>PVHX01000050.1:26414-505625 GCA_004024805.1 Geosciurus inauris
ACACAGGGTTATATAGCCTCTCCCCATCCGGAAAAGGCAGGCTTGAGGCCAGGAAGAGGTGTTGACTTAGAGTCCAGTGTCTTCTGAGATTGGTTTGGTGCAGCAGGTGATGTCAGATCCCTTCCGGTATGAGCCGAGAGCCGTACTGTAAGTTCGCTTCTTCTTCCGTACAGATCATTGGGGGCCGCCATCTTGGTGTACTTGACGCATGCGTGCTGCGCTCGTCGCATGTGTGCTATGTTTGTCCCGCGCGACAGTGAGTGGGCTGGCTCCTGGTGTTGTGTTGGTGCAGCGCCACGGCGCGCAGGGTCTGGTTTTCTGTGTCTGCCTCCGACCTAACAAAAGTAGTTTTAATATAGGCAAGGTGACTCTTTTTTTGTTTTGTTTTGTTGGTGGTGTTGGGGATTGAGCCCAAGGCCATGTGCATGCTAGATGCTAGGCAAGCACTCTACCAGCTGGAAATAACTTTGCTTTTTGTTTTGTTTGTTTGTTTGTTTGTTTGTTTTTGGTACCAGGGATTGAGCCTAACAGCACTTAATCATAAGCACTGAGCCACATCCCCAGCCCTTTTTTTATTTTTTTATTCAGAGACAGGGTCTCACAAGTTGCTTAGAGCTTCACTAAGTTGCTGAGGCTGGCTTTGAACTCACTATCCTCCTGCCTCAGCCCTCTGAGCTGCTGGGATTACAGGCATGGCTGTTGCTTTTTTTTCTTTTTCTTTTGTGGGGGGAGGATGCCGTTTTCTATACCACACTATATCTGGACCTTAAACACATAAAATGGTCAATGAAACTTTTGGCATTTCTGCTGCTTGTATTTGGTCTGCATCTGTTTGCTTTGACTAAATAAGCATTTTGTTATTGTATATGCAAAATCCATTTGTACATCAGGTAATAAGTTTATTTGTATTCCTTAGCATGGTTTCCTAAACTTATTAGACGTCTAAAACTCTCCTTTGAATTTTGTTGGTGCTGTTAACCATGTAGACCTGTAATTATAGTCATCTTATGGCATCATATATTCTGAATTTTGTTCAAAAGGTAAAACTACATATATGTATTATACGTGCAGGCCTGTAAGCCCATCTACTTGAGAGGCTGAGGCAGGAGGATCACAAGTTCAAGGGCAGCCTTGACAAAATAAAAAATTTTTAAAAGTCTGGGAGTTTAGCTCAAGTGATAGAGCACTCTTGGGTTCAGTTCCCAGTACCACCAATAATGATACTAATACTAATACTAATAAAACAAAATGTAAACCTTTGGAGAGTATTTTACTAAGCTGGCATCCTCTAAACTAAAATTTTAGTAGTGATAGCCTTTTTTCAGGCTTAGATAAAAATAGCCAATTTAGATGGGAATTTATTTATGTCATTTAATATTTTGTGACTGGATAAAAGCAACCAATTATCAACAAGTTATGCATAGAGAACTTATGATATTCTTTACTCTGGGGTGGGAATTTAATTAATTAATTAATTAATTAATTTTGCAATACTGGGGATTGAACCCAAGGATCCTTGTTACCATTGAGCTATATCTCCAGCCATTTTTGTTTTTTATTTTGAGACAGATTCTAAACTACCCAGGCTGGCCTTAAATTTGCCATCCTCCTGTCTCAACCTCCTAGGTAGCTGGGATTACAAGCATGCACCATCATGCCAGGCTCAAAATTATTTTTCTTGGTTTAGAACTATTAAATAAACAGAATATGCCTTTACCCTTGCAAATTTCATTTTGTATTTTTCGTGTAAAACTTTATAACCATTGCCTGTTTGTGTTTTACACAAGGACAACTTAACATTAACACAATACCATGTTAATTTGAGATAATAAACCATCACTAACAGCAAAGATAGGTATGACACCAACTACTACTACTAATACTGACACCAATTAAATGAAAAGGGTAACTGTAAAATAACAGAAGTTAAAGTTAAAACTACTACTCCCACTTGGAGACCAAAGTGAAGGAAAATAAAAGAGCTAAGAAAGAATAGCCAATACTTCAGCCCTTGTCTTTCAAGTTCAGCCAGGATACAGGGAGCAATGGGACCCACCTAAGTGCCCTACAACTTCTGTGAATCACCTGACCTCCTGATCATGAGGACCTTAGAGAAGGGAAGCCAATCAGTGTGCATTCTGCCAAGAGGAGGGTCATTGGTGAGGGAAACATCCCTAAAGATTACAAGGGAAGCCGTGTGGTCAACAAGACACTGGCCCATTCACAGATGATATAACTGATAGAGGAAAAAGAATGAAGGTGTGAAGAGGGCTCCTCACAGATCCCTGCATGTAACCCCTCAGGAGTCTTGGAGCACTTTTATAGTAGGAAAAGAAGAGGTTAAGTTTTGGCCAACATAGGGGTCACCTACTTGGTCTTGAACACCCAGCAGGGAAGTATAACAGAAAACAAAAGTATAAATATGAGTCATACATGGATTTTGTGTGTGTATGTGTCACTGGGGACCAAATCCAGGGTACTCTACCACTGAACTCATCTCTACTCCCTTTTATTTATTGTTTTGAGACAGAGTCTTACTGTGCTCAATCCTGGCTTATGAGCTTATGAAGCTTATGAACTTATGAACTTATGAAGCTTATTGAGCTTATGAACCTCCTGCCTCAGCCTCTGGAGTCCCTGGGATTACAGGCATGCACCACCCTGCTAGCTATGCGTGGATAATTTTTAAAAAAAGACAGTGGCCCTTTTATATTTATATCTATATTTATGTTCCTTTTTATATTTACACTTTTTGCAGTACTGGGAATGAACACAGGAGTGTTCTACCGTTGAGCTACGTCCCAATCCTTTTTATTTTTATTTTTGAGACAGAGTCTCACTGAATTGCCCAAGCTGACCTCAAATTTGCAATTTTAGCTTCTCACTAGGATTATAGGCACCATAACCAGCCAGGAGCCCTCTATTTAGATAGAAACAAGAAAATGACTTATTTTCTCATGCCAAATTTTTTTTTGTAGTTTATACTCATGAAGCTATTTAAAAGGACATGGCATTCCCCCCTTTATGATTTATTTAGTTGGACATCTTCTGATTTTGACTCCCTCTTGTATTCTGTTTTGTAATTTATAATGGTACTTCTGTGTTTAGGCTTAAGCATCTGACCCTTTTTGCTAATATGCTTCAGCCATTCTTTAAAAACAAGTATACCACCAGGCCAAGAAACCTGCTAAGACAGATTGGCCGACATGCTAATTCCCTCAAGATAGAGCAAAAGCTGAGCATGCGGGTGCATGCCTATAATCCCAGAGATTTGGGATGCTGAGGTGGGAGGATCACAAGTTCAAGGCCAGTCTCAGCAACTTAGTGAGGCCCTGTATAGATAGTTAATAATATGGGCCCATCTTTAAGTGTCTTAGGAAGGGGGGGGGCTCATTAGTGAGGAATTTGGAGAGACTTTGAAGAAAACGCTCTCAAGGTTATTGCTGGGGGCCTCTGGCACACTAACGAGCCCTTGTGCCTCAGAAATTTCAACCTTTGATCCTGTGAGTTTTGGAACCTGGCCAGTTCCCACCTCGCAGAGATTAAACAGCCTAAAGCCAGCTGCTTAACGCCGGACTGCATATTGGGAGGGGTTGCTGTGCTTTTTTAAGTCCTCCAAAGGGGAGAGAGAAGAGAAGGAATCCAACTGGAGAGGAAGAAATCTGACTGGAGAAGAAGGAATCTGATGCTTTGAGCGAGAAGAAGGAATTTGACTTGTGAGGAAGAAAGCTGACTCTCACCTATGTGTTTACCCTACCTCGGTGTTGCTCCTTTTACCCGAGGATAGGTGTTGAAGGTGTTGGTTATGCTGTGAGTAAAGAAGAAAGACTCTCACCTATGTGTTTACCCTACCCTCGGTGTTGCTCCTTTTACCCGAGGATAGGTGTTGAAGGTATTGATGATGTTTTGAGTAAAGAAGAAGGATTTTGAGGATGATGGTGCTTTGAGTGTACTTGCAAACCCGTGTGGTGTTATCTGGTGTTGATTGGTGAGTGCTTATTGGGCTGGAGCCGCTCTTTCTTTCTTTTCTTCTATATTATTGATTCATTATATACAATACTCAATATTGTAAAGTATAACTGTTGCTTGCTTATTATTATTATATCTCATATTAAAGCTTATAAAACCCATCATCCTGTTGTGAGGCTGGTGATTCACCCCACGAATCTGCTTAGATAAATTAGTCTGGGATCCAGACCAAGACAGGCCCTAAGCAACATAGTGAGACCCTGTCTGAAAATTATAAAATAAAATAAAATAAAAAGGGTTGGCTCAGTGGTTAAGTATCCTGGGTTTAATACCTAACAAAAGATGAGGGAATTTTAATAAGGGCTTAGACTCTTCACTTTCACCTGTAAATGTCTTTTGAGGTGGCAAAAAGAAGAATTGAAGACTTCCAGCATCTTTTTAGGGTGACATGTACGTGCCTGTAATCCCAGTAACTGTGGAGTATGAGGCAGGAGGATCAAAAGTTCAAGGCCAGACTTGGCAATTTAGTGAAATACTGTCTCAAAAAATTTTTCAAAAAAGGGCTGGATATGTAATTCAGTAGTAGAGTACCCTCTGGTTTAATCCCCAGTACCCAAGACTCTCTGCCTCCATTTTGCATGTTCCCTTTGCACCAAGTCCCCTTGGATTCCAGGAACAAGGTTGGACATCTTGTGATGAGGCCAAGCTATCCATCCCTTGCCCCTCTCCATCCCCCAGACAATAGCAAACTTCTTATCTCAAACTAGTTCTCTCCTGACCAGTGCTGACATAATGATGGATAGTGGTGGACCACACCTGATCAAGATCATCTGCCTCAGAAGATATGTACTCCCTCTAGCTATGCAAACCCAACACTTGCCCTCATTCCCCTTTCTGTAAAACCTCAAAAGTCGTTGTCAGTCCCTCAAAGACAAAGTTAAAGATAGGGTCTTCTTGTCTTCTTGGTGTAGCTATGCTGATTAAAGTTCCTTCCATGCTTTTCAAAAACATAACGAAACCCATAGAGAACCCAACACAAAAAAGTGAGCCCTAATGTATGCATGGACTTTTTAAAATAATACTGTGTCAATATATGCTTTAAACTTAAAACTGTCCCTCAGCCAGGCCTGGTAGCACAGACCCATAATCTCAGTGACTCCGGAGGCTGAGATAAGAGGATTGTGAGTTTAAAACCAGCCTCAGCAATTTAGTGAGATCCTGTCTCAAAATAAAAGGGGCTGAGAATGTAGCTAAGTGGTAAAGCACCTGGCCAGGTTCAATCCTCGGTACCAAAAACAACAACAACAACAAACTTTTCCCCTAAAAAAAGTCTATTAAGTAAATAAATAAACAAAGAATGATACTAACCAGGTGTAGTGTCCCAATCCTGTACTCCCAGTATTTGGGAGGGTGAGGTAGGTAGATTACTGGAGCCTAAGAATTCAAGACAAGCCTGGGCAACATACTGAGACTGTCTTAAAACAAAATAAAAACCTAAGCTAGGTGTGACACATACCTATAATCCCTGTAACTTCAAAGGCTGAGGCAGAAGGATCATGAGTTAAAGCCAGCCTAAGCAATTTAGTGAGGACCTAAGCAACTCAGCAAGATCTTGTCTCAAAATAAAATACAAAAAAAGGCTGAGGATGTGGCTCAGTGGTTAAGTGTCCCTGGGTTTCATCCCCAGTACCAAAAATAGATTTAAAAAATTAATTAATTCAGAAGAACAACATGCACAAATAATAGTAATAAATACATAATAATGAATCCAGTTTTTTCCCACATTTTCATTGGTGCATTCTAGTTGTACATATTGATGAGAGTTGTTGTTACATATTTATACATGCACATAATACATGAATCCAGTTTTTATACCACCATGCTCATAAAATATGCATGTTTTTTTAAATGGAGAAAGGGGCCTGTGTTAAGCCAGCTTTGTTTTACTGTAACAAAATCTGAAACAACCAACTTACAAAGAAGAAAGCTTTCGGGGCTGGGATTGTAGCTCAGCGGTAGAGCGCTTGCCTCACATGCGGGAGGCCCTGGGTTCGATCCTCAGCACCATGTATAAATAAATAAATAAAACATGTCTATAAAAAAAAATTAAGAAGAAAGCTTTCTTCTGGCTCATAATTTTAGAGGTTTCAGTTCCCAGCTAGTTCCATTGCATTTGGGTCTGTGATCAGATAGCTCATCATGGTGGACACATGAGAGGGAAGAAGCTTATCATCTCATGGCAGCCAGAAAGCAAAACAAAGAGAAAGAGGCCAAGGTCCCACATCCCCTTCAAGGGTATGCCCTCATATGACCCAAAGCTTCCCACGAGGCTGTACCTCTTAAAGGTTTCCATCACATTCCAATAGTTCTACCCTGAAGACCAAGCCTTTAATACCTGGGCCTTTGGGGGACATTCCCAGTTCAGATGATAGCAGAGCCCATAAAGGCAAAAGCTCCTAGAGCCTACAACAAATGTCATAAGGTACCCTGGCTGTGAAATACACTGCCCTGTAGCATAGAACAAGAAATAAATCTTTCTTGTGGGACTTTAGAAAGTCCTTGAAATAGTACTTATCTTAGACCAGGCGGGTATGGGCCCCACTTTCATTACTTCCCAGCTCTAGTTTTGACTAGGTCTGAAAAGAATGACTGCATCCTGGAGTCATCAAGGGTCTTACAACCAGAAAGAGAATGTGCTGCTCTCAAATCATCCCTCTCCTTATCTAAGTAAGCCCCCCCCCACTGCCCCATACTGGAATTGAACCCAGGGGTGCTCTACTGCTCAGCCACATGCCCAGCCCTTTTTATTTTTTATTTTTAGACAGGGTCTAGCTGAATTGCCCTGTCTGGCCTTGAACTTGGAATCCTGGGATTTTAGGTGTGCATCAACATGCCCAGCTAAGACTTTTTGTTTCTTTTAATCTGGGTAAGTTTCATGCTTAAATCTTTCTCTTGAGAGAAATTCAAAGCTAAGAGATTTCTCAGTTCCTCAAGGAAAAAGCCCCTTATTTTTAACTAAATGAAATTAAAATTAATTATTGATGGCATGAAGAGAAATGGGCTGGGTGCAATGGCTTCTGGTAGATTACATTGACTTCAGACAATTTTGTGTTACATTTTCTGCTGACACTTGCCTTCATCTTTATTTAATTCTGACTTCTATTTAATTCAGGATTCAAATCCATTTACATTTAGTATTCTCTCTAGATGTCATTGGGGCTTGGGGCGACATGTAAAATGTTACAGTATGGGAGTGGGGCTTGGCTGTGCCTGCCATGTGTGGGTTGGCTTTCCCTGAAATGTGACTTGTATGTCTGGTCCTTAGATGTGGTCATCCCTGTCTACAGGCATCCAAGATGTCCATATCACCATCAAATCCCAAGCCATAGAGCCCCCGCCCTAAACTCCAAGGCATTTCTTCTCAATGTGACAAGTAGTTCGTGTACTTTACACAATTTTTACAATCCCAACTATGAGGTCTCTGTGGCCTGACTGGCTCTCTTCCTTCTATCCAGCTTCCACAGTGGACATGAACAATAGGGCTTCTCTTCCCACACTGTGCAGAGGCTCAAAGAGCACCCTGAGGCTCCCCTGGGACCTGCCACCTGGATGCCTCCTGATGTCATTGTGATTGTCCTAGGGTTCAGGGCTTCCCTCCCAGACTCCATGCCTTTTTCCCATAGGGTGCAGCTCTTCTGTGATCTGGGACTTCCCAGCTCAACTGGGATATCCCCAGAGGTACTCACATGTTAATAATAATCATCACTAAACAAGAGATTATCAATGGTTCTTATTTTCTTACATAATCTTTTCCTTTTTCCTTTTTACAAAGAACATATATTGCTTTTATAACGATAAAAAGTGAAAATTGAAGCTGGGCATGGTGGTGCACGCCTATAATCCCAGCTGCTGTGGGGGCTGAGGCAGGAGGATCACTAATTCAAAGCCAACATTGGCAAGTTAGCAAGGCTCAAAGCAATTTAGCAAGACCCTGCCTCCAAAACAAAAAAGGGCTGGGGATATGGCTCAGTGGTTAAGCATCTCTGAGTTTAATCCCTGGTACCCAAGTGAAAGTTGAGGCAGGGGCAGTGGCACATGCCTGTAATCCTGGTGACTGGGGAGACTGAGGCAGGAAAATCACAAGTTTGAGGCCAGCCTCAGCAAATTAGCAAGACCCTAAGCAACTTGGTGATGTTATGGGCCAAGCTATATGAGCAATGACCAAACAGACTCCATTTTACCTTAGGACTCCATGTCATGTAAGAAATGCTTCTCCCACGAGAACACTCTGCCTCTGCCATCCCTGCTTAGCACACCCTGCCTGGAAATGCAAATGTTTCTGTTCTTATACAATGTCAAATTTTTCTCTTTTTGGTTCCCATTTTTCTTGGACAATGTACCCCGTCAGAGAATGACTGTCTAGACGGTAGTAAGCATTCTTCAACTTGGACTCAACTAGAGTCGGTTTAACTCACTTTCCCTCTGCTTATGATTTTAGATCTCATGATTGGATTTGGACTATTAAGGTGCTCTAACCCTTGGAGGGGGCCTAAGGGTGTGGACTTGCAGCCTGCCCCTTGGCCCGCTGGTGAATAATCATGCCTCCTGCTTTAAGAATGACTTGGTAAATTTTTGAAGTCTTATCATAACATTTTGGAGGCCTCAGCATGATGATCATGAGTCAAGGCTGTGGCTCTCGGGTGCACGAGAGGAAGCCTCAGATCCTCTGATACAAAGAGAGAGGAACCCTCCCTCTCTAGTTGTGGGAGCTCTCTTCTTTGCCAGGGTCTGGACTTCCTGTGCTGACTGATTCAAAAACCCACAGAAGCTATGATATGACTCACATCTGTAAATCCAGAGGCTTTAAGAACTGCATGTGTTGGAAGGTATCTCATTTGTTCTCTCCGTCTGACTTGATTGTGAAGTCTTAGAGGTTCCAAGCACCCGACTGTAAATCTAAGTATATCAGAGGGTGTATAAAGTGCTTGATTGTAAAGCCTAAAGGTGTATCAAGAGATTGAAATACCTTTGGTTCATGTGATTTAAAGGGTTCAATTTAAATTATGTAAACAAAGAAAACTATGTCTTTAGGGTACTCACTCACAAGTTTCTCTATGTGGTCAAACAACTAATAAAATGTTAATGTCTACAAAATATCTAATAGCCATTGTTTCTAGGATTTTTCTTCGACGAGAGAGATGGCTGATGCTATTCAATACACTTGTGTGATATCTTGGTTTTAAAATAGGTAAATTAGATTTGACATGTATGGGATTGATCATGCAAGTGATGGTTGGAGACATCTGATTGGTCTACAGAGTGAAAACGCTAACTGTTAAATATAACATCAAGTACTCTTAACCTTCAATCCTATAGGTTAACATACTTAAACATTATGTTTTCATAAATTGGTAAAAAATTGCTTTGTATCATCACTGAAAACAAGGTTACTAGGAGTTAAAAGTCCCAACAGGTATAATTCTATAACTGCATTTCAAATAGAGTATTGTAAATAACAAAGTATTTCTTCTTATTAAAATAATTTGTCTAAATTCAGAGATTTATAAGGGTTGTTTCAGAGTATAAATTTTAAAAAGGGGGTCAGCAGATAGGGAAAAAATTAAAAGGTTCTAAATATATAAGTGTTTCTGGATAAGAAAGTCTTCATGTGGGAAAGTTGAAATGCATCTCAGTAAACAACAAGAGGGTCTAATTAAATGATAAAAAGGTCGATATAAATAAAGGGTCAATTTTAAAAGATTTGTGTGTAACTAAGTTGATTATATATATAAATAACACAATCAGTTAAAACTATTCAAGGTTGTTCCCTAAAGTAAAATGTTTATGTACTAATATAAATCAAAGTTTAATCTGTATGTTAAAATGACAAGGATTTCTTAAAACATTAGTTTACTCTTAACATTGTGTATGTTAAGTTTTATTCTCTGGAACAACTAGTCTTAAGAAATTAAGGTTTGTACAACTCTGGTTAAAGAGCAACTGTGATTTTAGAGTATTATACTATATTACAACGTCTAAATTTTTCTTTAAAAACTAGACTTGGTTAATAGAAAACATTAATATAATTATGATGCTTTTAATCTTCTTCAATGTGTTCATATCTTCCAGGTATACAAGTCTTTAAAGTAAAAGGTTTAGGGCTGGGGCTTTAGCTCAGTGGTAGAGCGCTTGCCTAGCATGCATGAGGCACTGGGTTTGATCCTCAGCATCAAATATAAATAAAAAATGAATAAAATAAAAATCCATCAACAACTTAAAAATAAATAAATAAAAAAATAAAGTAAAAGGTTTAAAGGAGCCTTTTATCAAGCTGGTGTTCCCCAAACTAAAGTTGTCTGTAATGGTAATTTTAGATTTATAAGAATAACAAATTTTATTGGTGATTTATTTGTATCATTTAATGTTTTATAACTGAACCTAAACTCTAGGTTTAGGATAAATATGTAAATGTATTTCAAAAAGATAACAAGAGCCTGGTCAGCAATTTAGCGAGGCCCTAAGCAACTTAGTGAGATCCTGTCTCTAAATAAAATACAGAAACGGGCTAATGATGTGGCTCAGTGGTCGAGTGTCCCTGGATTAAATCCCCAGTACCAAAGTGGGGGGCGGGGGGCAGAAAAGAAAAGAAAACTTTCCCTTGCCTGAACCTACTGTGCGGCACGCATATTCTCACTGCAATGTCCATCCCCAAGTAAGCTAATGGAGCTAATGGAGAATTCTCTTTGGAGAATCTTTCTTTTTTCTTTGTTTTGGTACTATGGATTGAATTCAGGGGCACTCGACCACTGAACCACATCCCCAGCCATACTTTGTGTTTTATGTAGAGACAGGGTCTCACTGAGTTCCTTAGTGCCTCGTCATTGCTGAGGCTGGCTTTGAACTCGCAATTCTCCTGTTTCAGCCTCCCAAAGTTGCTGGGATTACAGGCATGTGCCTGGCTCTCTTTGGAGAATCTTTCATTGTGTGTTATTTACATCGACAAACCCTTAAGTGTCACTCATGAAGTCATTCATTACATTTTTTACTAGGAAAACTTTGCACAAATTGTTAATCTTTAATTTACAGCAATCAGTTTTACTATAAAAATTCTTTCTTTTGCCAGGTGTAGGGGCACTTGCCTGTAATCCCAGACATTCGGGAGGCTAAGGAAGGAGGATGGCAAGTTCAAAGCCAGCTTCAGCAACTTAGCAAGTCCCTAAGCAATTTGGGGAGACTCTGTCTCAAATAAAAAATAAAAAAGACTGGGGATGTGGCTCAGTGGTTAAGCACCTCTGGGTTCAATCCTCAGTACTAAGATAAATAAATAAAATAAAATAATAAATAAGGATTCTTTTTTTCTCAGTACTGGTAATTGAACCCAGGATTACATGCAAACCTAGGAAGCATTCTGCCACTGAGCTATGTCCCCAGCCCCAGCAAGGAATTTTACAAAGGAACTTCCTGTTCTAGTGACTGCCCTTGGTTCTGGCTCCTCCCCTACAGCCAGAGCCAGCCTCTCTAACCAGGACATAAAATGTCTGTGAGCCTTGTCAACCAGGACACTAGACATCTATCTGCTCTCTCAGAACCATTTCTGCACCAACCATGGCCACCTTCGTGGAGCTCAGCACCAAAGCCAAGATGCCCATTTTGGGTCTGGGCACCTGGCAGGTAAATATACAAATCTAGGACACCAGCTTCCCTCCAGGTTTGTTTGGATACTTTCCTCTGTCTGCAGTCAGTTAGTTGGAGCAGGGGCTTAAGGAGGTGAATTTCGGCCCTAGAGCTGAATTTCGCAGGGCTGATGAAGGCTGGAAATCTACAGACTGGCTTTTCTTGGCAGGGGTGAGTGCTTCACTAGCAAGTATCAAGTTTCAAGCAGGCGCTGGACCTACTTAAAAAAAGAAAGCTGAAAAGAAAGAAAGAAACAAACAGAGGAAAAGATAAGAAAGGGCAGCTACTCTCTGCAGTCTTTAAAACACTGCTTGGTTTTGGGACATGTAGAGAGGCTCAGCATTTCTTGGCCTTGGGTTTGATGCTAGCTGAGTGATTGAAAGGATCCAGAGTTCTAAAAAAGGGGGTCTGGGGGTCTGGTAAAGTGGTAAAACACCTCTGAGTTCAATACCCAGTACCTTAACAAAACAAAACAACTCACACCCCAACCCAGGCTACTGAATCAATATTTGCATTTTACTGAGGTCCCCAGTGGTTGTCCTGTTCATTAAACTCTGAGAAGCACGGGGATCACAGAGAGCCTAGGTTATCACAGCCAGGAGCTCAGGTCCCACCCTGGCTATGTTATTGTCAGCAGGCAGAATGCCAAAGGCACATCCCAGTGCCTCAGGAAGCAGATTTCTGTGCCTCTCTTGGAATTTTATCATAGTTGCATCATCTTCTAACTCTGCCCTTTTTTGCCATTTCCCTGGATGCTAACATCACCCTGGCTAGTTTCCAAGATCCATCTTTGGAACCCTTCTCTCTTCATGGCTCATCTTGCTGAGTCATTCCTTTTTTCTTTTTTTTTCTTTTTGGTACTCAGGGTTAAACCCAAGGTCCTTCTGCCACTGGTCTATATCACTAGCCATTTTTACTTTTTGAGACAGCTAAGTTGCTGAGGCTAACCTTGAACTTGTGATCCTCCTGCCTTTGCCTCCAGGGTCACCTCCCAACTCACTGGAATTATAGGTGTGCACCATCACACCCAGCCTCCTCTGAGTTTCTTTAGGTCTAGTTTTCAGCCTGGCTTTGAGAACATTAAAGTGGGAGCTGTCTATCTTTTCCAGCCAACTGGAGATACTTTGTGATTTACCTGAGTTACAGAGGAATTGACTTTTAGGTAGGATAGGGCTCCAGGTCGTGATCATAAAATTAACTTGTTTTCTTTTGAAAAGTTCTCCAAAGTTGTGATTTTTTCTCTGTTATCCCCTGGCAATTGGGACCCCAGTGAGACCTAGATTTGGAGGAAAAGTATCTGATGGCCTTTTCTGTGCTTTTCAGTCTCCCCCAAGCAAAGTCAAAGAAGCCGTGAAGGTGGCCATTGATGCAGGATATCGCCACATAGACTGTGCCTACATCTATCAGAATGAGAATGAGGTGGGAGAAGCCATCCAAGAGAAGATTCAAGAGAAGGTGGTGAAGCGGGAGGACCTCTTTATTGTGAGCAAGGTACATATCCCCATTTGGTGGAAGGACTGAACTTCAAGGCAGGCAGAAGTATGTGGATGTGCTCAACGCCAAGAACTCTCCCAGCCTTTCCTCTATGTCCATGTTAACCCCAGCTCCCTTCATGTCTGCCTTTAGTACATCCCTGAATGCAAACATCCACACCAGTATTGACAAGTGAAAGATACTGCCACAGTCCCACGCACCCGATTTTCCCAGAGTGGGGCTGGCTCCAGTGCCCTTGTCCTCTCGGTTTTCTATCAGTGGGATCCATCTGCCCAGTGACAATTGGAGGCTAAGGATGTAACCAGAGATGGATCCTGACACCAGCCCTTCAGCACTGTGGTCTCAATGGGTATTGCCCTGAGATTCCCAGTCAGAAGTGTTTTGGAAAATGATGGGAGCATTTTTTATTGTTACTTATAGATTTCTTTTTATTTCAATCCAGTAAAAAGTGAGTTATAAAGTGTATAACAAAGAAGGGAAGGGCAAATCATTACATGAGGGAGTTGAAACCCACTGGATCTATATCATAAGCAATTTGCTAAAAATCCCTATTTCCAGGTACTTGGAAAATGCTTCTGGTAGGATAAATAGACGGGCTGTAGGCAGGGCCAAGTCTGAATAAATTTCTTATCAAGTCATAGCTTGGGGCCTGATAGACATGAAGATATGGGAGTACAGGAAAAGAAACATCTGCTTGAAATGTAAAAACTAGTCACAATTCCTACCCTCAGAGAGCTGAGAGCCAAGGAAGGGAATAACACAAGTACAAAAATATTTAATTAGTGGCCAAATATTTTAACCAATGTAAGAAACAGAATGTTGACAGTGTTAAAAAATAAATTGGCCTGATATTGGAGTGTACATGCCGGCAATCCCAGAGACTTGGGAGGCTGAGGCAGAAGTCTCACAAATTCAAGGCCAGCCTTATCAGTTTAGCTAGATCCTGTCTCAAAATAAAGCATAAAAAAGGCTGGGATATAGCTCAGTGGTAAAGTACCCCTGGGTTCAATCCCCAGTACCAAAATAAATAAATTGGGCTCATCTCAGGAAAAACAGACTTTGCTGAGCCCTGGGGATCTTGTGTGCTGTGTCACTATCTTAACCATCTTTGTTATAAATGACCTGTTCTCAGGTTGGATCTTGCAAATCAGAAAGCTAGAGAATGAGTGTGGTGCAGCCCTTTCTATTTCCAGTCCTAAGGCCTCACTGTCTCCCCCTACAGTTGTGGTGTACCTTCTTTGAGAGGAATCTTGTGAAGGAAGCCTGTCGGAAGACCCTCAAAGATCTGAAACTGGACTATCTGGATGTCTATCTTATTCACTGGCCTCAGGGACTCCAGGTTTGAACTACTCCTGGCCTTAATCTCTACCTACTGAGCAGACAGATGCCAGAAAATAGCTGAGTCAGGTGGGAGTATTGGGTGAACATGAGTTATTGTGCAGAGCAGGAAAGCGCTGGTCTGGAAGGGAGGCCTAGACCACATGTGGCCATTCAGGTAGACACATGCTTAGGTTTTCTTGCAGTTATGTCTGAAAGACACAGTGATTTCTGGCAGCCCAAACAAGCTGCAACTGCCATATGTCCTTTGTCTTGATTGCATGCCTAGAGGTTCCCTCCCAAGAGAGCTCTTACATAACATTATTTCAGGGCTCAATCCTTCTATTAACCAAAACACATTCTGGTAGTGGCATCTTGGAGAAAAGCCCAAGTATGGTGATACTGGAAGGTAGCCATTCCTCTAAGCTGGGAGCGGTGGTGCAAGCCTGTAATCCTAGCACTTAGGGAGGCTGAGACAAGAGAATTGCGAGTTCAAAGCCAGCCTCAGCAATGGCGAGGCACTAAGCAACTCAGTGAGACCCTGTCTCTATATAAAACACAAAATAGGGCTGGGGATGTGGCTCAATGGTGGAGTGCCCCTGAGTTCAATCTCCAGTACCCCCCAAAAAGAAAGAAACATACTGTGCTTCCGCCTGCTCCTAAGTGGTGGGAGGGATACGAATTCCCAGCCTCTTCCTTCATGACCAGCTAGGTGATGGGCATGCCATCCTTAACTCCAGCCTCCTAGAGGCTGTAAGGACAGAAGTGAGTTAATATCTTGCCCAGGAAAACCATACCCTTGAGACTCAAACTTTGTATAGTGATCTTGAAATTAATATTTACCTCCAAGTTTATCTGGGGTTTGAGCCTATAAAGTTAATGTCTATAGTGATAATGATGGCTTCTAAAATATTCTAATGATGGATTGTAAAATCAATCCAGTAGTTTCTAAAATGTAAGAATTTCTATGCCACAGTACATTGACATGGAGATTTTATTGAAACTCACCGTCTAGAAGTGTGTTCTCCAGAGCTTGATAAAATGATATGCAGATGTGGGTATGGAAGTGGAAATTGGGTGCGGTGGCACACACCTGTAATCCCAGTGGCTCAAGAGGCTGAGGCAGGAAGATCACAAGTTCAAAGCCAGCCTCAGCAAAAGTGAGGTGTTAAACAACTCACTGAGATCCTGTCTCTACATAAAACACAAAATAGGGCTAGGGATGTGGCTCAGTGGTTGAGGGCGCCTGAGGTCAATCTCCAGTAATCCCTCCCTAACCCCTCCCCGCCAAAAAAAGAAGTGGGAATCAGGATCTGGAAACCTTGTTCAACAGGACCACATATCCAGATGCATATTACAATAAGCTTTTTATTCTCCTTCTACAGTCTGGGAAGGACTTTTTCCCCAAAGATGATAAAGGCAACAACCTCATCAGTAAAGTTACATTCTTGGATGCCTGGGAGGTAGGTTCCAATTTCTTCTAAGTGTCTGGGAGAACAAATTTTCCCTCAGTCATCAATGAGACTTCAGGAAGGAGAACTGCTGCCTCATGTCTAATTCATCACTGTTACCCTCCAGTTCCTCTCACTCCTTCCTCGTCACCTTTGGATTCAGAGTCCATCTGACATGATTTACATTTTCAAGGCTAAAACTGAATTTTCAAATGAGATTGGAGATATAATGTACCCTAATTTGTGGGGATACACGTGCTATTCCAAAACCATGGGGAGGAAATTTGGAAAAGGCGTTTTGACCTGGGTTAGTAGGTGTTAAGTTATTTAATTCCTGAAAGATTCAATTTCTTAATTTTAAAAAACACTATAGATAGCTGGGTGCAGTGGCACACTCCTGTAATCCCAGCAACTCAATAGGCTAAGGCAGATGATGGCAAGTTCGAGGCTAGCCTCATCAAATTAGCAAGACCCTAAGCAATTTAGAGAAACGCCATTGCAAAATAAAAAGTAAAACAGGCTTTGGGGTGTGGCTCAGTGGTCAAGTGTCCCTGGGTTCAATTCCCAGTACCAATAAATAAATAAGTAAATTCCTTAGTTAAATAAAAAAAAAAAGGGCCGGGGATGTAGCTCAGTGGTAAAGCACCCCTGACTTCAATCTGTAATGTGTGTGTGTGTGTGTGTGTGTGTGTGTGTGTGTGTGAGAGAGAGAGAGAGAGAGAGAGAGAGAGAGATGTGAACACACTGATTCATATCCTCAGGATATGGTAAAGATTAAGGTAGCCAACATGCCAGGAACTTTAATTATGGTCAATTTAATCATCCAACCATAAGAGGGAGTGTTACTAGGAAGTGTTACTTTTCCCACTTACAAATTATAAGATTGAGACCTAGAAAAGTTGTTAACTTGTCAGGTCATGGAGCAAGTGTGTGGCAGAGCTGGGATTGGACTCAGGACTCAGGTCTATCTGACTAAGAAGTTCAACTACAATGAATCATCTTTAGCAGAGTGCTTGGCAAAAGAGTGAACACATAGCATTCAAACATAAGGGAAGAGGAGTGCCCCACTTCTTAGATCCAGTAATGACCTGATTCACACAATTTGTGTTCAAAATTAAATTAAGTCATGAAAAGTTTTCTGAAGTTATTTTTCTGAAACTGTCATATACTCTTGCAAATTCTAGCAGAGAAGAGAGTGAATGAACAAATCGTAAATGAACAGTGACAGAGGGTTCCAGGAATCGTATTGTTCTATCAGCTGAATGGGGCACATGTTCTGAGTTTGTATTGTGTTTTACCACTTCAAAGAGGTTACGACTGTCCTAGACTGGAATTGATGTGATAAATTAAATGTAACTTTAGTATGGGTTGTTTGTTCAGAAGTATTTACCCATGAGCACAGCTTTCTTGCTACTTTGAACCTCAGCAACTAGCAGTAAGAAAATTTAGATAGCAAAACTATGTGATAACAGGGAAAGAATAATGAAGCAAGAAAGCAATCACTTTATAATGACAAGGTTGGCAATTCTGGAAATACATTTGAAAGGAATTATCTTTGGCAAATAAATGATTAAATTTGTCTACTAACAGCAGAAAGCCTATTACTTGGAAATATGGGAAGAAATTATCTGAATTTCTATGGGTGGGTTTTAAAGACTATCTGCAACCTCTTTGAGTTGGACATGAAAAAAAGAAGACAAATCCACCCCCCCCCCAAATCTATCGGTTGTTGCCATCTGTAGTATTGCCATTGGATTTGCTCAGCAAGGATATGTTATTTACAGTTAGGTTTTGCAAGTCAAAATGATAAAAGAAGCAATGCTTTATGTAATTAAGAGCCATACCAAATTATTGAAAATATCATATCTCAGGGCTGAGCATGTCTGTAGTAACAGAGACACAGGAGATTGAGGCAGGAGTATTGCAAATTGGAGGCCAGCCTTAGCAATTTAGCGAGGCCATAAGCAACTTATATCTGTCTCAAAATAAAATAAAAAGGGCTGGGGATGTGGCTCAGTACTCCTAAGCTTTACCTGGTTCCAAAAAATATATATAATAATATCTCAGAAGCATGAGACTATACATAGAAGTAAATCAAATACTTTGGGGAAAATCTTAGGAAAGTGTCAATTTGTCATCATATCCATACCTTCTATAATTAAATATAAATCTATATATCAAGTGGTGCAACATCATGAATGTACAAACTGTGAGCTGGAACCCAGGAGCACTTTACCACCTAGCTACATCTCCAGCCCTTTTTTAAAAAATTAATTATTTTTTGGTACCAGGGATTAAACCCAGGGGCACTTAACCACTGAGCCACATCCCCAGACCTTTTTTACATTTTATTTAGAGACAGATTTTGCTAAGTTGCTTAGGGCCTTGCTAAGTTGCTGAGGCTAGTCTTGAACTTGGGATCTTCCTGTGTCAGCCTCCTGAGCTGCTGAGATTACAGGCATGTACCTGTAATCTATCCCTTTTAATTTCTTATTTTGACACAAAATCTTGCTAAGTTGCTAAGGGTCCTGCTAAACTGCTGAGGCTGGCCTTGAACCTGCAAACCTCCTGCCTCAGCTTCTGGAGTCATTGGGATATGTTGCATGTCTTGTAAATTTGCTTTAATGACCATGCAAGGCATTATCCAACCATAGTTTAAATACTTGTTTGATGTAGTCACTAGAATACAGTTTTTAAACGTGAACCTTCAAGAATAGATACTGTTTTCTCTTTGCTACTGACAAAATTGTGGCCATAAAAAGAAACTTGAATTCTAGTTAACTGTAGAAAAAATATCCACAGATTTATTTTCTTGCCACAAGCCACATTCTGTTAGAGGAAGTTTTCAGGTTTAATGAATAATATAATGGTTTATGTGAATGGACTCAAAATGAAAATTATGATAAGACTCACAAAATAGCCTGAGATTTCAGCATTTGTTTTTATATTAAATTGAGTGCATTAATTTGATAGGTCAACTTTGTCATATATATTAGCTCTTCCTTCTCATTGCAGGTCATGGAGGAGCTGGTGGATGAGGGGTTGGTGAAAGCCCTTGGCGTCTCCAACTTCAACCACTTCCAGATTGAAAGGATCTTGAACAAGCCTGGACTCAAATATAAACCAGTGACTAATCAGGTGAATTCTGTTCAGTAAAAGGGTCCTTCCCTATTACTTCTTAACATTAGGAGGCAAGTCCAAGGCTATGTACTGAGTCTAATCTCAGGGATCAGTGATCAGGATGCTTTTGGGGACTGGGGAGACAGATCTCAGGGTCTGCTTTAGTAAGTCTGTCAATGGGCAGTGTTTTGGGCCTTTGCTTGGAGGTCTTTTTTGTGTGTAGAACTTTCTGTGAACCATTTAAAATGCAAGCCAACTTTCCTAGAGATGGAGATTGTTCATACTTGCAGGTTGAGTGTCATCCATACCTCACCCAGGAGAAACTGATCCAGTACTGCCACTCCAAGGGCATCACTGTCACAGCCTACAGCCCCCTGGGTTGTCCAGGTAGACCTTGGTGAGGCTTCTGAGTGGTGGGTCTTTGTCTTAATACTCTTAAAAATATTATTTTGTTAACTGGTTAATGTTGGTATGAGTCTGTAAGTCACCAGAAAGAAGAATGTGTCCAAGGCATTGTGTTTGACCCCTCCAAATGGGATCATGGTGGGAGAGAATGAGAATTTAAAAAGAAAGTGCAACACACTTGAGACTGAGAATACTCCATTTCAGCCACCCAGTGCTGGACCAGCCTTTGTGAAATGCCGAGGCCCCAGAGCCCATGGATGAGCTGGCTCATGGGAAAGACACAGAGCTTCCGGGTTCTCCTGTTGGCGTCACAAATGGAGGAGGCTATGATGCCCAGCCTTGAGATTGTTGGAGTGATGTGCTTATGCATGTGGTAACCATGGTGATAATTCACACCATCCAACTTTATGCCTCTAGGGCTAAACCAGAAGACCCTTCACTACTGGAGGACCCTAAGATTAAGGAGATTGCTGCAAGGCACAAAAAATCCTCAGCCCAGGTACAATGTGGGGTTTTTTTTGCTTTTTCTCTTTATCCAGAAATCCATTCATTTCTTCCAGTCTTCTGTTTTATTGCTTGTATTGTCCTCATTTGACTCATTAGAGGAGAATAAAATAGGAAGTGAAGCCCACCAATGTGCTTTCTTGGAAGTCTTGTTAAGATCCCCAGGAAATACAGTGGGTATCAAAGAAATAAGGCTTATTAGTTAGCTTTCTGTTGCTAAGAAAACCAACTTAAAGGATGAAAGATTTATTTTGGCTCAGGGTTTCAGTAGTTTCAGTCCATGTCACTTGGATCCATCATTTTGGGCCTTGGGTAAGCCAGGTATGAACCATATGTGGTGGAGCAAAGGTGTTCGCTTCATGGCAGTCAAGGAGGAGGAGGAAGGGAGAGGGAGAGAGGGAGAGAGGGGAAGAGAGAGAGAGAGAGAGAGAGATATGAGAGAGAGACTGACTGACTCCCCCTTCAAACAAAGGCCAGTGATTTACTTCTTCTAACTATGTTCACACCTCCCTAAATTTTCCACCACCTCTAAATAGTGCCAGTGCCATAGTTGGGGACCAAACCTTCAAGCCATGATCCCTTGGGTATTCCAGGTCCAAACTCTAACACAAGTGTAGCCTCTGTCTCTTGGCTTCCTACCAAGTTGTCTAGCTGAGTCACAGACCATGGTTTTGGGTTCAGACGCCATTTGCACCATATCTCAGCCTTATGCCCCCAAGACATCTTCATTTATAAACAAGGAAAACCATAGGGTTGCTGCTAGTTAGGGAGGGACTATACTTGAAGGGAAGAACTGGCCAGTGTCTCTAATAGTTAAGCACTTGGTCCATATTCACTGTTGTAGCTAAAGCCACAGTGAACTACAGAAATTCTTTATTTTTCCTTTTGCTGTGAGGGGGGCGTCCTTGTAGACATGTGGAAACATGATATCCTCTTTCTTCACAGGTTCTGATCCGGTTCCTGATCCAGAGGAATGTGGTGGTGATCCCTAAGGCTGTGACACCAGAACACATTGTCCAGAACTTTCAGGTGAGATTCCATCTGATCATCTGGCATTCCTCGGTGGAGTAGGGGCAAGGGAGACTCTCCATGTTTTTCATCCCACTCCTGCGTTACTGGAGACTCTCACCGTCTTCTCCACTTTTAAGTCAGGGATCTGGCCTCAGAGCTGAGATGGATGATCACAGGATGTGCTAGGGCAGCAACAGGAGAAGCCCTGTCAGATCTGAGCACACTGAGGAGGTTCTTGGTTGCCCCCTGAGTAGTCAGGTCATGGGCCACACAAGAGCGGACTATCCTGGCTACAAGCCCACTGAGCAGCAGAGGAGGGATGGACTATACTTGAAGAACCATCCTTCTAGAAGAACCCATGTGAACAGGATGTTGTGTAAATTGAGGTTTAATACCTACAAGTCTGGTATCCTTCTTTTGGGCACACTATACTCTATAAGTACTGCAGATTCTGGTGTGTGTGTGAGAGAGAGAGAGAGAGAGAAAGGGAGAGAAAGATATTGGGGATCAAAGCCAAGGACACTTTACCATTGAGCTGTATCCCCAGCCTCCCCTACTTTTTTATTATTGAGACAGGGTCTTGCTAAATTGACCAGGCTGACCTGACTTTGAACTTGCTTTCCTCCTGCCCCAATATCCCAAGTAGCTGGAATTACAGCATGTACCATCACATCTAGCTAAACACCGCAGTCTTTGTGTGGGACCTAATTTAGAGAAAAATTTGTATCCACTTGACATACAAAGGAGATCTGGACTCCTGTGGCCAGTGTGTGCTGCAGATGTGAGCTCACTCCCCACTAAAATGACTGGAGATCTCAAATCCCAGGAATTGTCTTGCCAGGGATGTTTTGGAACTCTCACCTTTCCAGGTCTTTGACTTCAAATTGAGTGATAAGGAGATGGCGAACTTACTCACCTTCAACAGAAACTGGAGGATCTGCATCCTGGCTGAGTAAGTGGCAGTGGGTTAATAAGGAGGATCATTGAGTTTTATTTGTTTATTTGTTGTTGTTTGTTTTTAAGTGGTAGAGGGTTAGTTAGAAGGCAGCCAGATCTACATTCGTCTTCTAGTACTACTTTCTTGCTGTTTGGAATACCCAAATTGGAGTCCTGGGAAATCTTTATGGAAAGACACATTCCTAATTGCTCCCCATTGTCTGAATTTCTGAATGTAGAGCTAGAATTTTAAGAGAATACATGTCATTGCTTTGTAGGAGGCAGAAGTTCCCACTCATTCATTCACTCAACATAGGTTACTGGTAATCTCTGATGTGCCAGGCATTTTCTAGGTGCTTGGGATATCACACTGTACAAGTTCCTGCTGCCAGTCTTAAATTCTAGATAGGGAGAACAAAAGTAATTCAACATATATATGTCAGATAGTAACATACTGTACAGGAAAATAAAGAAGGGGAAAGGGGAGAGGAAGTAGTGGGTCCTGGTGAGGTTGATATTTTATATTGGGTAAGAGAGGGAAGGTTTTGCTGATAAGTTCAGCAGAAACCTGAAGGAAGTCAAGGATGAGCCATGTGGATTTTGGGGAGAAGAGTGATTTAGGCAGTGAAAGCAGAAAGTACAAAGGCCTTGAGGTGGGAATGTGTGCGGAGCATTTGAGTAAAGAGGGCAGTGAGGCTGGAGAAGAATGAGTGAAAGGAAGAGAGGAGGAAATGAGGTTGGAGAGAGGTGTTGGGGACTCAGAGCATACAGAGAGGGTATAAACCATGAGAGGGACTTTCATTTTAGCTACGAGCCAAAAACCTACTGGAGGATTTTGAACAGAGGGCTGGGAGGATTTGACTTAACATGTTTGTGATGCCATTAGACACTGAAGAGGGAATGTCAAATACAGAATTGGGTATATCAGTGGAGATGTGGATTGGTGGGTTCTGGAGTAAACCTACCTGGCTTCTCATCCCAGCCCCACCATTTACTTTTCAGCTGTGTGGCATTGGATAAATTTCCTAACTTTATCAAGTTGGTTTCTGTAACTACAAAATAAGGAGGATAGTAGTAATTATAGCAAACATCAATGGAATGTTGGCTCAGAATGTGCCAGGGATCCCAAGCCCTTTACCTGCATTGTTAAGTCAAACCTCAATTCCAGCATTATTCCCACCTCTCAGTGCTGTGAGAATGAATTGACCACACTCATAAGTTGCCAGGCTTGGTATGAGCCATCATTATGATTTCATTCTGGTGCCCTGGTCACTACTTAGTTACCTGTCTTTCTCAAATACCGCTCCCACTGATTTGAAGGAAGGTCAAGGTATGAGTTCCCTGCTTATGTCCTTACAACGTCTTGGCGGAAAGGGGCTGAGAGAGCACAAAGATGATAGACTACACCAAAAAAGAATGGATAGACCAGTTACTGCTTTTGTGGAACATATTCTCTCTGCTTGTTTCTACAGCCAGGCTCATTTGCCAGAATACCCCTTCAATGCTGATTACTGAATCTGAATCTCCTGATGAGACACCTGGTGGATTATTTTCACTGAAGTGGAACTTGCTCTCCCTGAGGCCCATTTTAGCCAAGTTTATATGAAATCATTTTGTGTCTGACCTTGTCAGAATCTAGGCAAGATTTTAAAAAAAAATTTTATTGGTGCAATATAATTGTGCATAATGGGATCTGTTTAGATTCATATGTTGTACTGCAAGAAGACTTATCACAGGGAAGTATGACTCAGATGAGCAAATGATTATTTCTTCCACTCATTTTATCTGAACAAATGTTTGTTAAACAACAGTGTAGGAGCACTCTCCATACCTTCAAACCCTCCCTTCCATCTTTCCCCTTTCTATGCTAATGGACTGTGCACTTGACAGAGAGCACCCCTTTGGGTGTGCTGGGTAAGCTGGGTAACTTTGGGCCTGATTGGTCCAGGAGTGTATATAAGCTTCTGTATTTTCTGGAATAAACGGTGTTTCTGCATCTCGCTGGGGCGGAACAGTTTTTTACCTACACCCTGGGGTCTTGGTGCAGTGACCCCATGGACCATCACCGTCCTGGGAGACCCCTCTTCGTCTCTCAGGACACCAACTCGTCGAGCGGACCCACGCAGTGCGACTTTAAAGCAATACCTGGCACCCATGTGCTCTTGGGCTTCTCGACTCCTCATTAAGAATTCGTGAAGGTTCCCCTGTTTGTCTTGCTGGGAAAGAACACCAGCCTTTTTGTCATTGTCTTCTCTGTTTGTCTTTGTGTGATAAAGTTAGCTCAGGGAACATAATTCTACTTCTTGGTTTGTCTGGCAATCCAAAAGGTCTGATCAGTCCTGTGACTCCAACCCTAGTTCTAAACTTTTTTTTTTTTTTTTTTTTGGGTACTGGGGATTGAACTCAGGGGCACTCAATCACTGAGCCACATCCTCAGCCCTATTTTGTGTTTTATGTAGAGACAGGGTCTCACTGAGTTGCTTAGTGCCTCGCCATTGCTGAGGCTGGCTTTGAACTTGCGATTCTCCTATCTCAGCCTCCCTAAGTGCTGGGATTACAGGCTTGTGCCACTGCGCCCAGCTAGTTCTAAACACTTTCGTGTTTTTGTCTTTCCTAGTGTTCCCTCCTACTTTCAGGAGGCTCTCCCCTTTCCTTGGCTGCCCATCTACCAGGCTGGTCCCGCCTCTCCCCCAGCCCTCCTCTCCCTGCTCCTCGGAGGCCCCCAGGTACCCCTCCCGGGCCCTCTGCCTCTCAGATTGGTGCTGCCCTGCACCTCCACACTTGCCTTCTCCCAAAGCGCAGGCCCCACTCTGGGGACACATAGCCCCTCCCCTGCAGCGAGCTGCAGCAGTCCCAAGCCCCTGGGCACAGAGCACTGTTGTGAGGGGCCCAACGCTCCTGCCAGTCGCTGCACAAAAATGTAAACGAAACCACTTTTACGGCCGCCCCACTTCCAAGCAGCATTGGTCCCACCAGCCGTGCAGCAGCCAGCGCCTGCTACACCCTGCGCGCTCCCTAGTGCAGTCACAGGCGCCGGCCCCAGTCAAACGCTGGGGCTCCGCACGCCAATCTTGGTGGCCCCAGTCACATGCCTGCTCCACTCGCCAGCCTTGGGGGCCCCACCCACATGGGCCAAAGTCCGGAACACCAGAGACAGCTCCACCCTGCCTGCCCTGTCAGGGCGGGGTCTACCCCCACCTTGGGAGTAAGTGTGCTCTTGGACCCACGCCAGCAAGTCGCAAATGTATGCCCACCAACAAAAACTGTTCCACGGCCTTAAAGTGACTGTGCCCTTGTCAGGTGCTGTGTGGCCCCGCCCATGGGAGGCCCCATTTGCCTGCTGCACCCTGCGCGGTCCTGCAGGCACCCCTGGGTGACCCATGCAGCCCCGCCCACTTGAATTCTCTCTCAGCAGAGAACTATTGCCGCCAGCATTCCCCGGGAGAACTGAACAAAAGCACTGCCATAAAAGTGTCCTATGCAAAAGAAAATTTTTGCACTTGCGGAGAAAAAGAAAAATTCTCAAGCGCACTGTGCCCACACCTCCTCTGGCAACAGCCACACCCCCCAGCAACCTGGGTAAGCTGCAGGCGGACCAGAGTCGCTGCCCGCCCCATCTGCGGCGTGACCTCAGATGCAGTCTGCCAGACAAGCTTTCACAGATAGCACATACTGGAATCCAAGTCCGCCTGCCACTTAAGTGTTGCTGTTTGCTTTCACTTTGGCGACTCCTTCAACATGGGAAATCTGCCTCAAATTCTCCTTTTTCTTCTCACAATCGGCAGACTTTTCCCGTCTCCCCTTCTTCCCGGCCCCTTCACCCATCCCTATTCTCTGCGCCACCGCCTTCTCTTCGCTCCAGAGGGGGAGCACTTGGGTGGGCACAGAGGGCAAACAGGCAGGGTTGGTGGAGGACCGCCCTCAGGCCAGCGACCAGCCACTGGCTGGCAGGGGACTTCCCACCACCACAATGAGCCACCACTGGCTCCAGGACAGCTGGAAAGGCCTAAGGCAAAGAAGGTGGCCCAGAGACGCCTGGCTCCTCTCTCTCCTCGCTGCCTCCTACTCTCTGGGGGGAAGGGATATTACAGGTGGGGGAGACAGAGACACAGGTCCAACCCCTGCCCAATGTTACAGCCCCCTGGCTGCAGCGCCGCCCTGTTGCGGGGGAGCCCCTCCCACGGTGCAACCGCTCACCCACCCCTGGCCGCTCTCTCCTCCCTGCCCTGCAATCCCGACCAAGGCTCATTTGCCAGGGGCAGGACAAACTGTCCCCAGTGCACCCCAGGCAGATCGCACGCTTGGGCTCAGAGAGTCAAGGCCCAATTCCATTTTTAAACCAACAAATATGCCCCAGTCAGACATAAGTACTTCAATAAGTAAATTTTTACCACTAAGGAAGTTTCTGGTCATTATGGTAAAATCATTATTGTTTGAAGTTGTGCCTCGTGGGTCTCCTCGATGAGTTGGGGTCCTGAGAGACAAAAAGGGGTCTTTGGGGAAGATGAACTGGGGTCTCACAGGATGAGATTCTTAGGGTCCTGGGAGATTAGATAGGGTCTTCAGGGAAGATGAACTGGAGTCTCACAGGATGAGATTTTGGGGTCCCAGGAGACGAAAAGGGGTCTTCAAGGAAGACAAAGTGGGGTCTCACAGGACGAGGTCCCAGACTCTGGGAGTAGGTAAGACTGCTCTGCCGGAGCAAGACGCAGAACCCGTTTAATCCAGGAAGTACAGAGGCGTATATAGGGTCCTTGGACCAATCACGGCCCCAAGGTTACAGCAATGAGGCATGCTCTGCTGGGCATGCGTTTTATCACCATAGAATGGGGAAGGATGGAAGGGAGGGGTTGAAGGTATGGGGAGTGCTCCTACAAATCATTATTAATTCATGTACTTTGTATTCAGTTTTATGCTGGGGAAGATATACTAATTATCCATTTACAGTTTATCACCTAATACTTATGCGAGAAAGCAAACTATTTCAGCATATGTAGTTAACACATCAAGTATTCCTTCCAGCTTCTACACAAAGACACACACACACACAAATACAGAGGTCTGCCTAAATTTTTTAAAAAATATCAATATGCAGCCATATATGCAAGGTTTCTATGGTTATTTGGGGAGAACAAATTATATACCTTCCAGTCAATAGGAAATAATTTATAAATAATTGCACATTAGCATATTTATGTCTGTAACTGTCATTGGAATGATAAATAATTTCTCTCACTTAAATTTGCTGTTTTGCCTGAAAACTTTACTGGCTCAGAATCAGATTCCTGATTAACTTAACCTTTCTCCTAGAGCTACTTTGAGCTTCCTTGCCAGCCTAAATCACTTCCTAAAGACTAAATATAAATCTAACAAGAATGGATAATACTTTTAAGAATGTAGGCCTTAGAGATTTTTCTTGAGTCAAAACAGCAGCTTTTAAAACAAAAACAAAGAAATGGAAACACAAATGGATGGCACTGGCTTAATGCTATTAATGTTTTTTAAAGTTTCTATCTTTAGATTATATATCTGATTCATATTAAAATACCTCTAATAAGCACTGTTTTATTTTAAAAATCTGACTTCAATAAATACTTTTATATTCTACATGGGCCAATTTATATACTGAAATTCATACTATAATGTCCTATAGCCACACATTCTCTATACCTTTTATAGTGTTTTGTTGTTTCCTTTTACTAGGTGTGCACCTTGATGTTAAAACTCTTTGGTTTTGGGTGTTTCTCATGTTATAGCATTTATATAAAGAAACTGGTCCATATAAATACTTTCCATGTTTTTTCCTCAATGTTTAAACCACTAGTTGTCATATAGTATCTCTCTTTCACCTCTAATGATTTCAGCTCTCACGGCAACTCTGGACAACTCACCCTGCTAGATGGAGCAATGGCCTATTCTTGAGCCTAAGCTTTCAACATTAAAGAACCTTGTCCACGAGCAACTAGCTTTAGGTCATATTGAGCCTTCAAACTAGCCCTCATAAATAGCTGATTTGACTGCATTTATCCTGGTGCTGGAAAGATATCAGACCATTTCCCTTAACATAGTCTCTGATAGCATATATGTTGTCAAGGTCTGCTCTGCCATTGCTTATTCTTCATTTAGACCTGGAGACTGTCTTGTCAATCAGCCTATGGCTACCCTGAAGGTAAGAAGAAGGCTTACTAGAAGTAAGACAACAACCATGGTATATTATGCAAATTCACTCCCATTACAGGTTGCCTGGCTTCCTATCAGAAGGGAATGCCTCTATTGGCAAACTTGTAAGTCAGCATAAAGTCATGATGTCCACTCTAGAACAAGCTAGAGCCTTACACCAGAGGTTTCACCTCTCAGTAGATAGCCTTCACCGCCTATTGCCTGAAATTCCAGTCCAACAATGCAAACATCTGATCCATGAATGTTCCTCTTGTGGCCTATTGTTACCACTGGGTCCACTACAACCACAGGGAGTCAACCTCTCTGGATTGACATCCAACTCCCTCTGGCAGATGGATATCACTCATATCCCTACCTTTGGGAAATATAAATTTGTACATGTGATAATTGACACATACTTCTCCTTTGTATATGCTACTGCCGTTGTAGGGGAAAAAGCAACCAATGTGATTAAGGCTCTAAAGCAAGCAATGCTATTCATGGGTGTTCCGTGGTCAATCAAAACAATGGCCCCTGGGGATGGAGTTGTAGCTCAGTGGTAGAACACTTACCTAGCTTGTGTGAGGTACTGGATTTGATCCTAGCACCACATGAAAACAAATAAAGGCACTGAGTCCATATACAACTAAAGAAAAATTAAAAAAAAACAATGGCCTGGCCTATGTATCCCTCAGATTGAAGGAATTTTTCACTTCCTGGGGAATTTCCCATACCAAAGGGATTCCCTATAATCTTCAGAGATAAGCAGTCATTGAGAGAACCAATCGCACTCTAAAGGAGATGCTTCAGTAATCTGATTCTACTGAGAAGGACCCTGCTTTGAGATTGTTGGATGCTTTATTTACCCTTAACCACCTCACTTTTGACAGCAATCTAACACTAGGGTCCATTTACCTTCCCTACCACTCTTCCCTCAGTTTAATGGAAAAGACCCCTTGACCCTTCAATGGAAAGGCCTAGACCCTCTGCTCACACGAGGGCGAGACTATGCTTGTGACCCTTCCCCCACAGAGTCTAAGCCCCTTTGGGTCCCAGCCAGGAATATTCATCCAAGCCTCTCTTGAGAAGACAACCTGCCCCACCTGAAGTAAGAAGCCCCTTCCATGAGTACCTAAACCAAAGCTAATATTATCTTTGACCCTTCTATTCTTCAAAAGGTGTGGAGCGAATCATCAGCTGTTAGATCCATCCAATTGGGTTATCATTGGGCTTGGGGTTCTAAGCCTTCTTCTGATTCTTCTCTTTGTCAAACTAAACAAGCTCTTAGTTCATACCATTAAAGAATCACAGGAACACAGGAAAATTCCTGCCACATGGATTGCAGTCCTCAAGAACATGTGAGAAGCTCGCCCACCTCATCTTCGCTGGAAACACAAGGCTTTGCAGCTTCAGCTGATCCTAACCCCTAACCCCTTCCCTTCCCCACCCCTCTCAACCCCATGACCCCTTCTCTTGGGAGAGAGCTCATTTTGGGGCACATGCACATGGGCTGGCTAGCCAATGATGAGTAAGATGATCAGAGGAGCACAACCTAAGACAGGCACAGCCTCGTTTGCCCCTCCTCTTGCGCACGAGCTGATTGGTCAATGATGGGTAAGATGCTTAAAGGGGCACAACCTAAGACAGACTACAGTCTCGTATGTGCCCCCCCCCATCATATGCAGCATGTAGGAACCTGGAAATCCAGCGGAATGATTCTCTCCCATGTCCCAGCATGTCCCAGATCCCTCCAACATGCTTGCTTATGGGCCATACAGGCCCCACTGACCTTTCAAATAAAAGTAAAAAGGGGGATATGTAGGAGCACTCTCCATAGCTTCAACCCCTCCCTTCCATCTTTCCCCATTCTATTCTAATGGACTGTTCTCTTGACAGAGAGCACCCCTTTGTAACTTTGGGCCTGATTGGTCCAGGAATGTATATAAGCTTCTGTATTTTCTGGAATAAATGGTGTTTCTGCATCTTGCTGGGGCAGAGCAGTTTTTTACCTACACCCCGGGGTCTGGGTGCAGTGACCCCTCAGACTGTCACCATCCTGGGAGATCCCATTTCATCTTCCCTGGAAACCCCTCTCCGTCTCTCAGGACCCCAACTCCTCGAGCGGACCCATGTAGCATGACCCTTAAAGCAATTCAACAGTAGCTCTGCTACCACTGAGGATGCAAATATAAAATTTAAAAAAAGAAATAGGGGGATACAGTGGAACACACCTGTAATCCCAGCACTTTGGGAGGCTGAGATAGGAGAATTGCAAGTTCAAAACCAGCCTCAGCAAGGGCAAGGTGCTAAGCAACTCAGTGAGACCCTGTCTCTAAATAAAGAAAACACAAAAATAGGGCTGGGGATGTGGCTCAGTGGTCGAGTGCCCCTCAGTCCAATCCTTGGTACCAAAAAAAAAAAAAAAAAAAAAAGAATAAAAAAATTATAAAAGTAATCAACATGTATTGAAAGTTCACTAAGCACCCATACACTTTGGACTGCTTTTCATCTGTGCGAGCTCATTGAATTCAATTTTTATCATTCCAGTTTTACAGAATAGGAAATGGAGGCTCATGGTGGTCTAGAAGCTTGTTCAAGGCAACTCAGGTAGTAAGTGGCTGAACCAAGTTTCTTAACCCCTGGTACTGGGGATTGAACTCAAGGGCACTCTACCAATGAGCTACATCTCCAGCTGTTTATATTTTGAGACTGAGTCTCACTAATTTACCAAGCTGACCTCAAACTTGCATTCCTTCTGCCTCAGCCTCCTAAGTCCCTAGGATTTGAGGCATGTGCTGCTATGTGTGGTTCTATAGTATTTCTCCTTATGAAATATTCAGCTACATAGATTACAGAGGATATATAGTGAGCATCTGACTTACTTCAAATTTAAAGAAAAAAATTTTTTTGAAGCTTTGGGGACAAAACCCAGGGCCTCATGCATGCTAAGCAAGTTTTGTAGCACAAACATGCTAAGCAAGTTTTCCAGCTTAAAAATGAAAAGAAAGTCTAAAGAAATAAGTGGTTACCAATAAAGTTGAGGACCACTTTGTATTTCTTCCAATTCCCTTGACTCCTCAGAATTAATGCCCATCCTCAGCTTACTGAGTCACCTCATTCTCTGCTGGTCCTGTGCCTACTTGCTCTCAGATCACCTACCTCCATTCTGCAGGATCGTAGGGAGAGGAAGTCAACACCTGGATTTCCAGGCTTCCTAGTCAGATGGTTTCCTCTGGGTTTGCTTAATGGGGTGTACTGTTAGGAGATTAGAGGGCTAGGGAAAAGAGAAAGCCCATTGTTTTCTCTCTGAGAGGTATCTCCTTTAGAAGTCAGACTTCCCTGTGGTCCCAGCTCTTGCCTGGCAGCCTCCACCATGATTCGATTTTCTACCACATGACACAGCTTCAGGGATTAGGAAACACTGCTTCCTTCTATGTCCTCTATCCTTAGAGGCAGTTGTCTTTTCTTGCTATTGCTAATTTCTGGGTTACCTTATCCTCTCCCTCATCCCAGCCCCTCCCTCACTTTTGCAGACAATCTGAATTAATATCCAGTGGTCAAAAATCAGTGTTGGACTGGGGTGTAGCTCAGTGATAGAGTGCTTGCCTAACATGTGTGAGGTCCTGGTTCCATTCCTAGTACTACCAAAAAAAAAAAAAATCAATGCAGTTTCTGTTCTGGCTGGACCCTTAACTGATGCATTTTCCATCCACATTTTTACACATTATTATTTATGTACACAACCCCATAAATAATTCATAATATTATTTGGAAGTATATAAAGATGTATGAAAATTATATATAGGAAGCAATTTAAAACCAGAGTCCAGTGACAGTTCTATTTTTGTTGTTGTTGTTGGTGGTGGTGGTACTGGCAATTGAACCCAGGAGCAATTTACCACTGAACTACATCCCTGTTTCTATTTTTTTCCCTATGAGACAGGCTCTCACTAAGTTGCTGAGGGTTTCATTAAGTTGCCACGGCTGGCCTTGAACTTACAATCCTCTTGCCTCAGTCTCCTGAGTTGCTGGGATTACAGTTGCTATGCCTCTGTATGCAGCTTTATGCACATTTTAAAAATTAGAACTTGATTTTTGTATTTATTATCCAAATAACTAACATAGCATTTCTTGATATTATCTGAAACACATTTAGGTCCCACTTTTCTCAGTAGTCTATTTGTTTCTGTATTCCTTCTGGCTCCCTGGACTCAAGTGTTGTATTCAATGTAAAGTAAGTTAGTGTGACTACAAATGTAGTCACAAATGGCTCACTAATGGCAGCTTTCCCATCACCGTGACTTTGCATCTGTGCTCTTTGTACTTTGGCATGGAATTTGTGCTTAATGCAATTTAGTCCCACAACTGACATTTGTTGCCCATGTGAAATAAATCAAATTGCCTGATATGCCTGGAAGAGTTTACTGGGTCTTCATCCATTTGGCACAAACATTTGCTTTTCAGAGCTAAGCCCAGTGGAGCCATGACAGCCTCCCTGGGGTCCCTAGCCATCCTCTATCCCATGGTAAGCAGAAATCTAAGAACTTCAGTAGCCCTCATCCCTCCTTTCCTTGAGTGTAGACAGAATCTGTGAATATGATGAGATTGTACTCACACAATCATATATTATATGGTAAGTGGGAGTTTGCAGTTGTAATAAATGTCCTAATCAGTTAACTTTAAGATATGGAGATCACTGGTGGATCTGGCTTAATCACAGTAGCCCTTACTTGTGTTACTTTTGTTTATGAGATAACCACTTAAACTGATAGTGATGCAGAAAAAAGGGAAATATAGGGCAGAATATATTTCCTTTTCCTTTTGGTACATTAGTGAGCCAAAATTAGTGCATGTTGACTGGGCATGCAATTACACGCAGCAACTTCAAAGGCTGAGGAAGGAGTATTGAAAGTTTGAGGCCAGCCTGGGCAACACAGGATGACCCTGTCTCAAATTTTTACAAAGGCTAGGAGTGTAGCTCAGTGGTAGGATGCCTCTAGGTTCAATCCTCAGTACTCTCACAAGGGAAAAAAAAAAAGATTCACATAACTATAGATCTATGTGTATCATTCTCCATTAAAAAGAAACTAAGTTTACTTGGAGAAATAGCTATTACAGAATCAAATCAGGAAAAGATGACCTCGAGTAGCTTTTTCTACCAGAAAGTGAGGAAATGCTCAATAAATGATGCAGTCCTGCCTTAAGGACACAGAAGCCAGCTCAATTAGAGGATTAGAGAATACAAATTAATGACACTAGTGGATACCAGCCCACTGACTAAAACAGGAATTTGTAAGACCACACTAAAATGAATAAATACATGTGAAAACACAAAACTTTTGCTCAAGTATACAATCAATAAATTTAGAAGAAACGATGGAATTAGAAGCAACATTTTGGCAATCACAATTCATTCAAGAAAGGTCAATGAATGTTTAAACTAGTAAACATTTGATGAGGAATAGAGTATTTACTTAATCCAGACTACATCTTTACTAAATGTTTATCAGCTACTAAAAGGAAGAGTTATGCAACAGTGGGTAAACCTGATAGAGGTCACTTGTATTAGTTTTCTTTTGCTCCATAGACAACTTACCAGAACCTTAACAGCTTGAAACATTCATGATCTCATTTTGTTAACCAGGGCCCCTGTGAGATTTTCCTTTGTTCTCCCTTCCCGTTTGTGCTTCCATAATCCTGTAGCAGAAGTTCCACCTAGAAATTAACACTAACATTTTTTAGATTATTCACAAAACCCAGATGGCCTTTGTAACACACTGCCTTGGGAAATAGCACAGAATGTTGAAATCCAATGTGATGTGTTGGAGAACATACACCCTTGTGGAGACACCACCCAGCCGGCAGCCTCACTGTCCCCTTAATCCCCACAAAATCCCTGAGCCTGGAGCCTGAGAAATTAGAGCTTTGAAAAGCCAGCCCCTCTATTACTTTCAGGGCTGGTCTTAAATAAACTGATTCCTTCTACCATCTTCTCAATTCCTTCTCAACACCTATCCTCCTGGGTATTGGACATTTGATTTCAGTAAAAACAGTTCTCTGACAGGGCTCAGTGGTGCATGCCTGTAATCTTAGTGATTTGGGACACTGAGGCAAAAGGATCGCAAGTTCAAGGCTAGCCCCAGCAACTTAGCGAGGCCCTAAACAACTTAGCAAGACCCTGTCTCAAAAAAATAAAATAAAAAAAAAGGGGGGGAGGCAGGGTCTGGAAAACAAAGAAAAACAGTTCTCAAAGTCAGTAGTCCAGGTGGGTTCAACTGTGTTCTCTATTAGGGTCTCACAAGGCTGAAATCAAGGTGTCAGTTGAGCCGGATTCTTATCTGGAAGCTGTGAGGAAGAATCCATCTTCCAACCTCCTTGGGGTAACAATTCAGTTCCCTGCAGCTATAGGACTCAGGGCCCATTTCCTTGCTGGCTGTTAGCTGGTGGATATGCTCCAACCCTCGAAGCAATTAGTTTCTTGACTTAGGTCTTAATCTCAGCAAGTCTGAGAACCCTTGGCACACTGTATTTATGTATTTATTTAGGTACCAGGGATTGAGCCCAGAGGGGCTTAACCACTTGAGCCACATCCTCCAGCCATTTTTAATTTTCTTCTTAAATTTTGAGAGAGGGTCTCACTAAATTGCTCAGGGTCAGCTCAGTTTATGAGACTGGCTTTGAACTTGCAATCCTCCTGCCTCAGCTTCCCGAGTCCCTGGGATTACACTGACACCACCACACTTTTTTTTGGTGGTATTGGAGATTTAACCCAGGGCCTTGCACCTACTAGGCAAGTGTTCTACTTCTGAGCTATACTCAGCTCTCTACTTTTAGATGACTGATTTATTTAGAGTAGTTTCACCTGAATAATTACCCTTTAACTATAAAATAGCATAATCATGGCAGTAACACATATGAGCCAAGGTCATAGGGCCATCTTAACACTGTATCACACCACCTTAAATGAGTGATCAATTAATATTAATAATTAATATTACCAGTGATAAGACAAATTGAAATTGTGTACCACTTGATAGAATACAATAGGAAGACCCAGCTTCAGATCTGTGATGTTTCTGCTAAAGATGCATAACTGGAATCTAAACCCTAGGAAATATCAGACAAACTCACAATAAACAACATTCAACAAAATTGGTGGTCTATAATTATTATGATTTTTGGTATTGGGGGTTTAAACCACAAGTGTTTTATCACTGAGATACACCCCCAGTCCTTTCTATTTTTTTATTTTGAGACAGGATCTTGCTAAGCCCATGCTGACCTACAATTTACAATCCTTCTGAGTAACTGGGATTATAGGCATGTACCACTACACTTCACTAAAATCTTTAAAATAGTCAAAATCATGAAAGCTGGAAGACTATAGAACTATTACAGATTGAGGAATATTTTTAAAAACATGATAAACAAAGGCACTAAAGAACATTATTGGAGCAACAAGTAAAACTTGAGAAGGGCCTGAAACTAAATGATGGTAATGTATTCAGATTAATTTCCTCATTTCAATTGATTGTAATGTAAATGATAGGCGTAAATCCTTGTTTGTAAGAATTATACAATAAAGTATTCAAAGGTGATGGCTTTATCTTGTCAGCAAATTAAACTCAAATTACTCAGGAAACAAAGTTCTTTGTAATTCTTGCAATTTTTCTGAAAAAAAATTTTTTAAATGTCTTTTAATTATTTTTTTGGTACTGGGGATTGAACCCAAGGACACTACATCCCCAGTCCTTTTAATTTTTTATTTTGAAACTGCATCTCCTAAATTACTTGAGGCCTCATTAAATTGTTGAGGCTGGCCTGGAATTCTTGATTCTCATGCTTCAGCTTGCTGAGTTATTGTGATTACAGGCATGTACCCCTGTACTCAGCTTCTGAATATAACATTAAAGGACAAAAAAGCCTGGGAATGTAGCTCAGTAGTTGAGAGTTTGCCTTGTATGTGCACAACCCTGGGTTCATGCCCCAGTATTGGGGAAAAAAATTGAAAGGATAACTAGAATTGAACAGAAATTTTGAATTTAAAAGAAATGCTAGGCATGGTGGTGTATGCCTGCAATCCCAGCAATTTGGGGGGCTGAGGCAGGCAGGAGGATGGCAAGTTCAAGGCCAACCTCAGCAATTAGTGAGATCCTGTCTCCAAATAAAAAATCAAAAGGGCTAGCATATAGTTCAGTGGTTAAACACTCCTGGGTTGAATCCACAGTACTAAAAAGATTAATAAATAAGTTTTTTAAAATGCTGAATCAGATACAGAGGCTAAAATAAGATCATAAGTTCAAGGTCAGCCTCAGCAATCTAGTGAGACTCTGTCACAAAATAAAAAACAAAAAGGGGTGGGGGATGTAGCTAAGGGGTAAAGCACCCCTGGGTTAAATTCCCAGTAATGAAAAATAAAAATAAAATAAAATAAATAAATGAAGTGTTCAATTACAAAGAAATGATTGATTTGGGAAAGAATGTCTCATATCTTTTAAAAATACATTTTTGTTTGATGCTGAATATTTAAAAAGTCACAAAGTATTTAAAAACTCACAAATAGCTGGGCATGGCGGTGCATGTCTGTAATCCCAGCGACCTTTGGAGGCTGAGGCCAGAGGATTGTGAGTTCAGCAATTTAGCGAGGCCCTAAGCAACTCAGCAGAACGCCTGTCACTAAATAAAATATAAAAAGGGCTGGAGATGTAGCTCAGTGGTTAGATGCTCCTGGGTTCAATTCCCAGTACCAAACAACAACAACAACAGAACCACACAAAATATTTAAAAACTCCTCCTTCATGCTGTCAGTTTCTAAAAATGGGAAAAATGCTAATTGAAAGATCTAACTGAACTTGAGTGATTCTCAGACAATTCATATATCAAAATGGCAAAGCAGAAATCAGAGGATAGAAAAAATATTGGCTTCTATCATGTTTTAAGAAGGTAGCTAATGTTTTTAAAGTATACAGAGGGGAACTTGGTGCCTATGGCACATACCTGTAATCCCAGGGATTCAGGAGGTTGAGGCAGGAGGATCACAAGTTCAAGGCCAGCCTGGGCAACTTAGGGAGATCCTGTCTTAAAATAAAAAATAAAAAGTCCTGGGGATGTAGTTCAGTGATAGAGTACCCTCATATTCTATGCTCAGTACTGTAAAATAAACAACAAAATTATTTTAAAAGTATACAAAGGGGCTAAGGGTGCAGCTCAGTAGTAGAGTGTATACTTAACATATACTAGACCTTGGGTTCAATACCTAGCACCGAGGAAAAAAGTATATAGAAACACAAAGAATTTGTCAAAGTCTTAGAGTGACTCCTGTGGGTACAGGAAGACAATAATAGCCTTTGGCCAGGTGTGATGACCCATGCCCATAATCTCAGAGACTCAGGAGGCTGAGGCAGGAAGATCACAAGTTAGAGGCCAGCCTCAGCATTTAGCAATACACTTGTCTCAAAATAAAAAGGTCTGGGGATGTAGCCCAGTGTTGGAGCACCCCTGTGTCAATCCCAATACCAAAGAAACAAAAAAATGAACAAACAAAAAAACAAAAACAAAGAAAAGACAATGACCTTCCTTTATATAGCAACTACTTGTTTCTTTATTATTGTCTTGGTTTATATTATAAATAATTTCTATGTATTATTTGAGACATTTGTGAGGTTCCACATTTTTGTTTCTTTCTATGCTGGAGATTGAACCTAGAGGTGCTCTACCGCTGAGTTACACCTCATTGCCCCGCCCCATTTAAAAAATATTTTTCTTCTGAGCCAGGATCTTGCTAAATTGCCAAGGCTGGTCTTGAACTTGCTGTCTTCCTGCCTCAGACTTCCCAGTTGCTGGAATTATAGGTGAGCACCCTCAGGCCCATCTTGGTTCCATAGTTAGACTAAACTCTGTTCACTTTTGTATAGTTGGTTCTTTGCACTTTGCACTACCACTTCCAGACAGAATCTCTATGGATTGTGCACTTGTTTGCTGAGTTCCCACACCATGACTTTGCATTTTGTCTTTGGATTTTTGGACTTTTGCTTCTTTAATATACAAGGCATATTGTTATCACTCTCTTTCCCACCAAGGCAAGGGTTGTGGAATCTTAGAGGGAGGTGGCTTGTGTGGGCTGCAGGTGATAGCTCAGTGCTTGCTTGCCCAACACGGGCAAGGCCCTGTGGTCAATACGGGTACTGCCAAAAACAAAAAAATCTGCACATTCATAGCTGTAAACTCTATCAGCCCTGATAGCCCTGATGAGCAACAGGCTTATTAGGTCTACTCTGCTTCTGTGCACAAGGTGAGCTGGGGTTGGCTAATGTTCAAACACCTCTAGTGAGCAGAAATTCAGTTTCCAACTAATACTTTGAAACATCTTGTGTTTAGAAAGGTTTTTCTTCTTTTTGGTGCAGGGGTGGGCTGGGAATTGAACTCAGGGGCACTCAGCCACTGAGCCACATCCTCAGCCCTATTTTGTGTTTTATGCTTGGCTTTAAAGTTCATTTTTTAAAAATTTGTTTTTGTTAAGCTACTCAGGAATGATCTTGGGGATGATCCATTGTAATCTAGTTTATGAAAAACTGATAAATATGATAGAATGCTAATTTACATCACCAGATAGATAAACCCATCAAATATACTGGAATATATGTGTATCTGCTGGTCATTCATTATCTGTTCAATATGTCATAGTGGTCACTTCACTTTCTGAATATAGCCCTCATTGTTCTAAGGCTTTTTTTAAAAAACAATGTTTTTTTTCTCTCTTCTCCCCTTTCCCCCTCCCTAACAAGATTAGGGAGACAAGATTAGGGAGATAGTCTTATCCTTTCTTCCCCTAGTTAACTGCCCTTGAACACACACACACATCCACTACAGAAAGGAGATGCCTGCTGAGGATCTGGGGTGTATTTGTTATACCCAGTCAGTGAGAAACAACAAACTCATAGATTCATTCATTAAAAGTTTATTTTTAGCCGACGGGACTGCAAAGCCAATTTGAAATTGCAGCCCCCAACTTGGTCTAACTTACAGATTGTACAGCAAAAGAAAACTGCGAGTCAGGCGCTATGATATTTTCTCTTTTAGCCAGTGCAAGCAAGCCAACAGTACAGAAGCAGAAATTGCAATTAGCTAAGCCCACCCTGTGTCCCCCCTGGAGTTATTTCTTCTAACTGAAACTGAGGTCAAGATGACCGTGACTCTTTGCAAAAATAAAGTATGTTGATGTTTGGGCTAAAGTTAAGGTGGCTGACTGGGCTAAAGTTAAGGTGGCTGACAGCCCAGACAAAATGGAGTTTCTTAAGCTAAGAGTTACCACATTCCCCACTGGTCTTTAACATTTGAGTAAATCCTTACTCATAAGTCTGTATCTTTTAAATCTTCCTCCATTAATTGGTCATAATGAGATCTAAGGATTAAAAGTTTTACTGATTGAACTCTTTGTTGAACATATCTAATTAAACAGTTGATAATGAATGGTCCTGTAAGAAGTCCGAGTAGGATGAGTGTTAGAGGCCCTAATATAGTGGAAATGAAGGTTGTAAGCCAAGGAGACCAATTGAACATGTTTTGGTACCAATTTCCTGAAGAAATCTTATTTTCTTCTTGTTCTTTTAGTGTCTGTCTAACTAGGGCTAAGCTGTCTCGAATAACTAGAATGATTGGTGTAGAAGCAACATGTTTCTTCCAGGGCCATACATAAGCCTCCCTGTTTTAGGAAAAGTCAATCCAAACCCTGTCGGTTTTGGAGTACCATTTCAGCTAGAGAATCTAGAGAAGTCTCTAATCATCCTATCGATCTCTCTCATTCCCCAAATCATGATCAATTTGTTGGCTTAAAGTTTTGAAGTTTTCATTTCCAGTGATTAATGCTGTAGTCCCTAGAGCTGCAGAGCCTGCAATCCCTATACCTGCCAGCAGGGGTACTAAAATGGGTGCCGCCCTTTTAGATCAAGAAGTCAAACCAAAATGTTCTCTGCCAGCATCACCTGAATAAACATAAACTTGTGGGAAGATATGTACTGTTATACAAATTTCTCTCATCACAAAACAGGTTTAAAGATAGACAAGGGGTTAATCCAGAAGTGCATGCAAACCATGTTCCTGGGGGTGCTACTAAGAAGTATGAATCTCCTTTAGGAGGAACCTCTAAAAGGAAGGTTAGAGAACAGTCAGGGGATTGAAGAGGGACTTTTTTCTTTGAATGATAGCAAGTCCCTGGACTTTGGCGATCTCCCAGTGTTAATTTGGGAGAGGTGCCCCATTTATATAAGGATCTAGTTTCTATGACTGTGTTAAATTTTGAACTTGGGTTACATTGTTAACGAGTGTTACATTTAAACCAAGTCCAACATAGTAAAGGAGTTCAGGGTTTAGGCATAATGAACAATCTTTAGTCACTTCTTTTTTTTTAAATATATTTTTTAGTTGTAGATGGACATAGTATCTTCATTTTATTTATTTTTATATGGTGCTAAAGATCGAACCTCGTACCTCATGCATGCAAGGCAAGTGCTCTACCACTGAGCCACAATCCCAGCCCTTTAGTCACTTCTGCTGCAGTTTGATTAAGGAATGAAAAGACAGTATTTAACATATTTAGTAGAGGCTGGCCTGTTTGTGGGGGTTTAGTAATAATATGGGTTGGGTGAGAGGCAGGAAAAGGGGAAGTAGAGGTTAGTAAAGGGTGAGATAGTATTGGGGTGGCTGGATTAAGGATGGGTTTTAAGGGTCCTATAGGTTTCCTCTGCCTGGGGGGTAACTTGCTTTGACTTGTGAACTCAGTACCTTGGTCATAATCTTTTACATATATTCCCCGGGTCTTGCCTAGATGGCAATTAGATTCTGGGGTTGCCCATGACTGAACAGTAAGAATTATAGGGTTACATGACCGTGGGGAACATCCCTTTTTCCCAGGATGTCATTTACAGGCTAGGTGGGGGTCATGGCTGGTCCATGGTGCTAAAGTCTTGCAGCCCCAAGTGGCATAATGATATTCACTTTGGCCTTGACAATCAGGGCCCCCATCAGCCGGACACATATAAAATTGTAAGTCAGGGTATGTTCTTTCACATGCTTGGCGTGCAGCTATTCTGCCTGCCGCCCCCTAGGGGTTATGATTATCTCTGGAGCCATCTGTTATCTCTGATATTAATGTACATAAATCTATCCTGAAAATTGGTTGATAAGAGGTCGTCAGACTTTGCATGATTTTTCCTTTATGAGTTTTTCTAAGTTCCCATATTCATACAGTGGGTTGATGGGGAGAACAGTCAGATGAAAGAGAGTCAAGATGAGGAAGAGAGGGAGGGGGACAGCTTGAGGAATCCCAGCTGGGTATCTCATTTGAGTCTTACCTTTAGGGGTGCGTAAGTGGTCTGAACGGTCCATCTGGAGTCATCAGAGGCTTCTTCAGACGGGGCTGGTTTGACGTGAGTCCAGTGTACCCAGGTTGCCTTTCCAGCTACTTTGATGGCTGTAGGTGTGCTGAGAATCACCTGGTAAGGTCCTGTCCAGCGAGGCTCAAGAGTTGTGGAAGGGAGTTTCTTAAGGTATACCAAGTCACCGTGTTGACAGGCAGGCAGGTTAGTCAGGTCTTGCTTTTCCTATCTAGAAACATAAGAGTTAGGAACCTGTAATCTGGACTTTATGTCTGCTTGGATTTGTTGTAGGACCTGTAAGGAATGAAGGACTTGATTATCAGAGGCATCTATATGAGTAGGAGGTTTAGGTAGGAGAGGAGTAGGCTGGCCATATAGTATGTCATATGGTGTAAGCCCTTGTCAGTAGGGGCAATTCCAAATTCTGAACAGGGTGAAGGGGAGGAGGTCCACCCAGCTTTCACCAGTCTCTATAGGTAGCTTTGTCAATGTTTCCTTAAGTGTTCTGTAAATCCTTTCTACCTGTCCACAACTCTGAGGCCTATAGGCACAACGTAGTTTTCACGTAAATCCTAAAACTGTGGACATTAGTTGAGACGTTTTGGCTGTGAAAGCCAGGCCATTGTCGGACCCAATTGAATGTGGCAATCCAAATCTGGGGATAATTTCATATAATAACTTTTTAACTGTGATTTGAGCCGTCTCTGTTTTGGTAGGATAAGCCTCATCCCAACCTGAGTAAGTGTCTACAAAAACCAAGAGGTATTTGTATCCATATTTGCTTGGCTTGATTTCAGTGAAGTCTATTTCCTAATGTTCTCCAGGAGTTTCTCCATGGTATCTAGGAAAAATTTGAATTTTTTTAGTTCATTTAGTATTTACTTGGATATAAGTGGGGTGTCGGGAGATAATGGAATTAATATATTCTCTCATTTTTGGAAACAGATAATGTCTTTGTAGCAGCTCCCATAATTTTGTTTCACCTAAATGAGTCCCTTGATGTAGTTGGTGAATTAGAGTTTGTCCCATAGTTTCTGGTAATAACAACCTTCCATCTGGAGTCTTAAGCCAATCAGGGGAATTAGTAGTAACTCCCAGTTTCATTATATAGTCCAGATCTGAAGGGGAGTAGTGAGGCTTCTCTGGAAGCTGAGGTTCAGGTATGATGACAAGAAGGGAAGTGTTCCCCACTGGTCTTAGGGCAACTTCTTTGGCAGTTTGGTCAGAAAAATTGTTGCCTTTTGTTTCTGAGGAGTTCCCTTTCTTATGAGCTTTACAATGGATAATTGCACCCTTTTTGGGAGCCAGGTAGCCTCCAGGAGGGCAACTATTTCTGGAACATTTTTTATGGTTTTTCCCTCAGATGTGAGGAGTCCCCTTTCTTTATATATCATCCCATGGACATGAGCTGTGGCAAAAGCATACCTGCTATCTGTATAAATATTGATTATTAGATCTTCTCCCAGTTGGAGGGCTTGGGTCAAAGCCATGAGTTCAGCTCTTTGTGCTGAGGTCTCTTTATCTAGGGATTGGGCCCATTTTACCTTATCAGAAGTGACCACTGTGGCTCCAGCATTTCGATGTCATCCAGTATGAAACTGCTTCCGTTGGTATAGTAGGTGGCGTCTGCATCATCCCAGGGCTGGTCTCAAAGGTCAGGGTGAGTCCCATGGATGTGGGACAACACTTTCAAACAGTCATGGATAGGCATCTCTGGATTCGGGTCCAGCAGCAGAGCAGCCGGATTCAAAGTGGTAGCTGGAGTGAATTTGATTCTTTGGGGGTCAATTAATAAAGTCTGATAGTGGACAATATGAGCGTCTGAAATCCATTTTCCAGGAGGGGATTGGAGTAATGTTTTGACCCCATGAGGAGAGGTTATAAAAAGTTCTTGGCCTAAAGTTAATTTATTTGCTTCTTTAGTTAAGAGGGCGGTGGCCGCTGCGGCTCGTAGACAATTTAGCCAGCCGGCTGCCACAGGGTCCAGTTTCTTGGATAAGTAAGTTATGGGTCTTTTCCAAGGCCCAAGAGTTTGTGTCAATATTCCCTTTGCAATTCCATTATGTTCTGACACATACAAATAGAAAGGTTTTTGGAGATCTGGAAGGGCTAATTCAGGAGCCTGAGTTAAGGCTTCCTTTAGTTTTTGAAAAGCTGTCTCTTCCTGGTCAGACTAATGAATTTCTTCTCCTTTGCCTTTAGTAGCCTCATATAGGGGTCTGGCTATCTCAGAAAAGTTCATAATCCGAAGTCTACAGTATCCTGCAGCTCCCCAAAACTCACGAATCTGTCTCTTAGTTTTGGGGCGAGGAAGCTGAGTCACAGCCTGAATTCTTTTTCCTGATAACCATCTTTGGGCCTCAGATAGTATATATCCCAAGTAAGTGACTCGTTTTGCACATAACTGGGCCTTTTTGGCAGATACTCGATAACCCAAAGTCTGGAGAATATCCAATAAGTCTTGGGTGGCCTGAACACAGTCCTGGAAATTTTTTGCAGCCAGGAGTAAATCATCCACATATTGGAGAAGGTTCACCTTGGGGTGGCTTACCTTGTAACTTTGTAAGTCCTTGCCGAGTGCTTCATCAAAGAGGGTGGGAAAATTCTTGAATTCTTGGGGACAGCCTTGTCCAAGTGAGTTGTCCTGCATATTCCCCACTTGGGTCAGTCCATTCAAAGGCAAAAATAGATTGACTCACCTCAGCCAGAGGAAGACTGAAAAATACATCCTTTAAGACCAGTACAGTATAGACAATGTAATCCGGAGGGAAGAGACTCAACAGAGCATATGGATTAGGAACCGCAGGGTGTATTGTTTCTGTTCGTTTGTTGACCTCTCAGAGGTCCTGCACTGGGCCATAATCTTTGGTCCCTGGCTTCTGAATTGGCAGTAGAGGAGTATTCCAATTAGACTGACAGGATTTTAAAATACCTTCTTTTTTTTTTTGTACTAGAGATTGAACTCAGGGGCACTCAACCACTGAGCCACATCCCCAGCCCTATTTTGTGTTTTATGTAGAGACAGGGTCTCACTGAGTTGCTTAGCACCTCGCTGTTGCTGAGGCTGGCTTTGAACTCATGATCCTCCTGTCTCAGCCTCACTAGGTGCTGGGATTACAGGCTTGCACCACCGCACCTGGCTTAAAATACCTTCTTTTAAGAGTTTGTTTACATGGGGAGTAATCCCCAATACAGCCTTTCTATTAATAGGGTACTGTTTTACCTGGATGGGGGTGGCAGAGCTGGTCAGTTGTACAACTATTGGGGGTTGATGCTTTGCCAAAACCTGGAGGGTTAAATTCAGCTCAGACTTCTGGAAAGTCAGTCAGAAAGTCTGACAGAAAATCAAAATCTGGCAAATAGTTGCCCAGATAATCAGTTTTTGAGGGCTCTTTCCTCTAAGGTTTCTTCTGGTAGTAGCTGATATTCTTCCCCCAGAGGACAACTGACAAGAAGGGCAATGGGTTTTTCTCCCAAGTGGAGCATAGTATTTCCCTGGGCAAAAGTTATAGTGGCTCCCAATTTATGTAATAAATCTCGGCCCAAGAGAGGATAAGGGCAGTTAGGCATTATCAAAAAAGAGTGAGTAATAATTTCTTTTCCAAGGTCAGTGATTCTGGCTTCAGTCCAACAGCAATGTTGAGCCTTTCCAGTAGCCTCTTGAATGGGAATTTTTTATTTTTGACAGGGGCCTTCAGGGCTTTTGAGTACTGAGTATGTTGCCCCAGTATCTATAAGGAAAGAGGTTGGTTTGCCCCCTATTTTTAAAGTTACCATGGGCTCCCATCAATCTCCCTCATTTAGGTTTAAAATAGGCTTAGAGAAGGGAGCCCCATTAGGTGAAGTTCTCCTTTTCTTAAGAGGGCATTCATTTTTCCAATGTCCTTTCTCCTTACAATAGGCACATTGATCTTTATCCAAAGGACAGTTGCTAGGTTTGGTGGGTCCTGTATTTGGTTTAAGATTTTGTGATCTGGATGCAGCTAGAAGCACCTTGGCTAATCTTTTGGTTTGTCTGTCTTCTGGAAGATCTCGGTTATTATAGACTCTCTGAGATATCTCTACCAATTTGGAGAGGACCTTCCCTTCAAAACCTTCTAATTTCTGGAGCTTATGTTTTTTATATCTGGGGCCAACTGGGACATGAAGGCCAGATTAATAGCTCATCTATTCTTGGGTGCTTCTGGATCAATTGGAGTATATAGTCTATAGGCCTGTAGGAGGTGCTCAAGGAAAGCACTTGGAGATTCACTTGGCTTCTGAATCATCTTGCTTACCTTGGAAAGATTAGTTGGCTTGTGAGCAGCTGCACGGATCCCTCTCATAAGAGTCTGGTGGAACCAGTCTAGAGCCCCCTTACCTTCATTTGAATTCAGATCCTAATCTGGACAGGTTGAAGGAAAAATGTGGGAGATTCGAACAAGATGGTCAGTGGGGAGGCCATTAGGTCCTAGGATGGTTCTTTGGGCCTTACAGTGGATGCATTCGTGTTCTTCTGAAGTAAAAAGGGTCTGGAGCAGTTGTTGGCCATCATCCCAGGAGGGCTGGTGGATATAAAAGACTGATTCTAAAAGAGAAATGAGACCTTGGGGTTCTTCTGAGAAAGAAGGATTTTGATTTTTCCAGTTATAAAGATCACTAGTGGTAAAGGGGACATAAACCATAAAGGGACCCTATTGGAGGGTGTTTGTCTTAGGGGGAGTAAAGGAACAGGGGAAGGATCCAGAGGAAGAAGGACAGTAGGTGAGTTCTGGGCAGCTGTGGGGACATAACTAGTGCCTGAATGGGTATGGGGAGGGGAAAAAGATGAGGAGGAGTGGGGGAGTATTCTGGGGTGGAAGGGTGGGGAAAGGCACGGAACAGAGGGTTTCATCATCAGAAGGAACATCCAGGATAGAGGGTTTCAGCTTTGGAAGAGTTGACCTGGTCAGGAGAATGGGGTGGCGTTTCTGGTGGTCCTTTGTTTTGATGCACTGACCTGAAAGATAAGACTTACACCATTTGGGGGGATCTGTTATTATATCAGTCCGGACTTGTATGTATGGAATTTGATCAGGATGTCCGGGGCGTCCAAAAATATGTCTCTGGACTTCCTGAGCAATTTTAAGATCTACAGTGCCTTGATTTGGCCATTCCACATCAAAGGATGGCCATTCAAGCTCACAGAATTTTCTGAGATCAGAAGAAGTTACTAGGGCTAATCAGCAGCCAGTTTCTGGAATTTCTGAAAATTAGTTAGAAAGCAGTCAAGTACAGATGATGAACAAGAGGAAGGTTTCTGTCCCATATTGACCTGTGAAAAGAAGGTGGCACGCAGACAAAACTGTGACAACTATGACAATCATGACAATTAGATTTTCACGTAACAAAAAGACAAAGACAAACAAAAAAGACAAAAAACAATCTGATTTGGCCACCACTGAAGGCCAACCAGAAGACCACAGCGACGTCTTGGGACTCAGTGTAAGCGACTGCGTCCAGTCTGACCTTGTTCCCCCGTAGGATTGCAACCCACCTGACTCCTGATTCCTGAGGAGATCTGGGCAAACTCGAGAGCAGGCCGAGGAACTTCTCTCAAGAGCTCCCCCCTACTTTCGGTTTCAGCGAAGATCTAATTTAGCCAGACGAGTGAATTGCTGAGATGAAAGAATCTCTCTGGGGCTTCCTGGCCAATGCACCAAATGTTATACCCAGTCAGTGAGAAACAACAAACTCATAGATTCATTCGTTAAAAGTTTATTTTCAGCCAGCAGGACTGCAAAGCCAATTTGAAATTGTAGCTCCCAACTTGGTCTAACTTACAGATTATATAGCAAAAGAAAACTGCGAGTCAGGCGCTATGATGTTTTCTCTTTTAGCCAATGCAAGCAAGCCAACAGTATAGAAGCAGAAATTGCAGTTAGCTAAGCCCACCCTGTGTCCTCCCTGGAGTTATTTCTTCTAACTGAAACTGAGGTCAAGATGACTGCGACTCTTTGCAAAAATAAAGTATGTTGATGTTTGGGCTAAAGTTAAGGTGGCTGACTGGGCTAAAGTTAAGGTGGCTGACTAGCCCAGACAAAATGGAGTTTCTTAAGCTAAGAGTCACCACATATTCACAAATTCTGGATGAATGATTCTTTCAATATTTGTTACCTGGGATAAAATTCCTCCACCATCACATTTCTGTATTTGACAGTACATGTGGTAGCCATAAATCCTGGCTCTAAAGGAAGTTAATATTTATTAATTAATTGACTAATAAATGAGTCATGAATCATTGGGATAGAATGAATATCATTGGGATAGTTGAAACTGGAAGGAATAGATGGACTCAAGTCTATTTTATGTTAGTTTGTTAATTACTTTGTGAATAGTTGGAAAGAATTCTCTCCAGATGAGATTTATAATATCTACCAAATTAACAAGTGAATCCTAACACACCATCAGGGCACCCTGAGACTCCCTACCAGAGCATACCTGGAACTAACCCTTGAAGAGTTTCTTTAAAACTCCCTTGTCTCTCCTGATGAGGAGAGTCATAGCCTTTGGGACAGGAATCCCCTGTTTCTTCTTTGCTAGCAAAGCAATAAAAACTTCTTTTTCCTTTTTCTCAAAACTGTGTCCTCATTATTAAATTGGCATTAATTGGCATTGAAGACAAGGACTGAGCTTTCGTTACAAATTGATAGAAAGCTTTTGAAAATCATTTGTTGTTGTTTTGTTTTTGTGGTAGTGGGGATAGAACCCAGAACTTGGCACGTGCTAGGTAAGCACTCTGCTACTGAGCTACATCTCCAGCTTGAAAACCACTAGAATGTCAGAACTATGAGAATAATATAATATTATAATAATAATGATAACAATAATAATAATAATACCTGAATCACTTAGTATCTCAGGTGATCACACCAATTGAGCACAGGGGCATATGCCTGTTGGCTGGTGAACTCTTTCAATAGTGCTAGAGTAAGATTCTGACCAGTTCTGGATGAATGATTCTTTGTTTCAATATTTGTTACTTGGTATAAAAGTCCTCCACCATCTCATTTCTGTATTTGGCAGTATGTGTGGTAGCCACAAATCCTGGCTCTAAAGGAAGTTTTTTTTTTTTTTTTTTTGGTACTAGAGATTGAACTCAGGGGCACTCGACCACTGAGCCACATCCCCAGCCCTATTTTGTGTTTTATGTAGAGACAGGGTCTCACTGAGTTGCTTAGTGCCTCGTTGTTGCTGAGGCTGGTTTTGAACTCGCGATTCTCCTGTCTCAGCCTCCCTAAGTGCTGGGATTACAGGCTTGCGCCACCGTGCCCGGCTGGAAGTTAAATATTTATTAACTAATTGACTGAATAAATGAATCATAAATCATTGGCATAGTTGAAACTGGAAAGAATAGATGGACTCAGTCTATTTTATGTTAGTTTGTTACTTACTTAGTGAATAGTTGGGAAGAATTGTCTTCAGATGAGATTTATAAAAGCTACCACCTTGTCTATTCCCATGAGTTAGGAATCACTCTAGTTATTAACCTGTGGAATCATCTTTCAGAAGAGTAAGTCGATTCAGAGATAAGATATCAGATATCCATTTGATTACTTTCCATTGAAGAGGGTGGGATTTTTTTCCCCCAACTATTACTTTATTTATATTACTATGCCTAAGTTAAATGGAAAAAAGATAACTAAGAAATTCTGCTCCATTTCAGAGAGTTTCCAATCAACACCAGTTTTATGTAGTGACATCTTTGGGTCAAGAATGAAGAGAAAGAATGGGATCTGGCTCAATGGTTTATCTCCAACAAGAAATATGGCACACTGGCCAGCACAAGCCATGCTAACACTGAGCCTTTAGTGCTGGGCAGATTAGGATCTCTTCTCTGAAGTTAGCAAATTAGGTGAAATTTTAACAGTGGTCCACTTTATTGCTTTGAATATAGCCCTTGCTGTTCTGCCACTGTGACTTATTTCTAAAATGGACATACCTATCCATGAGGTTAATCTTCCCCAAGACCCTGTCTCAAAATAAAAAAAATAAAATAAAAAAGACTGATGATAGAGTTCAGTGGTAGAGCTCCCTCAGGTTCAATTTCTAATACCAAAAATTAAAAAAATAATAAAATAAAAAGAGATGGTGATGTAGTTTGGAGGTAGAGCACCCCTGGATTCAATCCCCAGTACTGGGGTTGGGGGGGAAGGGTGGGCAGGAGGAGAAAGAAAAGTTTCTCAATGGCAACAAGCCTCTAGGAATGCTTTACTCTTAACTGTTTACTAATACCACTGCTAAAGTCAGCCTATATTTTTCTTTCTCTTCCTCTCCCTGCTCCTCTCTCATCTTTCTCCCTCCATAATCTCAGGGAAACAGGATTACCTTTCTCCCTCATCCTAGTGTTGTAGGGACAGATGAGGCAAGACACCAGATAGAAAACAGGAAGCAGGTTTATTTGACTGCAGTTGGTTCAGAGGGTACAACTTTCGCTGTAATCAATTAATTCCCCTGAATCCCGAGTTCAGGCAGTTTCAGAACTTTATACCCCGGATGTAAGGGGAGGGGCTCAGAAGTTCAGAGTCTGCAGAAGTTCACACAGAAGCAGCTTTTTCTTTTACTGTTTTGGGCAAGTTAACACTTCAAGGACAGCACCTGAGTAGGGGAGCGCTAGGTCGGCTCGAGGTCTCGCACTTCTCACGAGGAGGATGCAGGATGTACAACATGGCGGACTTGGTACTGGCCGCTGGGAAGGAAGCATCAAGCATCCTGCATGGGCAAAGGAGCAACCAACCAGATGCTGACACATAAGCAGTAATGGCGTCTCCTACCAATCAGCGGACTTCTCCTGACTCATCCCAGAAGGACTCTGACCTCAGCAGGATCCCCTGACCAACCCCACGGGAACACAAGACTCCAGATACCTCCTCTTCCTATCTCAAGCCCTTCTCTTCCTGCCTTAAGCCTTCCCCTTCCTGACCGGGCCTTTTAAATTTTCTGTACTGCAGAACACGTGTGCAATTCTCCCATTCCGCTCTGTTGGAGGAGAGTTCGCTCGGGAGCATACATCCCAATAAAGCCTTACCCAGTGGTTTAATTTGCCTCCTTTTGGTCTCCTGGCTTTACAGGGAGAGCTTCTTCTCCCCTTTCTTTCCTCTCCCTGCCAGCTGTTACCATGGAGCCCAATTAGTAATCTCTTATCTCTGAAATGTAAACATCTCTGTGAAGTTCAGGTCCAAGGTCAGAGGCCTTGTTAAAGGTTCTGTCCTTCTTGTTACACTTTGCATTTACAAACCCGCTTCCCACTTAAAAACAAAAACAAAAACAACTTTTATAAACCATTATATTGCTACTATACTAGATAGTTAAAAAATGTTCTTGAAAAACAAGTAAGGGGTCATTCAGTACCTGGAGTGCTGATCTCTTTTAGGCTGGGAGGCCAAACAGGACAGCAACAGGACATACGAACTTTAACTACATTGAACTCTTTGGTAGAGACTCTTTTGCTAATAGTCCTGAGATCAATTATGGTGAAGATTTGTGGAGAAGCTTAATTAAGATTTTTTGTGGAAGAGGGAGTGCTGCTACAATTCCCCCCTTTAATGTTGCTCCCTATAATTTAATCCTTCAAATTTAAGAGCACCATTACTATCATCTTGGCTTAAAGGCTTGTATAATGCCAAAACCTTGGTTGTCCTCTTTTTAACAGCAGCTTCTATAGTGGATCCAATAGTTTTAATGCACAATGGAGCCAAACAGGGGAGCAATAAACAGGTTAACAGCAGAATATTCATTATGCCAATTAAGCTTTTAAATCCACCAAAAAGTATGCTTGGGTCTCAAACTTTAATGTCCTTCCAGGTTTGAACTGGCATATGCACTCGTCGTCTTATGTTGTTGGTTATATCCTTTAATTGCTTATCCAAAATCATCTATTTCGATACAACAGTCTGAGCTGTTGAACTTTCCACATATTCTTTTTTTCCTCAGCTAGCAGGTAATCTAACACCAAGCGGTTTTCCTAGATAGCCACTTGTATCTGGGTCTGTTGTGTGGCTAGGAGGTCAAAGGCTGTGTCAGTCTGATTAATAATAATTTCTAGTACAACCTGTAAACAAATAATTCTGTTTAGCATATAAATAGAGGTTCTATAACCCCAACTGCCATCTTGTGCCCAGGTAGCAGGACAATAAATGGCAATAATCCTCTGGGGTGGCCATTTTCACCCCAAGATTGATGATCTCTCAGATGGTGTTCTTTCTCAATGGACCTCTTTGTTTCTTAGCCTTAGATCCTTATACAAGGGGATCCCTAGGCCTTTTCCAGTTACATTGGGCAGTAAGAAAGATCCAGATTTAATAGAATCAGTAGTACAGGTTCCCCTCCAATTTGTTGGGAGGTGGGTGTATGCCTTTTTGCCACAAATCCAAAATAGTCTATCGGGTGCTTTCCAGCTAGAGGAAGCTGGATTGCTCCAGAATTTATGGATCTCAGGGATGCCCCAAAAGAACTGATTTCATTAGTGTCTGTACAGGTACAGTTAAAAAGAACTTTTTATGGGGCCTTTTGCATATTAGATCATTAATCCCTAGCCAGCCTGGGTTATCTGCACAAATCCAAGTAGGTTTCTCTGGCCACCAGGTGGTATTTCAAAACAATATTCTATTACATGGGGTTTTATCGACCCATCAGGTGTGGTGGGGTCCAAACCTGCTAATATATTCCTCACCAAATACTTCTGAAGTGAGGACCCAGCCTTGGGGTTTTTTACTTTTTATAAAGTTTCCCATATTAGAGGTTAAGTGTCCAGCAGCCAGCAATACCAAATTCCACTGGTAGGGAGAAATTCCCTGGGCAAGTTATATCCCCTTATATTGGGACCCAATCCAAGCCATGTAAACTCTTTTTCCTTTCCAGAGATAAATAGTCACCCATCTATAGTATTTCTGTGGTGGTACAGGTCCTAAATATGTCTTTTATCACCTCTTAGTTACAGTAGATTGCCTTGACACATGGTTCACATGATCTCCACTGTTGGGGTAGGAGAAGGACAGAGCCCCTTAGGATCCTCAGAGGAAATCAAATTAAATGATAGGCCAACATTTTGGTTAGCATAGGTTAAACAGCATAACTAACAAAGCCAAACTAATAATACCAAACGAATCCTAGAAAATCTATATAAGCAAGATAAAAAGTATAAATGAAATTTTGTTACTAAGAGTCCAGTCAGCAGAAGTTACTGTTATCAAACCAGTGTCAAAAACCAAACAGAGAACTAAATATATATCTAGAAACAAGAGGTCGCAATGCATTACAGTATAATAACAATCTTAGAGGCTGAAAGAGTCCATTAGTCCTGGTGGTAAGCTTATCTTCCACCATGTGTTGATCAGCCAGTCCCTCCCGAGTGGCTGAAACAGGGTTGTATAGTCTCCTCAAGCTTCAGCTGTGTGTAGACCAGTCAGCTTCTGGAGTAACTGGAGCAGGGCTGTTGTCCTTCTGATCCTCATGCTTCTCTGGTGCTCCTTTTTTCAGATGGCCAGCTTCAAGGGTGTAGCAGAGTCTGGATTGCATTCCCAGTCCACAGCCGCAGGCTTGAGTCTGCTGTAATGAATCCTGGGACCTATCTCTGCAAACTTTACTACAATTAGGGTGGATAAAATAACAGTGAAAGGATCCTCCAAGGAGGCTTTAGGGGTTGAATATTCCATTCTTTGACCCAGACCAAATCTCCAAGGTTGAGGGAGCGTGCATCTGTGGTCAAACTTATTGGCAATCCTTCTCTAACCCATTGGTTGAGAACATATAGTTTTTCCCTAAGGTCTGAAGTTGTTGCCTCAGTGTTAATTTCCCTATTTCTCTTAAATCTCCCTGCAATCTCCTGATTGGGTGGGGGGGCTCCTGTACATTATCTCATAAGGAGAGAATTCAATCTTCCTAGTGGGAGTGAATTTAATCCTCAACAGTGTAATAGGGAGAAGTTCATCCCAATGTAAGTCTCCTGACATAGTTTACCCAATTGAGCCTTCAAAGTCCTATTTATCCCTTTAACTTTACCAGAACTCTGTGGCCTATAGACATTATGTAACTTTCATCTGATATTTAAATTCTTGGCCAATAATTGTATCACCTCTGCCACAAAAGGTGGCCCACTGTCTGAGTCAATAGTTACTGGGATATCAAATCTGGGAATAAACAGGTTGAAAATAATAATCTGGTTGAAAAGGCTTCTATCCAGCCAGAGTATGAGCACACAAAAACTAAAAGGTATTTATATCCCCATGAGTGTGGTAGTTCAGTGAAGTCTATTTTCAATTCCTCAGAAGGTGTTCTTCCCATAGTTTGGATTCTTGGTGGAAGCTTTGGCCCCTGGTGGAGATTATTGTGAGCACTAACCTTACATTGTTCACAGATCACCTGGGAGATGCTTGTGAGGGGGCGGGGCGGGGGGGGGCACAGAAATGCTGACTCAGAACTCTCTCAAGTGCTGTATATCCAATATGTGTTCCCCTGTGGAACTGTCTGATAAAGGCTGGGGCCAGAATCTCTGGGATGGCTATGTGGCCCTCAGGGAATCTCCACCATCCACCTGGGAGATAACTTCCTTTTTAAGTCTTAAACCAATTACTTTCATGTTGAGAATTCTGTTAAAGGTCAGACAGAAGGGCAGCATTTTAATCTGGGACTGGATTTTCTTCCCACATCTTGCAGGCAGTTAGCCTGGCCTCTCTGTCAGCTCTCTGGTGGCCCTGAGCAATCACAGTGTTTCCTCTTTGATGTCCTAGGCAACGTGTAACCACAACCTTGCTGGGAGCCCACAATGCATCCAAAAGTTTAAGAATTTCCTGTTCATTCTTTATGTCTTTTCCTCCTGAGTTAATTAGTCCCTTTTTCTTATATAAGGCAGCAAAGTTGCTGGGTTTAGAGTCCAGACAACTTCAACATGGATACATAACGTGCCCTGGTATTTGACCATTTTCTCATAAGTCAGCCTATATTGTCCTTCAGACTCTAACAATGTCACACTTGAATGAGGAATCCTGACAACCAATTCTTGTCTCATAGTCAGTTTATCAGCTTCCAGAAGAGCCATGGCTGCAAGGACCTGTAAATAAGGTGGCCAGCCTTGGGCTACAGAGTCTAGCTGTTTGGATAGATAGGCCACTGGATGGTGCCATGTCACCAGCATCTGAATCAAGATTCCTACAGCTACTCCAGACCATTCATGGACATACAGAAAGGCTTTCTGAGGTCAGGGAGCCCTAGTCCAGGTGCACTGGTGAGTGTTAATGTCCTCAAAGGCCTTTGTTGTATTGGCCCCATATTAGAGGATCCCATTTCCCCACTTTGTGGCTTCATAGAGGGGTTTCGGCATAACTAAATAAGTTGGGGATCCAGATATGGCAGAATCCAGTAGCCCCCAAGAATTCTCTAATCTGATGGCAGGTTGAAGGGACTGGACCTGTTTCTTCTGGGGCCCATTTGCTGTTGCCTTTGAGTCAGATAGTAACAAAGGTATCTGACTTTTTCTTGATAGATGTGGGCTTTTAAGTCAGACTCCAGTACTGCCCCAAGGATGGTGTACTCAAGTGCCCTGGAGGAACTGTCATTCAGGGAAGGGAAGTATACACAGAGCACCTGGCATTTAAGCTGCTGGAATATTTTCATTGTCTTCTGGTGCTGGACCCTGGATGCTAAGATTCTCCAACTCTCAAATCCAATGTAAATCTCAGCAGAGATTGGTGACCTGGAACTCCAATAGTATAAAAGGAACCTATGAATCAATCTGCCGAGGTTGGAGGGCAGCAGTGTGGGTCCTGGGTGGCGACTGGGTTGTGTCCACCTAGGGGCTGCTTTCTGTCTGCACAGCTCCCTCCTTCCACAGCCAGGTGGGAGCTTTCTCTAATTGTACAGCAGTTGCCCTGCTTGTGTTTTTGTCTGCTAAGCCTGGGTATGCAGGGCCCTGTGGTGGCCTCTGGCGGCTCAGAGTGTGGCTTGGAGCCGCGGTGGTATGTCCTTCTGGACTGAGTGTCCTGTAGCCTGCTGTTGGCTGTTGGTATGAATCTATCTCTGGTGCATTCTTGGGTTTTCAGCGACTGAGACCTTCTGAGGCCCTGGGACCTATGCATTGGATGCAGCTGTGTGTATCTACCTGGCTTCTGCTATTCTTGTCAATTATCAACTTCCAAGCAAGCAGGAAGAAATTGAAAAGAAGGACGGGAGCCACAAGGCGGAGGAGGAAACATTTGCCCCTTTTTTGCCCATAATCCTGGCACCTGGAAAGGGAGCTCTGGTTCCTATTGTGGCGCCTCTACTAGGCTGAAGAGAGGCCATTCCTCTTCTCGGGGAATTTTGTGAGGGTTAAAATTCTTGCTTCAGGTTTTCCCAATGATAAGGCTGCCTGACCTCTTCTATCAAAAGTTAGCTGGGCCCAGAGTTTTCCTAGCATGTCTCGACCCATCAATGGCACTGGGCAATCTGGCATGTACAGGAACTCATGGGTCACTTACACTGCCAAGGCAACAGGAAAGGATGACAAGCTTTGTTGCCTGTGGCCCCTATAATTGTGGTCTTTTTCTTTGAAAGTAAGCCCACAGGTTTAGACACCACTGAGTGGTGAGCCCCAGTGTCCACCGTAAAGTCCATAGGTTGGCCCCCTATAAACATTCGAACCGTAGGATTTGTTCTAGTGAAACCTCCCTTTGAGTGACCCCCAGGTTCGTGGTGAGGGCAGCTGTAAGGAGATCCATCTTCTTTTTATCTTTTGGTCTGCCTGTCCTTGAACCTCTGATTCTCCTTGCTAAAAAACTTGTACTGTGGGGCAGCAGTGGCGGTGGCCGGGATACTCAGCTCTGAGTTGGTTAGGTACATCTTTCTGATCAATGCCGCCAGTTTCATTGGGTATAGGACCGAGAAGTGTTCAGGGCTACTGAGCGTGCATGAGAGGAAATGCCGGAGTGGTGGGAGGCTTCGTTCATGCTCAATTTGTCCGCAGATGTGCTGTGGCTTGGACTAGGGCTTAGGACAAGCTCTGATTCCTTTTAAGTCTCGGGCACAGGCAGGTGTCTTTAGTCTCTTATAGGGGCACCTGGAGAGCTCTCATCGGTGTTGTGGCTCTGATCCTGGGACAAATTTCCTACCTCAGTCTTGGGGGGTGGAGGAGTCTTGGGCTCTGAGGAGCCTTTGGCTCTGGGGACATCATGGAGGAAGAAACAGCCAGTCTCAGGGGCCATTATTTGTTGCCTCTGAGGACGAGGGGGCTGAGGGGGCAGTCTGTTGTCTCAGCAGTCTTGGCAAAGTCAGGTAGAGTGGCACATAAGGTGGTGGGTCCTCTTCTGGCTAGCGGGAAAACTGTTTCTTCTCTTGTCTTTTCCTTTGCCAGGTTTTCTCTAATTGCCTTCTGTTGGGTCCTAGAGGCTGCCATGCTTCAAGCTAACATCAGCTCAGACTGTCCATCTAAACAGGCTCTCAACCAAAGGGGCTGTTTCTATACTATCTCTTGCCAGTGATCAATATAAGGAAAATGGTCTGTGTGTTCAGGGGTTCCAACAACTATCAAAAAGACCTCAGGGCTGAGATTGTGGCTCAGTGATAGAGCACTTGACTAGCATGTGTGAGGCACTGGGTTCGATTCTCAGCACCACATATATATAAATAAAAATAAAGGTCCATCGACAACTAAAAAATATTTAAAAAAAAAAAGACCTCAGTAATGACTCTCTCATCTAAAGATCCTTCTGGTGGCCAACCCACACCTAGGGTGGGCCATTCTAATTCATAGAGAATACACAACCTTTGTGAAGTGAGTTTTACCCCACAGTTACCATTGAAAACTTCCCTAAAGGTTTCTAATACACATTTCAAAAGACACAGTTTCCTTTGTGTGCCTCCCATGTTCCACCCTGCATCAGTGTCGCACATTTAGGGCAAGACTCACTTGTCTCCAGCTGTTCCCCTCGTGGGGACTTAGGGCCCTCCTAGTCTTGCGGGTTGGTATCAGCCCATGACTTGGAGATTTCACTTAGACGTTGGTCGGTGAAATTCCGCCACAGACTGTATGAGGTGCCACAGAACCGCAGATTGAGACTCCGCACTTGCTTTGGACCTTGGGTTGGGTCGGAACCCTTCCCTTTGTCCGTCTCATTCATACATTTTCACACAGACATGGTCAGAGCAAAATTTCTATACCATCCAAATCCCCAAAATTCCACAAATTCCAAACCAAAGAAAAAAAAGGGAGTCATGGTTTCCCCTTTGCTCACTGACCCAAACAAAAACTACCCGGGCGACTCCCCAGGTATGTTTAGGCTTCACCCATTTTGGAGAGTACTCGGGACCCACAGGGTTGATCAAGCCTCTCTTCCACCTGCTTAGGCCTCTAAGGGGAAGTCGGGTGGGCTACCACAATGGACCCAGGTCCTAACTGTCCAGTTGGCCAGAGCTCCAAGTCCCTAATTATGATTCCTGCTCCTTGTGGGTGCCATTGTGCCCCAGGGTGGCAACTCCAGGGCACTAGGCCAAGGTTTGCCTGCGTGCACGTGAGGTGAAGTGTTGTCCCCTGCCACCCCGGGAAGCTTGTCCCTGGAGACAAGAGAGGCAGAACAGCTGTCCTCACCTCCTCTGTCCCATCCGGGGTGCCAAAATGTTGTAGGGACAGACAAGGCAAGACACCAGATAGGAAACAGGAAGCAGGTTTATTTGACTGCAGTCAATTCAGGGGAATTGATTGATTACAGCAAAAGCTGTACCCTCTGAACCGACTGCAGTCAGATAAACCTGCTTCCTGTTTCCTATCTGGTGTCCTGCCTCGTCTGTCCCTGCCACACTAGCACACACCCACCACAGGAACAAAGTAACCAGACTTTGGGATGGCACCAGAAGATCTCAGAAATGACTATCCCCCAAATAAACAAGTGAATTACAACTCCAACAGAGACATGTGGAATGTAGCCCTTGAATCACCTCTTTAAAAGCCCCCTGTTCTTGCTGAGGAGCAGAATCACAGGCTCTGGGACAGGAGTCCCCTGTGTTTCTCCTTTGCTAGCAAAGCAATAAACCTTATTTTTCCTTTTTTTCAAAACTGTGTCCTTGTTATTGGATTGGCATCGGCAACAAGGACTGAGTTTTCAGCAACATAACAACTGTTTTGTTTTGTTTTTTAATTTTAAAATGAAGCCCAAATATGTTTAAAAATCATGCTCTTGACCTATTCTCCATTCAAAATTTACATAATACACAATTTTCTCTCTAATGGCTTAGACTTTTTCCCCTACATATCCCCAATATAGCTACAGATAGACTCTTCTGCCTCAAGATGTAAACAGGGAAAAAGATAATAACAACTGCCTAATATTCTCTCTACACACTGCAGTTGGATAAATTAAAAAGAAGAAAAGATTCATCACAGATCCTCACAACCTCTTATTTCACAGTTTATGAATCTGACTCTGATGCTAAGGTGACAGTGTATGTAAGTAGATTTTTGTTTTCAGCTAAGGAGATCTGGGAAAACATGGACTTATCTCTTTTTCTTCAAGAGCTATCAGATGGCACATGTTCCTCAAAGCCCTCACTCTCTTGGACTAGAGAGTCCAGGATCACATGGCCTTCCTATAAATGCTGGTTGTCTTTACTAGCAACCTCATAGATCCATCCCAGTTTGCTATTGCAGTTTTTGTAGCTCACATCCTGAACCATGTGGTGGCCAGTGAGCATGATGGATCTTGAACGTCACTGTCCTATAGGTTAGCTACCTTGTTAAAAAGAAATAATAGCAATAGCACCTGTGAACTGAGTGGAACTGAGTTGTGAGCAGTTAGTCAAGATTGTGTCACAGTTTGTGCAAGAAAACAGATGGGTACCACCGATATGACAATGGAAAATTCTGCCCATTTTGATAGCTGAAGTTCTACAAACCTTGAGCTGCGGTGAGATCCATGCTGCCTGTAGCTCTTCGCTCTTCAGCTGGGATGAAGCCAAAGAAGGTGGAATTTCTGATGTCTTCCCCATCCAACTCTGTAAGTGTACCACGCAGCACTGAGTAGTTTCTGTGCTCTGTCTACAGTGGAGAGGAGGACAGGATGGATGGTCCCAGCCCTCCAGGGAAGGGAGGATGTAAATCCATCTGCTATGGTTGAGGGAGCTGAAATATGATAAAGAATTTATAGGGACTAGAAAAGTTCAGAATTGCTTCTATGGGGAATACCCCAAGGAGTTAACTAAAGATGAAAAGAAGGAAAGCTGCATAGCCTTGTGTTCACCACTGAGGTTAGATATTATGAATTTAGAGCTGAATCAATGTTCAAACTTTTGTAATTTTCTGCTGGGGGAACTGGCTGCCCAAAAACAGAGATAAGAAAGCTGACTTTAGCAGTGGTATTAGTAAACAGTTAAGAGTAAAGCATTTCTAGAGGCTTGTTGCCATTAAGAAGCTTTTCCTTGTCTTCCTGCCCACCCTTCTCTTCCCCCTCCCAGTAGTGGGGATTGAATCAAGGGGTGCTCTACCACCAAACTACATCCCCATCCTTTTTTTAAATTATTTTTTTAAAATTTTGGTACTGGAAATTGAACCCAGGGGGAACTCTACCGCTGAGCTGTATCACCAGTCCTTTTTATTTTATTTTTTACTTTGAAACAGGGTCTTGGGGAAGGTTAGCCTCATGGATAGGTATAAAATGGTTAGAGACAATGAACTTGAGTACATGTCATCTCCCCCACTGCTGAAGTACAGCTGCTTCTCTGATTTACACTTGTATGGGGCTCAATCTCATCTTGCCCTGGGCTGACTGATCTGCCAGTATTCTGAATCCTTTATTTTTTGTACCAGGGATTGAACCCAGGGGCACTTACCCACTGAGCCACATCCTCAGCCTTTTTCTGTATTTTATCTAGAGACAGAGTCTCTCTGAGTTGCTTAGGGCCTCACTAAATTGCCGAAGCTGCCTTGGAACTTGTGATCCTCCTGTCTGTCTCCCAGGCCAGTGAGATTGTAGGCATGCGCCACCACGCCCTGTTTTCATTTTAAGATGGGGTCTTCCTATGATGTCTGGGACAGTATTCCACCTTTGCCTCCCAAATGCTGAAACTACAGGCACTTTACAACTAACCCTGGCTTTTTTTTTTTTTTAAATATTTTTTAGTTGTTGATGGATCTTTATTTTAATCATTTATTATTTATATGTGGTGCTGAGGATCGAACCCAGTGCCTCACGCTTGCTAGGCAAGCGCTCTACCGCTGAGCTACAGGCCCAGCCCCTAACCCTGGCTTTTTAATTCTCAGTTTAATTCCACTATTATCTTGCCCCTTCAAACTTGAGGCTTCCATTACAAATGTTATCTTACCTGACCCAGTGTAAGTGCCTGACAGCTTAGCTAGGACTCTGTTGCCACCTAGTGGTCCTTGGTCACCTCGCAGGTCTGTGGTTTGTCTGCTGGGAAGGACAAAGCAAGATTTGGATATAAGCAACATTTTGGATATAAGCATTCAAAAGGTCTGGAGGTCATGATGATGGTAAAGAAAAAACAATTAGGCACAATAAATACAGAGTAGTAAGAGTTTGTAGCCTAAAAGAATTTCAGAGTTAGATATGTTAATGATGGAGGAGTAATAGGTGAGAATAATACCAAAGTAATGGCTATGGCTATGTGTACATGAAAAAGACTGAAGGGCTGGGGTTATGGCGCAGTGGTAGCGTGCTCGCCTAGCATGCGTGGGGCACTGGGTTCGATGCTCAGCACCACATAAAAATAAAATAAAGATATTCTGTCCACCTACAACTAATAAATAAATAAATAAATATTTAAAAAAGAAAAGAAAAGAAAAAGACTGAAAAAGGACATTAAAGTGAAAGGTCAAAGAATTCAGGGCCAGATAGTTATAACGGTCATCTACATTCTCCACTCAGAAGTTAGTGTCCCTTTGTAAGGGTCATATTTCAACACTATTTTTTTCTTTTATTTCTCACATTTCTCAGTATATTGTCTATAAAATGTTGGTTGAATGGATTTGAATGTTGAAAATTCACTAATAGTGATTGTAAGGGATGAAGTTGAGACTATACCTGTGGGTTAGCTGATCTTTTAGATGGGAAATAGTTTCAAATACTTGATTTTTCTCCAGCCAAGCAACTATTTTCAGCTGTTTTTTTTGTTGTTGTTGTTGTTGTTGTTGTTGTTGTTTTCCCCTTTTGGTGCCAGGTATTGAACTCAGGGGCACTTGACCACTGAGCCACATTCCTAGCCCTTTTTATTTTGAGACATAGTCCCCCTAAGTTGCTTAGGGCCTCGCTAAGTTGCTGAGGCTGGCTTTGAACTTGGGATCCTCCTGCCATCCAGAGTCACTGAGATTTTAGGTGTGCACTACCATGCCCAGCTTATTTTCAAGCTTTTAATGAATGCCCCAACATATCTTCACTAGGCAAGCCTTCCCCTATCTGGTACTTTACAGTTTCATGCATATGATCCTATGCCAGGAAAATATCCTAGATGTTGCTGTGGGCTCAATGCCTGAAAGGGGCACAGCACACTCAGCAATGCCCCTCTTGCCTCCCCAACCATTTATTCTCCCTATGAACTTTCTAATTTATTTATTTCTTTTGATGCCAGGGATCGAACCTAGGGGTGCTTAACATCCTCAGCCCTTTTCATATTTGAGACAGAGTCTCGCCAAGTTGCTTAGTGCCTTGCTAAATTGCTGAGGCTGACTTTGAACTCGCGATTCTCCTGTCTCAGCCTCCCAAAGTGCTAGGATTACAGGCGTGGGCCACCACACCCAGCTTCCAACCCTTTTATTTTTGAGACAAGGTTTTGCTAAGTTATCCACGCTGGCCTTGAACTTGTGATCCTCCTATTTTATCCTCCCTACTTGCTGGAGTTATAGGTGTGTGCCACAATACCTGGCTGATGTCTAGTTTTCTTGTTTTGACTTGAAGGATATGCACTGTTAGTATAAAATAAAACAAATATGCTTGGCATATGAAATGTTGTTATGACTCACTGAGCAGCAGTATTTAGTGAGGGGAGTTCCACATGTGGTCTCTGTTGCAACCTTCAACTCCGCTGCTGAAATGCAAATGCAGCCATATGTAAAGAAATGAATGGGGCTGTGTTACAAGACTTCATTTGTAATACTTAACTTCTATTTAAAATAATTTCCACATCACAAAATAGTATTCCTTTGATTTTTTTCAACTATGTAGAAGTGCAAAAACTATTCTTAGCTTGCAGATCATACAAAAAAAAAGTGGGCTGTGGTTTGCCAACTTCTGGGCTAGAATATTGTATTTCTTAAAATTTCATAGGTGTGTCAGGTCCTCGAGTCTTTGTAAAGTTTCTCTCCATCACCTGAGGTACAAACATTTTTCTTCGGCATTCAGAGCTCCAGCCTCTTTCTGCCACAGGTCCAGTTGGCATGGTGTCATCAAAATAGTGAGCCAATGGCCAGAATGTCCAGGTGGTAAAGAACTATTGTCATTGCCCATCATCTTCCTAGTTTAAGCAAGGACCCCTGGTGAACTGAATGAGTTTTCATAGAGAATAGCACTCCTGCATCTAAACAAGTTTAAATTGAACCTCACTTACTGAGTCAATTGTATTTGCTGCTTCTCCTTGTGCTCCTTCTAGTAGGAGGGATTGAACCCAGAGGGGCTTTACCACTGAGCTACATTCTCAGCCCTTTTTATTTTTTGTTTTGAGACAGGGCCTTGCTAAGTTGCTGAGGCTGACCTTGGACTTGAGATCCTCCTGCTTCAGCCTCCTGAGTCACTGGGATTACAAGTGTACGCCACCAGGCCCCATTCAATCTTGCATCCTTTCAGTGTTTGAAGGTGACACAAAACAGGATGCTTTGTGGCTTAAACTTACTACCTTCGCCCAGGGAAGGAGATTAGAGAGGCATTTTAGGGGTTTCTACTTAGACACCATAAAGATTTGTTCCATGGGGAACGAGTGTGAGGATTCTTCCAGTTGTAAGTGGTCCAAAGCTGTATGATTTGGGCTAAGACTTCATTTATCACTTGACTTCTAAACATCCTCACTCTGATAAGGAGGCTGATGGTGTTTTGGATCACTTAGTATCCATAATAACTTATTCATGGCCCTAAAAATACCTGGGTATTCACTTTTCCTTGTGTAAACTTACTCTAGATAAATGGCAATTGGTCCCTTTGAGGAAGGATTGTGAATAGCTACTGTAACTACTTGCTATGGTTCTGCTGGGAACTTCCTCAAGGGGACATGGCTCTTCAGTCAGTTCATTCTAAATCTGAAAACTGTCTCAGGCACCAAACCTGGACAAGTGGCCATGATTTTCATTTGTGGTGCTGACTCACTCGATCTTGTTTAGGTATATAAATTAAGTAATACTTCATTGCATACCCACATATCTTGCTATGAAGATACTACTTTTTTATTCACCTTTGTCAGATTCCTGAGGTCAAATTCTGATGGTTGTCACTCTGGCCTTGTTTTGTTGTCCCTTAGGATAGTTACATCCACCTGTCCTTCAGGTTTATTGTGGCAATTAAGACAGTTACCAAACCAACCAACCACCAAACCAACCTTCTTTCTGACAGTTTTATGCTGCCCCCTAGTGTCCACTATTCCAAATTTTATCATCTCTATTGACACCAGGGAGCCCAGCTGCCCATGATTATCTCTTGTCAATACTAGTCTACGTGGACCAAGTATGGTGACACGTGCCTGTAATCCCAGGGACTCAGCAGGCTGAGGCAGGAGAAGCATAAGTTGAAAGCCAGTCTCAACAACTTAGTGAGGCACTAAGAAACTGAGTGAGACCTTGCCTCAAATTAAAAAATAAAAAGGGCTAGGGATATAGCTTAGTGGCAAAGAGTCCCTGGGTTTGATGCCTAGTACCAATAAATAAATATATTAAATAAATAAATAACTGGCCTTCGTGGGACAGAGAACACTGAGTATCTTAAGAAGCCCATTGCCTCCCTCATGAATGCATTCCTTATGAAAGAACAAAGAGAAGGTCCTATGAGTCTTCCTGGGAAACATCACATTACTTCTTCAGTATTGCACAGTAAGTCAATTCTAACATGCCTACTTCTCCAAACCTCTTGACCCCAGTCCTGTCAAGGAATTTCTAGCATCTTCACATTACTTACTGTAGCATAATTTTTTCCAAACTTTCAGGAGATACTCCAGCAGTTTACCAGGAATGACTCTAGATGTCCTTGGCAGGAAAAGCTGGGGAAGGAGAAAGCAAAGAGCAGGGAGAGTGAAAGAAGAGACCACACACCTTCCCACTGCTAAGTTCTCTACCCCAAATAAGTTCTGGATTCAGGGAAATGGAAGCACTTTGAAATGTATTATGTTTAAAGTTTCTAACTGGAAAGTGGATTTTAGTACCTAAAAAATCGAACACCTAAAAGAGACGGAAATGTGACTGAAAAGCCATTGATTTACCCATGGTAGATCCAAGGCAGAGAATAAGTAAAGACAATAGTACTTTTTTTTTTTTTTTTGTACTAGCAAATGAATCCAGGGTACTCTACTATATCCCCAGCTCCTATTATTCTTTATTTAGAGTCAGGGTCTCGCTAAGTTGCTGAGATCTCACTAGGTTTCTGAAGCTGGCCTCAAATTTGTGATCCTCTTGCCTCAGCCTCCCAAGTCACTGGGATTACAGGCATGACCCACAGCGCCTGGCTGACATTAGTACTTTTGAAAGCAGTAGTGGAAGAGAAATAGGCTCCTCTCTCACTGTACACTGACAATCACAGATACTTTAAATAACTAGTTGCTCAAGTGTTGCAGTACAGAATGATGTGACTACCTCCCAAAGCTTTAATTTGTTTTTTTTCCATTTAGCAAATGGGATAAAATAAGCCATTATACAATGTGAAACCACCAGGAATCCTGTCTTTATAAACACAGAGAACAAAATGTTAAATCTGCATACTGTAATTTGTGAACTGGTGTCAGAGACTGTGAAATAATAATATTTGCTATACAGAAGTTTTAGGTATGTACTATGGGGCTCAAGGAAGGAGAAGAATCTGTGGGGTGGGTTTACTGGTCAAAGAAGAGACATGAGGGACATGATATTTAAGCATGCTGAATATGATTTTTAAGATAAGGAGAAAGAAGTCTTTCAAAGTAGAGGGAGCAATAAGAAAATGCACGACAGTATAATACTGGGAGTGAGAAATCCACTTTAGATGAAACAAAGAGCCCATTACATGGGATGGAATGGAAAACAAACCCTGTAAAGCCAGAGCCAGGCATGGTGAGGCTCGGGAGGCTGAGGCAGGAGGATTGAGAGTTCAAAGTTACCCTCAGGAACTTGGTGAGGCCCTATGTGACTCAGTGAGATCCTGTCTAAATAAAATACAAAAAAGGGCTGGAGATGTGGTTTAATGGTTAAGTGCCCCTGGGTTCATTCCCTGGTATCCAAACAAACAAACAAAAAACCCTGTAAAACCTCTTTGGTCTGTAGCTGGAGAGTCTTGGACACCAGGATTTAGATTCCACTGGTATGCTTTTTTTTTGGTACGGAAGATTGAACTCAGGGGTGCTTTACCATTGAGCTACATTCCCAGCCCTTTTTACTGCATTTTATTTTGAGATAAGGTCTTGCTAAGTTCAATGCTGGTCTTGAATTTGTGATCCTCCTGCCTCAGCCTCTGCAATACCTGAGATTATAGGCATGTCACACCAGGTACCCTTAAGGTTTTGTTCTATTTACCAGTCAGCAATAGCTGAAGGTGGAAGCAGCAGAAACCTGTTGCTAAGCCATCACTTCTGGATTTGGCAGTTTCAAATAGCTTCCTCTTCCCTTAAGCCCACATACTACCCCATTTCTGTCTGATCTGGTCTGGACACAGGAAGTGAACTGTACACCTCTGCGTCAGACCCTGGGTGGAAAGAGTCCTTTCCCTCTGAAGTTGATTACTAGGATCCAATAGCAAAACAATGTGTTTACATTAACAAGCATGTGTTTTTCCTCACTTGATAATCAAAAGAAAGTTATAAGAGAGCTGCTAAGGTTTTAAAAACACATCAATGTTTTTAAAACAACTGTCTGAGAGTTGGTATAAGATGCAACATACAACACACATAGTGACCATCACTTCCAGGCAGAGCAGATATTCAATATTAAGTCCCCTTTCTGCCCTTTTCCTACAGATGGGAGTGACTGACACAGAGTAAGTTATTTCTATCCTATAATCTTCCTTCTTGACCATCACCTTCCTGATGACATATTATATCCCCTGATCAATTTCTTTCCCCATTCCTGCAGACATTCTCTGTATGAGATGGTTTCACTCCAGGCCCATTTCTGTCCCTTTTGGAAACTATGGTTAGTTTCTGTCCCTCTGTGATGTAGTACTTCACAGAGTTGCCCAGGTATGGCTGACTAAGGACGGAAGAACAGAAGGGTTCCTTCACTTTGGCCTACACACTACACTTCTTTTCCAGACTAAAGATTTCCTTAGGGTATTGTTTTGCTTTGTTGGGTTTAGTGGCCACAACTTGCTCTTGACTCATATTTAGCTTCTACCCAAAGGAAACCCCTGAGCCTTTTTTTTTCCATGTGATTTTTAAAAATAGAATTGAGTAAAGGACTTCTCATACCCATTAAATTCCATCTTGTTAGATTCATTTCCTCCGTTTTAGTCTGTAGCACATTAACTATGCTGTTTCATTCCATGTATCTTTCTCAAATCAGATAGGTTTCCCAATGATGTCCTTTATTGAAGACATTGCTAAAAAGTTTAAATAGGACAGGAGGCAACCCAAAGCCCTGTAATTTGCCACCAGAAGCCTCTTAACAGGTTGAAAGAAATTCATTAATCAGCACTCTTTGGGTATGGCCACTCAACCGGGTATGAATTTACCTAATTGATCTAGAATCCAGTTCACATTATTAGTTGTTTTCTAATGAGGGATCTTGCCAAATGCCTTGTCTAAGTCCACACACACAACTTATGCTGCATTTACTCTATCTTCCAGTCTAGAAGTCCATCAAAATGAAAATAAATCTACTGTAGGATGGCTCTTTGAAGATACTATAGCAATATCTGAGATGCACTGCCCCTCTCCATCCCTCTTTTCCCCACCCCCAAATGGTTTCTCAAATTTATCCCTTTTCATAGAGGCAGCATAGCACTGTGTTTCAGAGTACAAGTCCTAGACTTGAATCCTGGCTCTTCCACATACTATATACTGGGTATATCAACATGGACAATTTGCTTCAAAAATCTGTGTCTTAGGTTTTACATCAGTAAAATGTGGATGATAATGAAACTCATATAAAGGATTGAATAACCTAATATTTCTTTCTTTTTTTATTTTGTACTACTAGTGATTGAACCCAGGGTTTCTCTACTACTAAACTATATTCCCAGCTCTTTTTGAGACAGGCTGACCTATTTTGCCCAGACTGGACTCAAACTTGTGATTCTTCTGCCTCAGTCTCCTGATTTGCTGGGATAACAGGCATGTACTACCATGCCTGGCTAAAGAATTTAGAAGTATTTCTGGCACCTTAATAAGCAATTTATAATTCTGTAATTTGAGAGACATTTGGGCTGGAGATAAAAACATGAGAATCATTAGCATATAAATAGTGTTTCTCTTAGTTTGGGTTCCTCTGGAAGTAGATCCTGACAACACTGAGTGGAAACAGTTTATGTGGGGGAAGAGTCTAAGAAATACTGGTGGAGAATTAGGGAAGTGAGACAGAAAAAGAAGGAAGTCAATAAATGGTACATTGGAAGTAAGCTACCCCTGCAAGTTCCCTTATAGTGACTGCAATCCCGCAATAGTTTCCTTGTGGGATTCTGACAGAGAATATAGGATAGACCTCAATGCTATCCTAACTGAGAGACCAGAAAGCTAGGATAATTATCCACCAAACTGAATTCATCTCTGGCTGAGGGTTTCTCTGAAGGCATTAACTCTCTAGCACTTTCAGCTTCTTTGAAAGAGTCCAGTGCTTCCTGGGCTAATAAAAGGCCCCCAGGAGAGAATCAAAGAGTTCCCAGTAGACAGCCTTCTATATGTGGAGCCAGGTCTTGAGGGGACATGGGCATAAGACTATTTGATATCACCCTAAGAATGAGTGATATTAGAGAACGAAGATGTTCCTCACCAAAGCTCTCGAGTATTCCCATATTTAGAGGTCAAAGAGCTGAGAAGAAACCAGCAAAGAAGACCGAGAAGAGACCAGTGATAAAGAGAGACTGGAGTCCTGGAATCCAAGGTAAGAAAGTGCTCCCAGCAGGAAGAAGAGATCAATCACGTCCAATGTGGCTGAGTGGCCGAGTAAGGTGAACACTGAGGATCGACCAACGGATTTAGTAACTTGCAGGTTGCTGGTGACCTTGAAAGGAGTAGTTCTGGAGGTGAGGTTCAGGATAGGAAATAAGTTTAAAAGAGAGGACGTAGGCACTAAATGAGAGGTTTTGTGTATGTGCATCTTCAAGATAAGAAATGTTACAACATGGTTTTATGTTGAAAGGATCAATCCAGTTAAGAGGGAAAAAAACCATGATGAGCTGTGCGTGATGGTATACATCTGTAATTCCAGTGGTTTAGGAGGCTGAGGCAGGAGGATCACAAATTCAAAACCAGCCTCAGCATCTTAGCGAGGCCCTAAGCAACTCAGAGAGACCTTGTTTCAAAATAAAATATAAACCCAGCAGCTCAGGAGGCTGAGGCAGGAGGATCGCGAATTCAAAGCTACAGTCAGCAAAAGTGCGACTCTAAGCAACTCAATGAGACCCGGTCTCTAAATAAAATACAAAATAGGGCTGGGGATATGGCTTGGTGGTTGAGTGCCCTTGAGTTCAATCCCTGGTACCAAAAATAAAAAATAAAAAATAAAAAATTTAAAATATGAACATAAAATAAAATATAAAAAAGGGTTAGGCTGTGGCTCAGTGGTCAAGCACCTCTGGGTTCAATCCCCAGTACCAAAAACAAAGCAAAACAAGCCACAAACAAACAAAAACAAAACCATGAAGAAGGGAAAAAGGGCAGAGGGAATGGGATCTTGCTACAATTGAAGGCAACTTCCTTAGGAACACAAAGACTGTTTCTCAAAAGTAACAGTTCTGGCAGAGGGTTTGGTCTCAGAATACAGACAGGTGGTGAAATGTGCAGAAACTCTCTTATGAGTGTCCAAGTTGGACAGAACCAAATAAGTCAGCTGATATTTGGTGACTGAGGAGGAAAAGCTGTTGGAGGACTGAGGAGACAGGAGAAGGTATCAAGTAATCATCAAGAATTGAGAATGGGGGGCTGGGGCTGTAGCTCAGTGGTAGAGCACTTGCCTCTTGCCTCGCATGCCTGAGGCCCTGGGTTGGATCCTCAGCACCACATACAAAGCAATAAAATAAAGACATTGTGTCCATCTACAACTAAAAAAATATTAAAAAAAAAAAAAAGAATTGAGAATGGAAGGGGGAACTGGAGAAAGATCAAGCAGCACCACAGGCTCACTGGGCCATAAATCTAAAGTAAGAACAGTTGCAAAGGTTGGGTCTTTCTCCAGGTATGTTCAGCTGCGTGGGTACAGGCATGGAATGTAAGTTGTAGGATATGTGTAGGAGTGGCACAGAGTGGGTCGAATAGTGTCCTCTCAGAGGACCTTTCCAAGTCTGAAGTCCCAGGACCTGTTACTATCAACTTATTTGCTTTTCGGTACTGGGGACTGAAGCCAGGTGTACTTTACCACTGAACTACATACCCAATCCCTTTTTAAAATTTTTATTTTGAGGCAAGATCTTGCTAAATTGCTGAGGATCTTGCTAATTGCTGAGGCTGGCCTTGAACTTGCAATTCTTCTGTCTCAGCCTTTAGAGTCACTGGGATTATAAGTGTGCTCTATCAGCCTGGCTATGATGTAAACTTATTTGGAAGTAAGGTCCTTGAATATGTAAATTAAGGAGAAAGGAGATTTGAAACACATGGAGACACAGAAATGTAGGAGATGTGAAGATGGAGGCAGAGACTGGAGTACTGTACTTGCTGGTGTGAAGAATTATTGGCAATCACCAGAAGCTAGGAGAGAGGCATGAGACAGAGCCTCTCAGGCTCTCCAGAGGAAACCAACCCTGCCAACACCTTGATTTCAGACTTCTGGCATACTGAACTGTAAGAGAATAATTGTCTGTTGTTGTAAGCCACCAGTTTGTGGTAATGGTATGGTAATGGTAATGGTAATTTGTTATGGTAGCCACAGGAAATTGACACAGGAAGTAAACTCATAGTTTCCGTAAAGTAAAAGTGAATGGTTGGAGAAAAGACAAGGAAACATTTTTGGGGCTAGGGAAAGAGACAGGGACCACCAAAGTTTCTAAACTTTGGGACATTTCCTTTAGGTTCCCTCCAGAAGAATATGGCTCCTCTTCCAGAACCACACATCTGGATAGTCTGGAAACCCTGAGGCTATTTTGAATCCATTGTCCCATTTCCATCAAAATGTTTGCAAATATTTTGTTCTCCAGGAAGTCATACCCTTATGGTTTAGTCAGCCTAGTCCTGTGGTCCTGAAGCTTCAGCTGGCAGTGGGTCTGTGCTGAGCAGTCTGTTCTGGAGGACAGCCTCCCCGACTCTGCATTCTTGAAGGCCTAACTTGTTTCATCTGGAATGAAAAGAGATGCTCAGCATTGTGCTTTGATGCTTTATTCATTTGATGCTTTTATTTATTTTGTTCTTTGCCTTAAGTTCCTTACCCCATTTAGGGAGTGTCTGCTTATCCTTTAAAACTTGCCTATATGTCTTCTGCTTTGTCCTTGAAACTGCATAATTAATTATGGTTCCTTTCATGCTCTCACAGAACTGAACAGCTCTATTTAAAAGTGTTTTATTTCATTTATTTTATGTTTAATTTTATTAAATTCGATCACAGCTTACTGTTTTTTTCATATCTGTCTTGCCTGGAACACCCCAGAGGAGGCAGCATGATTTATTCATATCTAAATCACTAGCACTTCCTAGAATCTAGCTCAATAAACAATGTTCATATTAAGGAAAGCAATGCCTTAGTAAATATACATAACCACATTCAAAATTTTCCCAAAGTATACAACTGCTGTGATTCAACTCCATCTATTGTATATTTTAAGCTCTTAGAATTTGGCAAAGGAACAAAGTGCCATGGAAGTTAGTATGTCCTATATGAGCAGAGAGTTCAGGGTAGAATTATGGATGTTCTTGGATTTGCCTTTATGGTCAGGGAAGAACTTCTTTCCTACAGATGAAGAGGACAATGTCACCCCCAGGATCATAAGCTCTTTGAGTACATGGTGGGGGTGAGTTGGGGTGGATAGGAGCTTCTTTTTTGGAATTAGAGATCATCAAAGGCTTTTCAATAATCACTAAAGAAGCCCACTGAGCCATAGTCCTTCATCTGGTCACTGCAGAAGGCTAAAGTTTTTATACCAGATGGTGTTCAACTTGTCCAAATGCCTCCTTTCATCATGTTTTGCTTAGAGTTATACCTGGAGTTTTATTTCGAAACATTCAGAATGAACCCTCGGTTGTAGAAGAAAAACTGCTCTAAGCTTATACATTAATATGCTCCACAGAAAAGATGAAATGTTCCAGTGAATAGAAGCTGAGGGTAGAAATATAAAAGGAAGGTTTGAGTAGGTAAGTGGTGTGTGTTCCCATGAGAACATGCAGCTGCTGCCAACAAAAGCCATGGGAAAAGACTACACACTTTTTCTATGATTCAGGCTAAAATCAAATTTGTAAAGACAAAATACACATGAATCATCCCCTTTCATCCACCATAATCATTACTATCTCGAAGTCAAAAGCTGGCCAAGAGTCACAATGAAAGCCAGACTGTTATGACAACTGCAGATGTTTGCACTAAATAATCTCCCCACTGAGGAATGCCAACAGCTTCTGACATCCACCACATAACATTTAAATTTCTTAGCTATTAATATTTTCATAATATGGCATCATCATTTCTATCCCACCTAATTTCTGACTCTTTCCCCATTTTGGTCAAGGTGGTCTTCTCACTACCCCCTGAACATTCATGTTCATTCCCAGCTCCAAAACATTTCTCACACTCTCCATCTCCTAGTGCATTTTTCTTCCTCTTCATCTACTCAAACCAATGTATTCTTAAATTTCAGTCCTAGTACCATCTGATCTTTACAATTTGTCACAACTGTATCAGTACATCCCTGCTCTGAATTTCTAAACTGCCATTCATGAGGTAGAAACTCAAGCTAATGCTTCTATGGAAATCATCCATCATTTATGGACATGTAGACATTCTTTGGTCTACATGGTGTGCTAGTAGCATTATTGAGGTTTCTTGATCCTTCAGCCATTTGCTTTGCTGTCTAGGACTTTAAACAATTTTTCCTCCTTCCCAAAGATGACTGAGATAACTAAGGGATTTTTGTTCCTCTTGAATCCCTATACTAGGGAAACACTTTTCTATCTTCCTTAGGGAGAGAAAGCATTGGTAGCTACTAAAGTGTTGAAAGCTCTTGGGATCTTCAACTTGAAACCATTCCTAATTGAGGGGTTCTCGAATAAGCCCCAATTAAGCCTCATATCAATTTCTAATGAGGAAAATGCTGTACAGAGAAAGAATTATTAGTTTTAGACCCTTTGACTACTTTTTGGATATCTAGGTTGTGGAATCTCCAATGGGTATACTCATTGGTATGTGCCAAGTCTTACCCCAAGGTTAAACATGAAAGTAACTCTTACAGAATCTGAAAGTTGATGGGAAATAAAAATGGACAAGGCTAGATTCACGTCCCAAAGCCTGGAAATCCTAGGCTGTTAATTATTCCTAATTAATTAATTAATTCATAATTAATCCTTTCTGTTAATTATGAACAGAAAATGGAATCTTCATAACAACATTCCCCTAATACCCCAAACTTAAAAATGCTGTTATTTGTATGACAATATCATCTCTCTATAAAAGGCTGGGATGTAGCTATGTTTCTGGACACTCAGAAATTTAGCATGATATTTAGAAATCACTCTGGTTCACTTGTGAAGATTGAAAGAAAATTGAACAAAGTTTGGTCTATCCTCGAAGTACCTTTCTTTCTGTTGCTTACTTTATTAGATTATTGTAAAAAATACTAACTTTCCCTCTTTCAGCTCTATGGGGGAAGTGTATTTCTCCCACCCCTTCACTTTTGGGGGGTTGGCCATGTGACTTGCTTTGGCAGAAGTGACACAAATAAGGACTTAAAATGTGCTTCAGTGGTTGAGCCTGTCCTATTGTGTATCTGTGATCTCGCCGTTTTGACAGTCTCTGGTGTAAGGTGGATAAAGTCACATAGAGACCCCAAAAGATGCAAATATATTTTACTGTGTCTAGCTGCAGTGGCATAGTGTGCTTCAGACAATTTTTTTTCTTTTGGTACCGGGGACTGAACCCAGAGGTACTTTACCACTGAGCTACATCTCCAGCCCTTTTTATTTTAAGACAGGGTCTACATTGCTTAGAGCCTTACTAAGTTGCTGATGCTGGCCTGGGACTTTTGATCCTCCTTCCTCGGCCTCCCAAACTGCTGGGATTACAGGCATGTGCCACCACACCCAGCTAATTGTTTTTCAATTTCTGACATCTTGCTTCCCTCTGAGTATTGGGAGTGCACAGAGAGAACTGTGATACCTCTATATGCACAGGTACTTAAATTTGAGTTTTAAGCTCAGAGGAATCTGATTTTGATCCCTCTTCTCTATCCCTGAACTGCTGAGAACTTGAAGGTTGGAGGCTACATCAGCCAGGGCCTTAGCAAGAAAGAGAGTACACTGAAATTAGTTGGGTAGAGGCTTTTTCATAAAGGAAGTATTTAGAGCTGTGGGTTAAATAGAGAACCCAGTAAGGGATGCTTGCTACCAGAGAGGAACAACAAGGTGTTTTTAGGATGCCCAAGCCTGAACAGGAGGAGGAGAAAACAGTTATCAGAGTTTGGTTAAGAAGTGCACATTCAGATGGATAATCAGCTAATCAATTTCTAAAATTGGTATAAGTTGTTTCCTAGCAACTTATACCAATCCAGCCCATCAATACATGGACAAAAGATAGTGTCCATGTATTGATGGGCTGGATTGTAAGAGGGGCGGTCCAACTATAGTGAAGCTATAGTTTTGGTGATGAGGTCACTGACATCATCAGTGAGGCAGAGTGCGTGGAAAGGAATAAATATTCTGCTCTCTCTCTCCTCCCACTGGCCAGAGAGTAAGGAACCTGAGTGACACATTCCATAGAAGTCAGGCTCCCAGGACAAAGAACATTGTCTCAGGACAAAGAACAGCGGAGAAGCACAGAGGATGGTTCTACAAAGATTCAAAGAAAAACCAGAATAGATATTCACTACTTGCCCAGATTTCCTTAGGTAAAAAAGCATGCATGGAAGAGTGGGCAGAGCAATGCTTACAAGGAAACTGGTTCTTTGATTTTGAACTGAGTTGTAAAAAAATGGAGAATTAGAAAATCTGTGACTGGAACAGTAGGTACATGGCACTATGTTGACCTCAAGCATTTCTATCATGAGACAACCCTGTGGCACCAGAAAACATTGGTGAAATGAATCCTAAAGTACTTAGAAGATATTTTGCAGAAGACTACAAAACTGAACTTCAATCCTAAATCTCTGGACTTTGACTCAGGATTTAGGAAGAAATATTTAAATGGATAGGAAAGCAAGTTATCTCAGTGCCAGCAGATTTCTGACTTGGTTCAATTTGGTAATCTCTTCTGATTCTTGACCTATAAAAATATTATGTGGAGCTATTTACCAAACTTACCAAACCAGGACATATCCATAAACCCACATCTGCCAGAATATTTTAATTGTTATTAATGTTTTCGAAGGGGAGTGTGGAGGGCAAGGGACGCTGAACATGCCTTGGCTCATGCATATATACATTCATGTATGTCCACCAGGATCAACCATATTTTTTTTTTTTTTTTGGTACTGGGGATTGAACTCAGGGGTGCTCGACCACTGAGCCACATCCCCAGCCCTATTTTGGGTTTTATGTAGAGACAGGGTCTCACTGAGTTGCTTAGTGCCTGGCCATTGCTGAGGCTGGCTTTGAACTCGCGATTCTCCTGTCTCAGCCTCCCTAAGTGCTGGGATTACAGGTTTGAGCCACCGCACCCGGCTCAACCATATTTTTCTTCAGAAAAACTACTCTTGCATTCCACTTCAGGTAACAAAAAAACAGCAAAGCCAAATACTTTTTTGGGGAGATTCTGGGGAGAGGTACTGGGGATTGAACCCGGGCACTCAACCACTGAGCCACACCCCCAGCCCTATTTTGTATTTTATTTAGAGACAGGGTCTCACAGAGTTGCTTAGGACCTAAGTTGCTAAGGCTGGCTTTGAACTCATGATTCTCCTGTCTCAGCCTCCCAAGCCACTGGGATTACAGGCATGCACCACTGTGTCTGGCAAAGGAGCACTTCTATTGTACACAGAATATTAATGTGCTAGGAAACAATATTAATCCTTTGTACCATTTGCTTTGAGAAAATGATTAGCTGATTATCTGAATGCAAATATGAGACACATTTCCTTTGTTTTGGAATTATTTCTCAGATTATACCTTTGCCTGAGAATTCCCTATCAATATTTCAGAGACAACACCAAGTAAACTCAAGTGAATTCTAGGTCTTCAGGAATGGTGGATATAAAGTGAAACATTTATAGTGTCAGAACATTTACTAACAATACGTTCATCCTCTCCTTTATTAGTGAGTTTGCTTAGCATTGTTAACCTAGGCTGTGTTGCTCCATAACAGTTCTTGAAACCACTATTGAAGACTAATTTATGAAGTGGCCCCAGGGTCTGGGTGAGGGATGAGACTGAGAAGGAAGCCAGGAGAGAATACATTAATGAGTAGGTTACTTCTGTGGGGAACTGGAGCTCATTTCTACTGGGCAACTCTAGAAAGTAGCATAGAGTATACTTCACTCATCCTACCCAAACGATGAGAAAGCTGAAGAATTTAGATACTCCCATCCTACATTAGTTGGAGGGCTGTTTCCAGAGGTTTGTTCAGATTTTTTGTTCTTGTTTGTTGTTGTTGGTACTGGCGTTTGAACCCAGGGTGCTTAACCACTGAGCCACATCCCCAGCCCTTTTTATTTTGACAGGGCCTTGCTAAATTGCCCAGGCTGGCCTCGAACTTGCTGTTCTCCTGCCTCAGCCTTCTAAGTCCCTGGCATTACAAGTGTGCACCACCATGCCTGGCTGTTTCCAGAGATTTTAATTCTTGGATACTTCCAGTCTTCCTGGCACTTCACATGCTCCTGTGGTCAGAGTACTCTCAAGCTAAGGGATGCAAGCGTTTGCAGTAGAAGGCTATCAGCTTGATTAAGACTGTTAGTGTTGAGGAGATATGCATGGGTTACCAAATGTACCTACTTCAGAGGCATGACTCATTGCAAACACACTCTTAAAACTCCCTCTTACTAGCAGAAAATCAAAGAACAGGCAACTGAAGGTGGCTAGATATGGACAGCACAAACTGTAATCTTAATTTCTTCCCACACAGGGTCTTTGCATGCACCTCCTAAATCCCCAGGCAAGCACCGAAGGTCAGGCTGAAGGTCTGAGAAAAATTTCTGTTTCTCTCCTCAGAAGACATCAGGAACTGGTCAGGGGAGAAGCATTAGGGAGCAAAGCCAGCAAGAGAATGCAATGCCTTTCTCATCAGTGAGAATGCAGTGTCTATATTCCATGTAAATAATAGCTTTCTTATGCTGTAAATTTTAATCATCCTATTTCTTTATAGGCTGAGAGCCATTAAGGATTATTCCCTCAAAAGGAAATGGCTAACTGTCCTTCAGGCACAAGGTCTACATAGTACTGTTTTTTGTTGTTGTTGTTTTTAAAATGTGTGTCTCAATCTCCACTTGAATACCAGTCTTAAAAGCTTTTGTACCTCTTAACACCAAACTGAATCACCAACAAGATTTATTTGTATTTTCTAAATTGGGAAATGGGGCAGAGTCCACGGAACTAGACATTTTTCTTTTCTTTTTTTGGTACTGTGGATTGAACCCAGGGATGCTTTGCCACTGAGCTACATCCTCAGTTCTTTTCATTTTTTGAGACAGGGTCTAAGTTGCTTCAGGCCGAAGTTGCTGAGGCTGGCCTCAAACCTGCGATCCTTTTGCCGTAGCCTCCTGAGCTTCTGGCATGCACCACTGCCTTCAGTCCAAGCTAGAGATTTTCCATGGTTGATTCTCAAAAACTAATTCACATGTAGCATTAAAGCTGATTTTCTTACCTCATGACTTCACTGGAAGGATTCCTTCGTAAAGCAAGGAGGACAGGAAGGCACCAGTAAATGCCATTTACAAAAAAGAAAAAGTCTAAAAGTAGCACAATATTTTGCTTCAAATAAAATCTCTTTATATGGTTGCTCTGGTTTTAGTTAATGGTCAATAGATGTAATAACTTGGTGAAATTATGAAAATCACAGCCGTTGGAAGTAGTCAGGGTGGCTGGGAGCTTTGGCAGCATTGCTTGAATAGTAGAACAAAAGCAGATCATGCCTAAAGAGATATTATTTGTATCTCTTTAAAGAAATCATCCTTTCGTTCAAAGGACAATAAGAGCTGCATTCACATAATGTGTAACTATAAATACTGCACTGTCTAACTTCATATTTATTGGATGCCCGATAGGTGATTGGAATGATTACAAGTCTTGATCAGTGGGGTTCTGGTTAATTAATTACCTGAATTTGTCTTTTTTTTTTAATTTTTTTTTAGTTGTAGATGGATGCAATATCTTTATTTATTTATTTTTATGTGGTGCTGAGGATTGAACACAGTGACTCACGTATGTGAGGCAAGTGCTCTACCACTGAACCACAGTCACAGCCCCAGCCCCCGAAATTGTCTTCTTATACTTAACTTTCAAGAGGGAAAACAATATGACAACAAGAAAACATTAGGTAATGCTTTTTATTTTCCAGCAAATCTGTTTCTCACCTATCGCATCTTGTGGTACATGGAATATCTGGTACCTCAGTTTTTTTCAGTATGGCCTTCATGTTTTACAAAGTCCTTTCAATTACACTATTTCCTTTAACCTGTAAGTTCTGTTGCAATTCTGTTGATGAAAAAATTGAGTCTAGAGTGAGTCTAAGTTGTGTCTAAAGTGATTTCCCTATTATTATATATACTACTTCATGCCAATAGAATAGCTAAAATTTAAGACTGAATTACCAAGTGTTAGTAAGGATATGGAACAATTAGAAGTAACATCTAATGCTGATAGGAGTATAAAATGATATAATCACTGACAGAGTTTGCCAGTTTCTTATAAGGTTAAAAAGAAACTTTCCTTCTGATCCAGCAATTGCGATCCCAGGCAATTACACGTGGTAAGTGAAAATATACATTCACAAAGGGACTTGTGCAAAGAATGTTCATAGCAGCCCTTACTAATGTAGTCAAAAACTGAAAATCCATCAAATGTTCATCAACAAGAGAACAGGTAAACAAGTTGTGGCGTATTAGCACCCAGCAATAAAACGGAATTACTGTGTTGATACATTCAACAATACGAACAAATGAAACAAAGCTAAGAAAATAAGCTATATATAAAAGAGTATATATCATATGTTTCCACTTATAGGACATCTAGGATAGGTAAAATTAATGCAAGGGAAAAGCAAACCAGTAGTTGCCTTTAGGAGATTAAGGAATCAATCCCAATGGAGGATTCTTTCTCATGAGAGAGAAATGTGGTAAGTGTATAGATATACAGGTATATCCAATTGTCAAAATTTTTCAACTAGGATTTGTGCATTTCAATGTATGTAAATTTTACCTTAAAAACTGCAAAAAGAATAACCATTCTTTACTTTTTTAAAGTAAAAAAAATAAAGAATGGTTATTCTTTTTACAGTGTGTGGGGACTGGGTGATACAGATAAAACAAGAGTAGCAGGAATACTCATAATAGTTGAAGCTGATTTTTTTTTTTTTTGGTGTTAAGTTTTTTGAGTTTTATATATATCCTAGAGATCAGTGCTCTGTCTGAGGTGCAGGTGGCAAAGATTTCCTCCTATTCTGTAGGCTCTCTCTACACATTCTTGTTTCCTTTGCTGTGAAAAGCTGTTTAGTTTGATACCATCTCACTGATTCTTTCTTTTTGGTACTGGAGATTGAACCAGGGGCACTCAACCACTGACCCACATCCCAGACCCTTTTATATATTTATTTAGAGAGAGGGTCTAGCTAAGTTGCTTAGGGCCTTGCTAAGTTGCTGAGGTCGCCTTTGAACTTGCGATCTTCCTGCTTCAGTCTCCTGAGCCACGGGGATTACAGGCATGCACTATGGTGCCCGGCCCATTTATTGATTCTTGATTTTAGTTCTTGCACTTTGTAAGTCTTGTTGAGGAACTTGGTTCCTAAGCTGACATAACAGAGTGTTGGGCCTATATTTTCTTCTAGTAGATGTCAGATTTCTGGTCTAATATCTAGGTCTTTGATCCACTCTGAGTTGAGTTTTGTGCAGGGTGAGACACAGGGGTTCAATTTCATTCTGCTATATATGGATTTCCAGTTTTCCCAGCACCATTTGTTGAAGAGGCTATCTTTTTTCCAATGTATGTTTATGGTGACTCTGTCTAATATGAGATAACTGTATTTATATGGGTTAGTCTCTGTGTCTTCTATTCTGTTCCATTAGTCTTCATGTCTGTTTTGGTACCAATACCATCCTGTTTTTGTTACTATAGCTCTGTGGAATAATTTAAGGTCTGGTATTGTGATGCCTTCAGGTTCACTAAGGATTACTTTGGCTATTCTAGGCCTCTTATTTTTCCAAATGAATTTCATGATTGCTGCTTCTATTTCTATGAAGAACATCATGGGAAGTTTAATAGGAACTTCATTAAATCTGTATAGCGCTTTTGGCAAAAGAACTAAACAGACACTTTACAGAAGAAATACAAATGGTCAACAAATACATAAAAAATGTTCAACATCTCTAGCAATTAGAGAAATGCAAATTAAAACTACACTGAGATTTCATCTCACTACAGTCAAAATGGCAACAATCAAGAACACAAGTACAATAAACATTACCAAGGATGTGGGGAAAAGGGTACACTCAGACATTATTGGTAGAACTGAAAACTGGTGCAACCACACTGGAAAGCTGTATGGAGATTCCTCAGAAAACTTGGAATGCAGCCACCATTTGACCCAGTTCTCCCACTCCTCGGTATATACCCAAAGGACTTAAAAACAATATACTATAGTGAGGCAGCCACATCAATGTTTATAGCAGCTCAATTCACCATAGTTAAGTTATGGAACTAACCTTGGTGTCCTTCAACAGATGAATGGATAAAGAAAATGTGGCATACATACACAATGGAATATTTCTCAGCAATAAAAAATAACAACTTTATGACTTTTGCCAGAAAATGGATGGATCTGGAGACTATTATGTTAAGTGAAATAAGCCAATCCCAAGAAACCAAAGGTCAAATGTTCTCTCTGATAATGTGGATGCTAACACACAACAAGGGGAGGAGAGGGGAAGGTAAGAATAGAAGTTCAATAGATTAGACAAAGGGGAAATAAAGGGAAGGGAAGGGGACAGGAAATAGGAAAGAGTGGAATGAATCTGACTTAACTTTCCTATGTACATATATAAGTACACTACAGTGAGTCTCACAACCACAAGACTGGGATCCTAATTAAAATAAAATACACTCCAAGTTTGTACGTCTAATTATTAAAAAAAAAACAAAAAAGAGGGCAAAAAGGCAGTTTCCAGATTGCTGGTAATGCTTTATTTCTTGATCAGGATGGGTGTTTTTCTGAATTTGTTCATTGTGATAATTCATCAAACTGCATATTTGTATGTGTGTAATATTCTAAATAAAAATAAATTTTTGAAAAAGTAAAAAAATAGTTCAAGTGGAGTGATGAGTAAATGAAGTTCATTATACTATTCTGTTTATAATTATTTGAATTTTTCCACCAAATATTTTTTAAAAGACAAGCAAAAATGATCAAAAGGCTTTCAGGGAACTAAAAATAGTTCAGTATGGCTGCAGCAGAGTTTCTTTTTCCACTCTTTCATCTCACTGGAATCTTCCAAGACAATGGTGAACTAAAAACACTGTATCTCTTACTTACATATCTCATTCCACAGCATGGATTACAGTGACTAGCTAACTAAGTGAACAACTGTGGTGGTAAAACAGACATTTACATCTCAAGTGTAAACACAAGTTACCAAATATTGTTCCTTGAGGTACTTGGCAGCAATTGGAACAATAATTAACCATGAGCCAATTGGCTTCCATGTTTATGACATGTTTGATGATACAGGCTCAGACCAGTAAAATTCCCTTTCTTGACTTAGTAAAGCTCCTAAAATTGCACTAACTAAATTACACCACATCCAATCAACAATAAAAAACTATGTCTTATGAATAACAAATTATATGCCTGAAAATATATAAGAAACATGCTTAATAAATTGTCCTACTCATCACTTCTTATTTTCAAACAGACTACTGTCAATGGATGTCTCAACAGAATTTTTTTCCATCCTTTTTTTTTTTTTTTTTGGTCCCAGGGATTGAACCCAGAGACACTTAACCACTGAGCCACATCTCCAGCTCTTTTTATATTTCATTTTGAGACAGGGTCTCACTAAATTGCTTAGGGCTTTACTAAGTTGCTGAAGCTGGCTTTGAACTCACAATCCTCCTTGCCTCAGTTTCCCAAGCTAATGATCACAGGTGTGAACCACTGTGCCTGGAAAATTTCCTTTATCTTAATGCAATGCATTTATGTACGTGAATATGTATGTGTGTGTGAAATTGGGGCTCTTTTAGACTTAGAGTGAGTTGTGGATTCCTTTTTTCGTATGGAACTTAAAGTTCCCTTTACTTTGATAGACGAAATCAAGAGAAATGAGATTCATTCAAGGTGGCAAGAAGTAAAACCACATCTCAGATCTGATTTCTTCAAGCTGAGGTAGACTATACTACAATGTGCATTAATCTGAAATGCCTTCCACTAGCTGTGTCCTCTTGTAACTCAAGATAAACTTATCTTGGTGAGTCAGATTGCTACAAAATACACTATTGTTCAAGGTTTTCAGTGCACTACTAGAAATATTCTTTTGCCCCATGTAGATTACAATGTTGCAACAGGATGACATCTTCAAAACATTTTGGAAAATACAGTCAATTCACCCTTTGTTTATGCTTCGTTACACAGAATTAGATTAAACTGCTAAGACCCTTTCTTTCTTTTTTTTATCTTGCTTATCTTTTTGTTTGGGTACTACCACATACTCTTCATACTAGTATTTTTCAAGCTGTGGGTTACAATGCATTCATGAGTTACAAAACTAACTTAATCATCACACCAACATTTTAAAAATGACTTTAGGGTAGAAAGCATGGACAATACACACAGGGCAAGTATTATTTTGTTAAATTTTTGTTTCAGACTTGTATATGTGTGTGCATACTGGGCAGCAATGTAAAAAATGTCCTATTGTGGATTACTGTCACTTGACAGCCAATGGCTCTCACAGGGACTCACGGGATTTTAAAATGCTTTAACCCTGATTACCCTTTTTCTTTTGCTTTGTCTGAACTGTTTTTAATTAAAATCAACAAACCTACTGAACATGTTATAATTGAAAGGCCCGGTACCCTTTTTCAACTGACACATTCATGTTGTCTGATTTTATTTTTGCAGTACTGGGATTTAACCCAGGGGTGCTCTATACTGAGCTACACCCACCAGCCCTTTTCTGAGACAGGTTCTTGTTAAATTGCCCAGGCTGGCCTTGAACTTGAGATCCAAGTCACTAGGATTATAGGTGTGCATCACTGTTCCCAGCTAGTTCTCATTTTTAAAACTACACAAATGAGATAGTTTTTCATGATCTTTTTTTCTTTCTTTTATTGGTACATTATACTTATATGTAATAGCATAATTTGTTGTTACATATTTTTATGACCTTTTATCATAACACAATTTCTGGACTTATATATTTTTCTAATTTGTCTGAATTTTTTTTATGGTTCTTGGTATTAAACCAAGGGACTCAAGCATGCTAGGTATGCTTCTTATCACTGAAGTTATATCCTTAGCCCTGTGAGCATTTTTTATTTAACATTCACCTAACATACAAGTTACCATTTAGTCTTATAAGGTGTACAATTCTGAGGCATTTAGTACATTCACAGTGATGTACAACCACCACTACTATCTAGTTCTAGTACACTTTCATCACCCAAAAGGAAATTCTATATTCATTAAGTAATCGCTCCCCATTCCCCGCCCCCAAGTCTCTGGAAACCAGTAATCTATTATCTGTCCCTATGGATTCATCTACTCTGGATATTTTAAATAAATGGAATCATATACTATGTGACCTTTTCACTGAGCACAGTATTTTTGAGTTTCATCCAAGTTTTAGTATGTATCAGCTCTTCATTCCCCAAATGGATATACCTCCATTTATTTATTCATTCATCCATTAATGGACATTTAGGTCGTTTCCATTTTATGCACTGTTTTTGTTTTCTTCTAATTTTTGTTCATGATATATTTGTATCTTCTTATAACTTTTTTTTTTTGGTACTAGAGATTGAACTCAGGGGCACTCTACCACTGAGCCACACCCCCAGCCCTATTTTGTGTTTTATGTAGAGACAGGGTCTCACTGAGTTGCTTAGCACCTCGCCATTGCTGAGGCTGGCTTTGAATTCGCAATTTTCCTGTCTCATCCTCCTTAAGTGCTGGGATTACAGGCTTGTGCCACTGTACCCAGCCTTATATCTGATTGAATTTAACCTTTCTAAATCAAAAGGTATTAATTGGAAATTCATATTTGCTTCTTCCTAGATCCAGGGGAGATTACTGATCTGAGGTCACTCTGGTCCCTTTCCAAGATACTGGCCTAATAAAAAAGTCTCATTGTACTTTTTGCAAAAAACTCAATGCTAGTCTTCAAATCCTAATGCTTCAATCCCAATTCCAGTTTTAGCTGTTTATAATTTTCATTTTTGGTACATGGGGATAATTCCTTATTTCTTATAACTCATGTATAACACATGGAAAGGCATTTGGTCTTTGTCCCTGGTTCTTGGTATAGAGCTCCCAAAACTCAGAATTTCCTGCATGATAAAGGCAATAGAAGCATCTTTGTTCTAATGAAGTGACTCTTAGTGGGTCTCTAGATAGCTTCAGAACAATGACTGCTTGCCAGAAAGTTTAAGACCTTCCAGGCATGGTGGTACACACCTGTAATCCCAGTTGAGGCAAGAGAATCACAAGTTCAAGGCCAGCCTCAGTAACTTAGTGACACCTTGTCTCAAAATAAAAAGGGGCTGAAGATACTGTACAGCGATAAAGTGTCTCTGGGTTCAATCCCCCCAAAAAAGAAAGGAAATAAAAACCAAGGCCTTGTGGAACATTCAGTCTCACTCCCCAATCTTCAGGAAGGAGGGAGGGATTGGAGAATAAATTAGTTGCTGGTAGCCAATAACTTAGTCAATCTTGCATAAAGATGAAACCATTAAAACCCCTAAATGACAGAGTTCAGAGAGTTTTCAGGCTGGTGAATCTATCAAGATGCCGTGAGACCAGCACTGCCACACAGGACATTAAAGTTCCATGTACCCCACTACCCCATATCTTGCCCTATTTATCTCTTCCATCTGACCATTCCTGACCTGTAGCTTTCATAATAAGCTTGTAACAATAAATGTGCTTCTGAGTTCTTTGTGCTATACTAGGAAATTATGAAAACTGAGGAGGGGGTCATGAGAATCTCTAAATTGTAGCTGGTTGGTTAATAAGGCAGGGCTTGGATTTACAACTGTCCACTAAGGATGGGGAGGCAGTCTCACAGACTCTGTAACCTGTGGGGTCTACATACTATCTCAGTATGTATCTTCTTCCTTTCATGGTGGGTCTCAGTAGTACTGGACTGGAGTTTCTTTAGTGGTTTGTTTAGTGAAAGCTGACATGATTACTGGTTTACAGCACTACAAACTCTTATGATCACAGGTACTGTAGTTGTTTTCTGCAATGTGGAGAACCCAAGATGACCTGCACGGCACATCCTCATTTCCTTTTCCAATAACAGAAGTAAGCCATGGAGGAGGCATGTCTAGGACAGATGCAGGTAGGCTTAGCAGAACAAGGAACAATGAAGGGAAGCTGTACACATTCATAAAGGCAAGGAGGGCTACGGATGTAAGAGACATGGCAACTTCAAGTACCCAAGAGTTGGCATAGGACTCTGTCTCACAGCTCACAGCTGGGATTCAAGAAGACACACGGCTTTACTACTTCAACAGCCTTCTGTAATGTGTGGAGTTTGTCAATTAAGGTCTCCTATCTCTCTCTTACTCACTGATGAAAGCGCTAAGGAATGACAAAAGGTGAGACACATACATAGTGAAGGATAGTTAAAGGGATGTGGAGCAACCAGTCAGTTTATTGAAGATAATAAGAAATGATGGCAACCTGAACAGCAAAAGGGTTATTAAGTATAGTCAAAAAGGATATTGAAGCAGGGGGCATGCCTGTGATCCCAGTGACTTAGGAGGCTAAGATAGGAGAATCACAAGTTTGAGGTCAGCTTCAGCAACTTAGCAAGACCCTGTCTCAAAATAAAAATAAATAAATAAACAAATGAAGCTGGGGATGTAGCTCAGTAGTAAAATACTCCAGGGCTCAATTCCCAGTACCTCCCCCCAAAAAAAGATATTTAAAAATTATAAGAGAATATGGCATACAATTCTGGTGCCATAAATGGAAATCTAGATGAATAAATGATTATATAAGAAACAAATTACCCAAACTGATTCATGAAGACTTAGGAAACCTGAACAGACCAGTAGCACCAGAAGGGAGATGTAGGGCTATGTGGGTGAACAGCACATAAAAATATCTACCTTCTAAAATATCTACCCCACTTGAACAACTGGGCAAGAAAACTCCATCAAATAGTTGAGAGTGCTAAGAATTTCTATAGGTTTTTATTTCAGAAATTAAAGGATGGAAAAGTATTAAATAACTACATATTGTACAGTATAAATTAATAGATCAATTAATAGATTTTACTAATAGAATAAAAGATAATATAAAAGATCAGGAGCTAGTAATAAGAGCAGAAGTCAGAGAAGTAGCAAGTTTGGGGTCTAGTCAAAATACGCAAAAAACATTTTTTCGTAGGAAAGAATAAAAACATGTAATGAAAAGTCTGCTCAGATATTAAGATCTCTAAGGAGTTCACAGTCATCCAACAGACATATGGGTTAGATGCTGAGCCTGGGCTTGGCCTCAGACAGTTATAAGAAAGAAATCTGTCTATCAGTCATTTGGTGACTATGGCTTATTTACTTCAACTTTGTGAGGCCCATACTCTCACCTGGAAAATGGGCTAAAATGATGCATATTTCAGAACTGTTGAGAATTTCATGAGATAAAGAGCATGAAGCAGTCAGCCACAGCCTGGCATAGAGCCAGGCAAGGTTGCTACTACATTGATCATTACTATGTATCTTGAAGCTGAGACCTGATTGACAAGGTCTTCACGTGTGCTTTCTCCTCTGACCACCAGAGAGCAGACCAATATTATCCTTCTAAAGTGGAAAAAGCACTCAAGTTCTGAAGCCTGAGATTGCAGGTTAAGTAGCTACTGCCAAACTGGTGCAACCATTATGGAAAGCAGTGTGGATATTCCTCAGAAAACTTGGAATGAAACCACCATTTGACCCAGCTATCCTACTCCTCAATTTATGTCCAAGGGACATAAAATCAGTATACTACAGTGATGTAGCCACATCAATGTTTACAGCAGCTCAACTCACAATAGCTAAATTATGGAACCAACCTAGATGTCCTTCAATAGATGAGTGGATAAAGAAAATATGGCACATATACACAATGGAAATTTACTCAGCCTTAAAGAAGAATGAAATTATGCCATTTGCCAGTAAATGGATAGAGCTGGAGAATATCATGCTAAGCAAAATAAATCAATTTCAAAAACCCAAAGGCCAAATATTTTTTTCTGATATGCAGATGCTAATTCACAATAAGGGGGAGCACTATGGAAGAATAGTTACTTTGGATTAGTTAGAAGGGAGGGAAAGGAGGGGAGGGGACTTTAGGGTAGGAAGGATAGAAAGAATCAGACATTATTACCCTACGTACATATATGACTACATAACCAGTGTGATTTTACATCATGTACAATCAGAAGAATGAGAAATTATACTCCATTTATGTATGATATGTCAAAGTGCTTTCTACTGTCAAGTATAACTAATTAGCAAATAAAAAATAAATTAAAAAACTGAATGAACACTTGATAATCATGACAATTTCTGTCACAGAAAATACTAGAACTAAGATATTTAATTTAACTATGAATAGTCTTCTTTTTTTTTTTTTTTGATATCTTTATTTTATTTATTTATTTTTATGTGGTGCTGAGGATCGAACCCAGTGCCTCACGCGTGCGAGGCAAGCGCTCTGCCACTGAGCCACAATCCCAGCCCCATGAATAGTCTTCTTAGTCCATTTTTTATGGAAAGTTGAAATAAATCTGTCAATATTCTTAAAAAAAAAAAAAAGAGCTTTGCCGAATGGTTTTCCAAACTGATGGTACCAATTCCCAAGAGCTCATTATTCCACATTTTCACAAATATGAAATTTTAGCCAATTTCATACCTAGTGCACAGATCTTGGTTTCTAAACATCATTCTTCAATAAGCGGAAACAGAGTTCCTTGAAGAAATTGCTGATTACAAGCCTAGCACAAGGAATATACAAAATGAGCCTGAAACATCTTGTAGTAGCAGAAAGTAAGAAAATGTTCCACACTGTGTGCATACCTATAATCCCAGCAACTCAGGAGTCCAAGGCAGGAGAATTCCAAGTTTGAGGCCAGCCTCAACAACTTAATGAGGCTCTAAGCAACTCAGCGAGACCTTTTCTAAAATAAAAAAATAAAAAGGGCTAGGGATGTTATTCAGTGGTTAAGTGGATCTGGGTTCAATCCCTGTTTTTTTTTTAAAGTATCTTTTTGCTTTTTGTCTCTTTTTCCTGATCATTGCAACCTTGCCCTATACTAGTGACAAGCTGTGGCTTACCCTCATAGACAAGTAGCAAACCTATAATGAGAGAGAAGATTAGAAAAATGAGAACTCCCATCATATGGGAACTCTCTTCAAAGACCTCTGAGCTGGATTCTGATTAATGAAAGCTGCCACTTCAGCTTCCACTTCAGCAAAGGAATCAGGGGGTGGGGAATAGCAGTAGTTGCCTATAGCTCAAAAAGACAGGTCTAAGAAAAATTGACAAAACATTGTCAAAAAAAAAAGAACAGTTAGTTGATAGTGATTCTTAATTTTAAAATAAATACTGGTGATGAAGATGCAAAGGGAGTGCCAAGGCGGGGGTTGGGTAGGGGAAGAACTGTGGATCAATAAATATAAGAAAAAGAAGTCTGAGAAGAATAGGAAAGCTAATAGCCACTCAGAAGCCAAGATTCCCAGAGTCTCTGGAGAATCCCTGGAAGAAGCAATGCCTGAAACTCCTCAGATTTACTTATAGCTATATGCCAGCTACCTGGTAAAGATGCTGCTGACGCTAAATATATGAATACTGGAAAACTTTCCCCACAAAGTAGTAAAAGATGCATGAAGAAAAAAACATCATTCAGATGGTCAAGTTATGTAATGGGTGCTATGGCTGACTGGAGGCTGTGTAATTGTGAAATGAGAACAAGACACACAGGGCTGAAGAAGAGAGAGCCCTGAGCACTTTAAACAAAAAGACTTAAAGAGAAAGAACAAAATGCCAACAGAGAAGGATTACAAAGAAGGATTGTCTGATTGTCCAGTAGACATTTAAACAATGACAAAAAAAAAAAAAAAAAAAGTAAGACACAGGACACACACATAATTTTCATTTGAAAAGGACTTGGGGTATTACTGTGTTTTTCTTTGGATTATGTCAGTCTTTTCAGGGGAAAAACAATAATTAGTTTAACTTTAGCGGGTTCTTTGGATCATTTTAGACAGACTGATCACAGTAACTTTGCATTTCAAATATCAAAACCATGGGGGGAGGGAAGAATAGAATTTCACTGGATTAGACAAAGGAGAATGAAGGGAAGGGAGAAGGAGGGGCATAGGAAAGACGGGAATGAATCAGATGCAACTTTCCTGTGTTCATACATGAATATATGACCAGTGTAATGCCACATCACGTACAACCACAAGAATGGGATCCTGATTAAGTTATACTCCATGTATGTATAATATGTCAAAATACACTGTATGGTCATGTGTATCTACAAAGAATTTTTAAAGAGTCAATTTATATATTGAAAAAATCAAAATCATGAATGAAAGTCACTATATTAGGCGCAGTGAAATGGTGAAAGGGTCTCTAAGAGATGAGAAACGTCAATCTCCTGCCATGGGATGATGCTATTACCTCTACCTAGTGCCCCCACCTCTTCCCTACCAACGAACTTGTGGGAAATTATCAGTGCTTTATGAAATGTGTTAATAATGGAATTGGTAAAAATATATAGACCACTGTTAATGAAAATGATTTTGCTGAACAAAGTAAATCTAAAATTTAAACATTGATTTGTATAATTCAGCATGTAGTCTACCCCAGAAATTATATTTTCCATTTAGTTCCTACTCCACTATACCTCACCCCCCCAAAAAAAAACCAAGTACATTAGTCCACAGACTTGTCCAAATGAAAAGTTGTAAAGTAAATATGGAAGAATATTAAGATGTTATAAAGCTGAGTTTTATAAATTATTCCCTAGTAAACTCTCAAGTATTACATAATTTTAAAATCCCCCAAAAGAAAAGAATGATTAAGAGTTCATTCAATGAGGAGGAATAAGAAACTCATTGTAGGAAGAAACAGCAGCATGTGCAAAAGCATAAAGAAATACTATTGGAAGTAAAGGTAAGACACTGGATAAAGGTGCCACATAGAATCACCATATTTCAGTTTTTGCCATTACTCACTTTGTAACTCATAACTAGGATATAGAGCATCATGCAAAAGAGCTTTCCTTCTTTTGCTAACTTTTACATGCCCTGGTTGCCAACTGATTTATCTGTTTCTCTTGTCTGACACCTCAGAGTGGCAATATCAGACACTAGTTAGGACACTGACCCAGCAGGCAGAGACTAAAATTCAATTGTCTCTCCTGAGTAATGATATAACACTGGTAATGAATCACTTACTTGTACTCTTACTTGAAAAGTTACTGATAGATGAAGCAAATCAAGCTATTTCCTAAATTTATTTTATAAGGATTCTGTGAGGATCCAGATAGAAACAGAGAGCTTTGTCTCCCTCATGTTGGAGTCACAGATTCATAGGTAAAGTAGCTCCCTCTGGACATAAAATAGCACCTTCAAGTAGTAGAAAGAACAGTGCTCAAAGCCAGCAGAGAACATGCCGTTCAAAAAGAGTGCTACCTGAGACTATTTTCTTTTTAATTTTTTTTTTTTAGTTGTAGATGGACACAATGTCTTTATTTTATTGCTTTGTACGTGGTGCTGAGGATCGAACCCAGGGCCTCACGCATGCGAGGCAAGCGCTCTACCGCTGAGCTACAATCCCAGCCCCTGAGACTATTTTTAATGCACACACCCTAGGAAACATATTTTACATTAAAAAGCTCAGAAATATAAAATGATTTCATCATTAAAGTCTTTTGTCATCTGTTGTGATTTTCATGCTATTTTAGGTTTATTCAAAATGTTTTCCCCTCTGTACTTTTCAAACCCCTCAGGCTTCAGTTACCAAACTGACTAGCATCTGTGGCCCAGCACTTGTTCTGACTAAGTAATCACATGTCTTTCTTTACCGAGTGCAGTCGCTAAAACCTTATCTGCTAGAACCAGCTGGCCCTTGAAGGGCCCTTGAAGGGCCTCCCAAGTTGCATGCTATATTTGTTTTTCCGAGAAAGAAAAGACAAAATTGACAAGGTGATTTTGTTCTAGACATAAGAAATTATATTGAGTCCTTAATCTATCACTGAAACTTTTTAAAATATTTTTTCTTAGTTGTAAATGGATACAATACCTTTATTTATTTATTTTTATGTGGTGCTGAGGATCAAACACAATGCTTCACACGTGCTAGACAAGCACTCTACCACTGAGCCACAACCTCAGCCCTATCACTGAAACTTTTTAAAGTTGAAATTTATTGAGCTCTTTCCATATATTAACTTATTTAAATACACAACAACTTTATAAGGTAGCTACCATTATTATGTCTTTTATACAACCAAAAGAAATAAGGCAAGGATGTTAAACAGGTTACCCGAGATCACATGGTTGATACAGAGTAGAGCCCACACCCCTACCCACTACAGTCTATACTTCTTTGAACCCAGAAGTCCCACTGTTCCCCAAGTAGATCATTATTAGTCCCCAATAAAACACCTGCACTTGAGATTCAGCCTGAGAGAGTTAAGAAACTTTCATTCTTAATTCTGAGTTTTAACTGCTTTTGTTCACAAGCAATTCTCTCACCCACTTTGGGCCTCAGTTCTTCTCAACTATAAAACAAGGGAGTTGAATGGACAGAACTGGAAGTCATTATGTTATGAAATAAACCAAGCTCCAAAAGACAAATACCACAAGTTCTCACATATGTGGAAGCTAAAGAATTTGATTTCAGCTGGGCAAGGTGGTACATACCTGTAATTCCAGCTACTCGGGAGGCTGAGGCAGGAGGATCACAAGTTTGAGGTCAGCTTGGGCAACTTAGCAACCCTGTCTCAAAATAAAAAATAAAAGTGGCTGAGGCTGGGCGCGGTAGCGCACACCTGTAATCTCAGCACTTTGGGAGGCTGAGACAGGTGAATTGCGAGTTCAAAGCCAGCCTCAGCAACAGCGAGGCACTAAACAACTCAGTGAGACCCTGTCTCTATATAAAACACAAAATAGGGCTGGGGATGTGGCTCAGTGGTCGAGTGCCCCTGAGTTCAATCCCCTGGTACCAAAAAAAAGTGGCTGAGGATGTAGCTCAGTGGTAGAGCACCCCAGGTTCAATCCCTAATACCCCTGCTCCCACAAACATTAAAAGGAAAAAATATGGGATATAAATTACATGACTTCTCTTTTTTTTTCAGAGCTAACAGTCTGAGTGTACACATAAAATTTAACATTATTTCTTGTGTGTGTGTGTGCATGCGTATCATAGTTTATCTCAACAAACTAGGGTCTGAATGGATAAAAATATTTTTTAAAAAGACGTGCTTATTTATTTGTATGATATATATGTAATACTAATGAGAAAAGTTGGAGGGAGCATAATCTTCTCTTTCCCTGATGCATGCATTCATTGAGCTCCTGATGCCCAACAACGTGGACCAGTAGTAAACTAAAGCCAACAGGATTCATGTATTTAAGCAGCTTGTAGACCAGCAGAGGGATAGATAATGTACAATGTAAGTATATGTGTGTAAAGTTCTAGGAAAAAGATGTGCATGGTACCTTTACAATATGTAATTAATTTAGGAGATACAAGTTAGGCAGGATTAAGTTTTCATAGGGAAATGATCACTCAACTAATACTGAAATACTGAATAAGCAATTCATTAAACCAAGGGAGTGAGGCAAGTAGACAGGGAAAACACATGTGAAAAGGCCAACTGACAATGGGAAGGAAGAAGCTTAATGTGTGAGAAGCAATAGGGCCAGGTGTGATGGCATATGCCTACAATCCCAGCTGCTCTGGAGGCTGAGGCAGGAGGATTGCAAGTTCAAGGCAGGCCTGGCCAATTCAGCCAAATCTTGTCCCCAAATAGTAAATTAAAAAGGGCTGGAGCCAGGCATGGTGGTACACACCTGTAATCCCAGTTGCTTGGGAGGATGAGGCTGAAGGATCACAAGTTCAAAGTCAGCCTCAGCAATTTAGGAAGGCCCTAAGCAACTTAGCAAGAACTTTTCTCAAAAACATAAAAAAAAAACATAAAAAGTCTGGGGATATGGCTCAGTGGTAGAGAGCTGCCACGTTCATCCCCAGTACCACAGGGCATGGTGGGGGGAGGAAAGAGGAGCAATGGAAGGCCATTGTTCTATGATACAAGATGGAGTGTTACTTGTGACACAGTCACAAAGATATTCTACCAGTATTACTCTAACTTCCTAAAAGAGTACAAGTGGATTCAGGACTACTTGTTAGGAGACTGTTGAGAAATGCAGGCAAGAGGTGATATAGCTTTAGCTAGGGTGTTGTGTGTGCACGCTCTCTGAGAGCACTTCTGGTTTCCAGTTTTAGCAAGGGAGGACCTGTATTAAGTAGGTTGATGGCAGGGGCCAAACATCAGCTGATTACACTAAATTAAGGGTAGCAGATTTTGATCTAACTCTGAAAAAGGTAGGGAGTATGGTGGGAGACAAGATACCAGCAGCAAAAACCAAGCTCATGATGTATCCTGACGTTAAGACAGAAGCTGGGGTACAGGCCTAACTCACTCTGGAGTTTGCTGGGGGAGAGAAACAATGGTTCTGCCAGGCCAGGAGAAGGTAGAACAGACTAGGTCAGTGGATGATGTTTCAATGCTTTATGGACCAGTTCGGCTCTACCTAGAAAAGGCTAGAGACTCTGTGTACATAGCTGGAAAATTACTTTGACTAGGTATGTATGCTATCATAAAATGGTATTTTATTCATGTCATGAATAAGACAATTCTTTAAGTATCATTATAGGTAAATATTAACACACATAACAGAAAGAAAAAGAAGCAACATGGTTATAACTTACGCTTTTTCATTTCTTGTGTGGACAAAAGTGGGACTACATCAGTTGTTGTCTGAAGTAGTGAGAACAGTTATTTTTCATAATGTCTATTATATCAGAATTGAATTCCTCATAATTGTTCTTAATGGAAGTTAATTTAAAATTAATAATCTTGAGATTATAAAAATACATATTGCTTTGGGAGGGGCACTGGGAGAGCAGCAGCAGGAGGAGGGGGGCATTTTACCAAAATTAAAAATTAGCAAACTTGGGTCCTTGTCCCAGCTCTGCCTCCAACTAAGTAACTCTAAGCAACAATCACTTAAATTTCAGTTTCTTCACCTGTACAACAAGGGGCTAGAGTTTACTTTGTAAGGCTCTTTATTAGCCTAATGTCCTTTGGAATTCATCTTTGCCTTGGGTGGGTTTAAGATAAACTTTGTGAATCACAATCTCACTACTTAAAAGCTCCTAAGAGGGACACTTCACCAAATAGACCAAAACACAAGATCCAGGATATGACATTTTTATATATCACATACTGGTAACTATGGAAACAGTATTGCCAAAGGACAGTAGTGACTCCTGTAATTCTGTTAGTCTCTGTGCATATGTCACAAAGACCATGCTTGCTCCTGACTAAAATTTCCTTTTTAATTCCTACTCAACAGAATCACTGGTAATTGCTTCCACCTTATACCAAAATGATTTATTCATAAGCCAAATATTTTTGTGAATGATTCTAAAAGGCATGTTTGACATTGTTAAGGCTTTATGTGACAAGGTTTCCATGGGTTTCCATAACAACAACAAAATTAAATTCAATGAGCAGGTGCTGAATAAATCCAGAGCCAGTATCCCTAAATGTCAAATGCTGTAAGACTTTGCCACTTAAGATGGTTTTTTTTTTTTTTTCTTTTGCCAAGGATTGAACCCAAGGGTGCTTAACCACTGAGCCACATACTCAAACCTTTTTTTTTGGAGACAGAGTCTAATTAAGTTGCTTAGAGCCTCACTAAGTTGCTGAGGCTGGCTTCGAACTTACAATCCTCCTGCCTCAAGCTCCCCAGTTGTTGGGATTACAGGCATGTGTCACCACTCCCGGCTCTGAAGGGCTGTCTTTATCCTCCACAGTATGGCTAGCAGGCATCTGGAGTAGTCAGCTTTGACATATTGCACTGCAGCTGAAAAGATGTTTCCTTAATTCGTCCTCATCTGGTATGAAGAAAGGGAAAAGAGCAAATGGACAAGTGTCTAGGATTTGGAAGCTGCCTCCTCTAGTTGTTCTGAGCTGAATTCTAGTTAATCTTGGGCAAGTTTAAATCCAACTATCACTAGGTAGGCAGTCTATCACCTACCAGAAGCTGTCGAAACTTGGCCTCCTGTTCTTCCTGAAACATAGGTCTATTCTTTGAGAACCACGGAGGAATTGTTACATTCTAATATTAGGCCTTAATGAGATCATATTAATAATATGTAAGAGCAAAAATAATATGTAAGAGCAAAAAAAATTAAAAATGTGGCAAGATTTTCTTTTTTCAAGGCACACTCATACATTGCTGGTGGGACTGCAAATTGGTGCAACCAATCTGGAAAGCTGTATGGAGATTCCTTAGAAAACTTGGAATGGAACCATTACTTGACCCAGCTATCCTACTCATCAGTCTATATCCAAGAACTTAAAAACAGCATACTACAGTGACAGAGCCACTTCAATGTTTATAGCAGCTCCATTCACAATAGCTAAACTGTGGAAGCAACCTAGATGCCCTTCAACAGATGAATGGATAAAGAAACTGTGGTATATATACACAATAGAATATTATTCAGCAAAAGAAAATGAAATTATGCCATTTAAAGGTAAATGGATGGAGCTGGAGAATATCATGCTAAGTGAAGTAAGCCAATCCCAAAAAACCAAATGCGGAATGTTCTCTCTGATATGTGGATGCTGATCGATAATGTGGGAGGGAGCATGGGAGGAATGGAGAAACTTTGGTCAAAGAGGGGAGGGGGGAAGTGAGAGGAGATGGGGGCAGGAAAGATGGTGGAATTAAATGGACATCAATGCCCTAGGTACATGTGTGACTGCACATATGGTGTCTCTATATTGTATACAACCAGAGAAATGAATTCGTGTACAATGAATCAAAATGCGTTCTGCTGTCATGTATACCTAATTAGAATAAATAAATTTTAAAAAGATATTTTAAAAAGTATGTATAATTATTTCGAGGACCTGGTGGCTGGTCACAAACCTACTAGACTTGTTGAGAATGAAACAGGAAAAATCCTAAGGACCCAAAACAATAGGGCAGCTTTTAGAAATCAAGAAGGGGAATTTCCCGTGTGGTTGGACAAACACACCATTCTTTATCTTTCTCACGCAGCCAAAAGTTCTGACACACACGCTTCAAACCTTGTGTGGGAATTCAAGCTTGCTTGGAAGCTTCCAGGGCCTGACAAACCAGCATTTTCATGGCTTTCTCTTGTAATTGTGGTTTCCAAATTTACAATTCTCTCCCATTCTATTCCATCCTCCCCTTCTCTGTTTTAGAAGCTTACAGGAAATTCCATTCACCATTTCTTCGTTATCTAAAATACTTTCAGGGAATGCCTAAGGGGGATCCTTATAAAAGCAGTAAGAGAAAGTAAGAATGAGGTATTGCCTATAAATCAGGCGCCTTAAAGGCTTTCCTTTTAATCACGATTTAAGAGTTAAAATCACCAGTGCTGGTTATAAAGGAGCTTTCTCCTGCAATGATTGCCTGGCTTCATTCCCAGGGTTTAACCTGAAAATTTCCCGTGAGTAAAAGAAATATCACCTCCTCTATTCCAAGATTCCTCGGACACCTCTCCTCCTCGGAAGGTGTTTCCCAATGACGCCAAACACTTTCTGAAATCTCAAACCGACGGGTCTCCCCAAGCTTGCGGGTTTTCCTATTGCCTAGGCAACATGTCTGAGTTTGTTTCTTTACTTCGCTAGGCCCAAGCTCGCCCACCGGCTCTGAAGCCATATTCTTATTGGCCCAGGTGAGAGCTCGTCTCCTCAGACAGCCAATCATAGCCTCGCTTCTTACCCTAGGGATTTGGAAAACGGAAAAGGCCTGGGTCAGTCCCGGGGGTGGGGCGGAGCCATAGATGAGTGACAGCTCTTGTGTCCAATAGGCAGAGTCATAGGACCTGCCCCCGTCTGGCTCCGGGGCTAGAAAAGAGCGTTGATGCCGGTCCTAACGATGCATTCTAGGAGGTGCTGCCTGCTGCGTGGCCCAGAGAAACGGCGGTTGCTACTGGTGGTCTTTTTGCAGGTGAGTGGTTTTGTTTTAGAATATTACCGTTGAGAACATTTCTATGTTTAAGTGATGTGGAGTTTTATTTTGAGGCGAAGAGAAGGTCAGTTCCTATATCCTCTCAGTTTAGTCTTTGGTCGGAATCTGGCGACCCCTGCACGGCTCAAGCTGTGACTCTCAGGTATCCCCGAGGTCCGTCCCTGCTGTCCCTTTCTTAGAATAAGCCTCTCCGGGAGTCAGTTATGTCAACTGAAAGGAGGAACCTCCTGGGTAGTGGTGTGTGGTTGGCCAGAGTATATCAAGTGGAAAGGATTGATGAACAGCTCTCGTGGACTTCTGAGGCGCGGGGGCAGAGCCTCTTCAATAGCAGACTCGCTGGAAGGAGGTAAGGCTCTGCCACTGTCTGTAGGGCAATGGCAGGCTTGGTCGTGTAAGTGTAAGTAGATAGGAAAATAATCAAGTAAACAAAAAACACCTCCAAACAAACAACTCGAATACTAAGAAAGGAAAGGAGGTGAGTGAATGCAGTGGTTTCAGGCGCCAAATCACAGGTTCACAAATATTGAAAATAAAAAAGCCAGTGTAATTCCCTCTGTTCTGCGGGATGGGGACTGATATTGCACTAGAGAAAGTCAAAAGAAATGTATAATACAAGTTAAGTTCATAGTTAGACTTTGAAGGATAATTGATTTTTAGCTGGCTTAACTTCCCTTGCCTCCTCCTCCCTTACAAATTATGAAGGATTTATGGCTTGTGAGTGGTACTAGAGTGTTAACTGAATGTGGAACCTTTAGAAGGAAAAAAAAAACAAATGTTAAGTTTCACTAATAGGTACTGAGATTTTCTATAATGAAAGCAAAACTCATGTCCATTTTTCTTTTATTTTAAAACTGCCTCCCCTGAGCCCAGTGACTAATTTTTTTCCATTTTTGTATTCCTGTAGCATCTCACGCATCATAAATGCTCCCAAGATGATGGTGGATTTTAGAGAAATGTCACTTAAACAAATGGTATAGTAGAAGGAACTCCGAATTAGAAGTTAAAACACCTTGGTTTTAGTCCTGAAGCTGTTACTTGTGATCTTAGACAAATCGTTTCAACTCTGACTCTTAATTTTCACATCTTTTTTTTTTTAATTTTTTTTAGTTGTAGATGGACACAATGCTTTTAAATTATTTATTTATTTATATGTGGTTCTGAGGCTCGAACTCAGTGCCTCACATGTGCCAGGCCAGTGCTCTACCACTGAGCCACAACTCCAGCCCCATAATTTTCACATCTTTAAAAAGCAGAAGTTACATTAGATTGTTTCTGGGGCCCATGCCTATATTAGTTTATTTTAAAATAACTGTGATTAGATAGTTTTATTACAAGTATACAAGCAAAATCATATTGCAGTAAATTCTGTATCAAATCTATTAGCAAATAAAAGTTCCCAGCTTCAAGAACATGTTCTTTTGTGTCCGTATATAAACTAAACCAAATCAAGTGGATCACTGTAGAAAATTTGAAGAATACAGAAGTATAATGCGGCAGAAGGTGTCATTCCTAATCCCACCACTCAGAGGCAAATACTGTTAGTGTTTCAGTAAAGTTTTTAGTCTTTCTTACTCTTTTGCTTTCTAAAGTTGGTTGAGATTAAGAGGTATATTCCACTTTAAGTAGTGATTGATATATCTAAATTCATCCATGCATTTGTCTTTGTCTAGTGCTTGGAGAACAGAGGATACGCAAATGTTTGAATTGAAATGTTTCTTGAATATCTTTGGAATGAAATCTGGTGTGAGGGGATGTTTAAATGGGGAAACAAGACAAAAGGTATTAATAACAAACCCTTTCTTTCAAGCTTAGCCACAAATATGGGAAAAATATACTTTATAGAATATAATACATCGACCACTTTACTAAAGCATTTGGATTGCAGAATATTTCTTGGTATTTGGTATGTTTCTAGGACTGTCTCTTCCCATCACCCTCTTCGACCCACAACATTTGATTGCATTCTTCCTTCCACTATCTAAACTTCTCTCTAACCTCTCCCATCATTGTACTTTGTTCCCAAATTTGTTTCTATTCATATTATCAGCCAGACAATGATTGCTTTCATGGGCCTAAGAACTGTGCCAGTCTTCGTGAGTTAGTCAATATCTGCTCCTCTCTACCTCTCACTTTTTGGTAGAACATTTCACCATAATTCATTTAATACTCCTAACAGTTCCTTAAGAAGAGTAGTTTTGTTATCCTCATCTTTATGGACGTGGAACCTGAAATCCAAAGAATTTATTCAAGATTATACTGTCAAGAAGTGAGCTCATGTCTAGGTTTTTTGACTTCAAATTTTTTGGGATTTAGGGGAAACAGTTTGTATTAACAGAGTTACTAACTTAGGGAAGTAAGTAACCAAAGATAAAAAAGAAGAGTCTTGACTGGGCATTTTGCACACTGGTGATGCCAAGAGGCTGGACAAACCCCATGGCCCAGGCAAATTCTCATCTAATACACATTTATATCTCTTCCCTGTGACTGGGGTCTACTTCCTATTGCTTTTTATCATTCTGATCAGTAGGGAATGTTAGAATACAATGTAAGGTTTAAGAATGGTCTGAAAAACAGCTATGAGCTGGAGTATCTGCTCCTGGTGAAGAGAATTTTTTTTTTCTTATACTGAGGATTGCACCCAGGGGCACTTTACCACTGAGCACATCCCCAGACCTTTTTATTTTTAATTTTGAGACAGGGTCTCACTAAGTTACTGAGGGCCTTGCAGAATTGCTGAGGCTGCCCTTGAACTTGTGATCCTCCAACTTCAGCCTCCTAAGTCACTGGGATTACAGGTATGCACCACCAGGCCCAGCAAAAGATGTTCTTATTACTGTAAATACAAATGGAAAAGTTACTGTAAAACTTTAGGGCCCATAGAATGGCCCTAGAATATTAAGTATCTTTAGGTACAGTAGTGTTTGAATGTTTAGTATTGAACTTGATTTGAGGGGAAGGTGTATTTTGTTAAGATAACTGATGCTCTAAGGAACTAAGCACCAGATTTCATTTTGTATGAAAAATTCATTTTGAATGTTTAGTATTGAACTTGATTTGAGGGGAAGGTGTATTTTGTTAAGATAACTGATGCACTAAGGAACTAAGCACCAGATTTCATTTCCCTTGAGGACTGTTCCTTTTTAATTTTTCATAGACATGGTTAACTTCTTTCTCAGATCTCAAATGTAGCCAGCCCATCTTCTTTAAAGTTAGATTTCTAGTTCAGTGGGGATTAAAAGTTGCTCAAAGCTGTACAGTGAGGATTTGGACAAAGGATAATATCTGAGTGGTCTAGGGAAACAATTGAATATTTGATATTTAAGTGTAAGCTTTGGATTAAAGTGATTCAGGGTCTATGTCCCTTATTTATATTCTTTAACATTATATTGTTGATCAAATTTCTTGCCCAATTTAAGGAAATGAAAGAAAACCTAGTTTTTAAGCTGGACTTTACCCTGTAATTTGCCCTACCTTTTCATGCTTTGTGATACTGGAGTCTCACACATTAATTTTGAAACACTTGAAGAAAGGAAGACAGAAAATCCTAGGAATGTTAATATGGAAGACAGAATTGTCCCCAGTTACGGAGGGCTGGGCTATATGAAATTATATGGCTCGATAAGGGGCAGGAGTTGGAAGCACCAGCAAGATGGTCATGCTACATATCTTTACACTACTCTGAAATTCTGAAAATATTATGCAGTGACCTCAGTAAATGTAGTCCCTTGCATATGCATTATTCCCCTGTCAACCTTCTCTGTCCCTTCCTTGCCCAATGAATGCTAATCTTGAAGCTTAACTTTAATTTTATGGTGGCATTTGTGGAAATTTTTTTTTGCTTTAAAGTTAATCTAAAGGGAATTTCTGTACACATATGGTGAAAGGTTTTTGGAAGTCATAAATTACCTGCACAGGGTATCCTTTGAATCATCTGTTTCTTTTCTACCAAGGCAATTGCATAGCACTTACTTCTGAGCAAGTACACAGTCACCTGAAATGGAAGCACAGGGCCATAATTTATGAAGAGGTCTCATAGGGGTAGATCATGTCTGAGTGACAGATTATATTTTGAAGGAGGGTCACAAGATGAATCACTTTTCTCCATAGTTCTGTCTTGAACCCATTCGTAAATAATCCAGTTAAGCAAAAGTCAGGTACTCAAACTGATTCAAATATGCTCAGTATTGTCTTCTGTGAGGGATAAAAACAATTATGAGTGGGATTCCATTTAATGTTCTGTGCATTTCTGGCCAAAAATAAAATCTGGTGATTTAATAATGTTGGTAGTATCCTAAGACAGGATGCTTAATTAAGGTAATAAATGCTGATATGATTAGTAGATCCAAGTGTGGGATCCATCTATGCCAGGGGATCTGCATACATAGACCTTCTGGCTTAGTACCTGATTTTGTACAAGCCCACAAGCTATGAATGTGTTTTACATTGTATTATTTTTTATTTAAAAAAAAATTTTTTTTAGTTGTAGATGGACACAGTATCTTTATTTATTTTTATGTGGTGCTGAGGATCGAACCCAGTGCCTCACGCATGTGAGGCAAGCACTCTACCACTGAGCTACAATCCCAGCCCCGTGTTTTCCATTTTAAATGGTTGAAATTAATCCAATGACAACAATACTTCATGGCATGAAAATTACATGAGGTTCTAATTTTGGTGTCCAAACATAAAGTTTTATTGGAACACAGCCATATTTATGCATCTGTGTATTATCTACAGCTGCTTTCACCTATACTGGCTGAATTATACAATTGTGCATAATTATGACAGAGACCTTATAGCCCACAAAGCCTAAAAAATTTACTGTCTGGCCTTTTACAGAAAAAGTTGCTAACATCTGAGCTGAGCTCAGATGTCTTTCACATTTTTCTCTCTTATCCCATTTTAACAGCCATTATCCTAGTCTAGGTCTTTATTATGTGTTATCAGAATTATTGCAAAAACTTCACCACTAATATTCACACTACCAGTTTTTCCTTTCCTCTTTGTGTAAGTGCTGCCCGATCCTCCTAAAATGCATGCTATTAAATCTTTAACCATGTCTCAATATTTATAGAAGAACTTATATTCTTTGGCGTGAGGTCCTCGACCACTATTCAGTCTCATCTTTCTAGACTAGTCTCCTCCTATTTCCTGGTTATACCCTATACTTAGGATGACCATATAATTTTCCAAATTAAGTATGAAAGGGGCCCTAGTAGTGATTATGTTGGAGAAGGAAACAGTCCTGCTTTAGGCAAATCAGGATGTATGGTCACCCTACTTATAACCCCGACTGGTTTGAATGGCTTACTATTCTCTATATGCACCTGTTCTTTTAACTCCTCTCATTGTCCCCTTAGGCTAGAATTCCTTTCCTCTCTTCTATAAATCTAAATCTTAAATAACTTTCCAGACACAGCTTACAGCGCAATGTCCATAAGTCTTACTCAGAAAGAATCTCTTCCTCTCTTACGATTGAAGTACTTGTCCTGGTGTGGATTACTCCGCATATCGCCTTTCCTCCTGGTTTCGTGACTGCGCAGTCTGTGTTGGAGCCCGTGTCCCTCACAAGCCTGTACTTGTGCTCTGCCTCACGGGGCCTGCGACCCATGTTGCAGACTGCATTCATTGCCCAGGCTGGGGAGACTGATGGACATGTGGGGATATCAACTATGAGTCACTCATTTTAATGTGATTAAAAGTGAGAAAAGTTGGGTTTCCAAAGACTCTGAAGGCAGACCCTTGGGTTTCAGTGTGGCAGTGGAATAGAATAGTTCAAAGCATAGGTATAGGCTTTGGCGGCCCAGTCTGAGGCTGAATTCCAGCTCTGCCTCTTCTGTGTCTGAATCTGTCAAATGGAGTAATTATAGAACCTCCTCCATGGAATGATGGCTAAGGGTTCAAACAATCCCACGTACATGGTAAGTACCATACGAATGTTAGCTGCTATGATTAATATCATGACCATCATCATAGTACTGTCACAGGTGGGTAACAAAGTACAGACACCAAGACAGCATGTAACAGTAGAAGCACTGGAGGAACTGTAGCACTGAAAGCTTAGCAGATTTATTTTCTGATTTAAGTATTGAGCTTCATAGGGATCAAAGTGGTGTGAGTCCTGAGAGAAGGTCTGCATTTAGTAAGAAGTGACCATCCTGCAGATTTTTGAGAGACCATTTCAGTAGAGTTGTCAAGGTGCACATTAGGTGTCAGGGGACTAAGAAACTAATGGTTAGAAGGAAGGAAAAACTGGGGAAGAAAGAAAGGGAGGATGAGTCATTTAAAAGATATGTTTGGTTAGTAAACTTTTTCTTCAAGCCAGACCATACTTTGGAAAGGAAGAAACACTGGCAAATTATAATCCCATAACCTGTGTGGCCTTTTTTTTTTGGTATGAAATGATTACTGATGAAATTTACTGATTATTGGTGGAAATTAGCACTTAAGTGTCAGTAACTCTTGCTATAGGATAAATGAAGAACTTTGAGAGAAACTGCATGCATGGTGGTGAGCTTTTCCAAAAATAAAATAAAATGGAAAGCAAAGTTCGGGGTTTTAAAAGTAGTAGTTTTTAATTTGGAGGAGTGGGTGGAGGCATATATTATTAGTAAGTTACCTCTTCATAAGTTAGAGCAACTACTGCTTGACCTGACTTTGTGCCTTGAAGGTCATCTCAAGAGCAGTGATGGGTTGAACCCTCCTTCACCCTCTCTTTGTTAGATGCGTTTTATGAAATGGTGGCCTGGTTTTGAAAGGACAGGTTATGACTGGAGATACTCCTATGAAGTGAAGCCACGCAAGTTCATATGCCCAGACCAAGACTCCAGAGTCCTCGATGGTGAGGAAGAACACAGGGATAGGAGGCAGAAGACATAGATTACAGTCCCAGTTTGCCATTTAGTGACCACATGTTTTTGGACAAGTCAATCAGAATCTCCATTTTCAGGTTGTGGCCATCTGTGAACATACTAGACTTACAGTATAGAAGTACAGAGCATAAAGCTATACTGAATAATTATTCTTGGCTTTTGTTGTGCCATAAAATACACTGGGATTCTTTTGTTCAAGCTTGCTAACATTTCAGCTCTGCCAACTGACTATTTTTACTTGGGCAGTTATCTCTAGGACTGTTAAGCATTAGCTTCAGTAGTGCAATTTAATAATATTTGTCTAATTTTGATTCAATCAACAGACCTACTAAGTGCCTTTTGTGCTTCCAGTAACATGGTAGATTCTAGAGATACAGCATGACTAGCACCTACCTGGATGCAGCTTGGTCTAAGGTGTATGTATACCTCAAGAGCTCAATTGCATGCACTCAGTGGTTAGTTAAATAGGGAAAGTCCATTAATAGTACCAAGGAGGAGGGTTTACCTGAGATAGACTTACTGGTTTGGTACTTAACCTATATTCACCTCCTGTACCTTAGAGCAAGGGAATGTGTGTATTTACATAGTTTTTGTGGCTGTTCTGCTTTATTATATGTATTTTGAGTAAAAAAGAAAACAATTTGCTTTATTTTTTTAAACAAAATAAGCCAATATAGCAGATTAAGATCCTGCAAAGCTTGGCGGTGGCCGCCTGAGTATTCATTGCTACATTGTTTTGTTCCGTGTTTAGTCCCTAATCAAAAAAGGGTAGGGGGGCTGGGGCTGTAGCTCAGTGGTGGAGCGCTTGCCTAGAATGGGTGAGGCACTGGGTTCGATCCTCAGCACCACATATAAATAATAAATGAATAAAATAAAGATCCATCAACAACTAAAATATATATATATCAAAAAAAAAAAAAATGAGGATGGGGAGGAGCTTCTACCTGTGGAATTTTTTCCACCACATGCTTATTCATTTGCAGGGAAGTAGCTTCTTTAGCTGTTCAGCCTGGTGGCTTCTCCTGACTGACATGACAAACTGAGGTTGAGGTAAAGGTACAGCTGATAGTTTGCTTTTCTTTTCTCCAACCTCCACTACTACAAAGAATAAAATAATAAGTGGTTACAAAGGGGGAATCCAGTTCTCCATTAGTTTGAAGTTTTACTACATGGTGGATTGGGGGTTTTAAAAGAAACAATATAAAAAAAAAAAAATATATATATATATATATATGTATATATATTGCAAATTAAACAAACACACACACCCCAACACCCATGCACTGGATATATTGCTTGGTCTTTTTTGAGTGAGAGGACCTGAAGCTGGAGCTTCATTGAACGTCATGTCAGTTTGCCCCTGGGCACAGGCAGTCACCTTGCAAAACACTGCCCAGATGGCTTTTGTCCCCTTCTTTCTTCCGCCCCACATGCCTCTTCTAGGCTGAAGGTAGGGACATTGTACTCCCTCCCTAGAGATTCTCAGCCCTCTGAGATGCTTTCACTTGAGCCCTGAGCCCTGTCCCTTCTAGTCACCTGGTGCTTTCCTGCTCCACATGCACCAAAGCTTCAAATCTGATGCTTGACGAGAAAGGGGCATCACAATCCTAACTAGTAGCCTTTCAGCTATTTGCTAATCACTTCAACCAGATTTCCTTCCTGGCTCCTGCAGCCTTATTTAAAAGACATTTTATACTTTAGAATCTCTAGGAATTACTAAAGAAAAGTAGAAACTAGGTTTAAATTCCAGTGAACTTTGTCACTGATTGTTATATAACTGTCTATGAATCACTGTTTAAGTGGGACAGAAAATCTTCAGTTAATGGAAGTTGCCAAGAATGGCAGAAAACCAGGCATTGATGCCCTTATAATCTTTGCTCCCCAGTGTGGAAAAACACTGAGGTGGAAGTGGAAAGCACCAGGCATGTTAACCAAGCCATATTTGTCAGTGTAGACATGTCCACTGCAAGAGAGTGAAGGCCGGCTGGCACAGCCCAGTCTTCAGATTTTCCAGGGTATAGAGTGGACCCATAGGTCTTTGGGCCTGCAGTCTGAATGTAGGGAATTCAAAATCACTTTTTAGGGTTGCCTGTTCAACTTAACTTTACTAGATTCTTCTCCTGCTAAGATGTGGCTGGTGTGTGTAGCGTTATCTGCAGGGTTGTAGAGGAGGAGGCAGTGCCTCCTTATCTGTGCGGCTCCTCTCCCTCCCACAGACTTGCTCCTGCTAATCTCTTTCTACAGGCCAGGCTGCATCTCACAGCTGCTTGCACTTGATAGGTTGTTTTGCATCCGGATTTATTCCTGCCAACAGCTCTGTCCTGAGGCAGGTAAAAGATTATTTTTGTGACAACATACTTGGTTTAATGTCACCTAAAATCACTTTTCATGTTTGAATACTGAGCAAGTGTGTCTTGTGTACCTTCAGTTTGCTCTTACACAGTGTAGCCCATAGCATTAAAGAGCTGGTTGCCACCAGCCAGTGATATATACCAGATCTGTGTGGTAGTTCACTGAATTAACCTGTTTAATAACTGTAATAAGAAGGTGAGGCTGATAAACATTTCTTTGTCCACTGGAAGAAAAACAAAGTAAGAAGCATGCCTTCAATGTAGAGTCAGCTGCTAGGAGCCGGGAGTTCACAGCTACTAGTCATGCTTTTAGACAACTGTAATGCATTCTATTAAATCCTTCCTACTATACGCATAAACTACCTTTTTATCTGGCAGAAACACAGCATGCCATGAGAATGAAGTGTTCTGTTGTTTTACATCATAAAATTAACATATTATCCAGCCATCAGAAAATTTAAGTCAACTACGTTGTCTGTAATTAATTATCTGGAGAACACGCTTATGTGCACTACAGTAGATGAATACCGGATGTCTGACGTCAAAACTTTTCAAAGGAATTTCAGTTTATTTTAGAAACTGGTTGTTGTAAAAGTGTGCTTCCATTCCTAGGTAGTCATTTGAATGAAGAATATAACCTGTACTTTTTGTTCTTCTCTTACTAGATGTATTGCTGTCCTTGAACAGTATCTCATTCGAAAACGTCAGGGAAGCTCAGCCATCAGTATGTCCAAGTATAAACTTATTATGCTAAGACATGGAGAGGGTGCTTGGAATAAGGAGAACCGATTTTGTAGCTGGGTGGATCAGAAACTTAACAGGGAAGGAGTGGAGGAAGCCCGGAACTGTGGGAAGCAGCTAAAATCACTGAAATTTGAGTTTGATCTCGTATTCACATCCATCCTTAATCGGTCCATCCACACAGCCTGGCTGATCCTGGAAGAGCTGGGGCAGGAATGGGTTCCTGTGGAAAGCTCCTGGCGTCTGAATGAGCGTCACTATGGAGCCTTGATTGGGCTCAACAGGGAGAAAATGGCTTTGAATCATGGTGAAGAACAGGTGAGGCTCTGGAGAAGAAGCTACAATGTGACCCCACCTCCCATTGAAGAGTCTCATCCCTATTACCATGAAATCTACAATGACCGGAGGTATAAATTGTGCGATATACCCTTGGATCAACTGCCACGATCTGAAAGCTTAAAGGATGTCCTGGAGAGACTCCTTCCCTACTGGAATGAAAGGATTGCGCCTGAAGTACTAAAGGGAAAAACCGTTCTGATATCTGCTCATGGGAATAGCAGTAGAGCACTCCTGAAACATCTGGAAGGTACTACTTATAGAGGTCACTGAGTGTTAAAGTTGGGCCTTAATCTAGAAGTTAAGCTACTGAAGCTCTATTTACATAATAGACATACCTTCTCTTTGCCCCTTTGTCACTTCAGACTTAAGCAGCTTGTTCTATGAATCAAAACTCCTGTGCCTTTGACATTTATAGTAACTGAAGCAGAGGTTTTCAGAAGACAGAAATTTCTACCCTCTAGTTTTCTGAATCAGTAGGTATGGGGTACAGCCTGAGAATTTGCATTTCTTAGAAGTTTCCAGGTGATGTGATACTGCTGCTTTGAGAAGCGCTGACGTAAAGATTTTTGTTATAAGATAAAAGGAGGCTAGGTAGGGCAGAAATTGTAAAAATGGAGTTGAAAGTAAATGTATATGAGTTTTTCAAGTTAAGTAAATTATCTAGACTTCAGTTTTGCTCACTTTCTTCAAACTTTAAATCAATTTTTTTTTCTTTTGTCAGTACTACGGATTGAACTCAGGGGTGCTCTACCACTGAGCTATGCCCTTAGCCCTTTATATTTTTTATTTTGAGACAGGGTTTCACCAAGTTACCAAGGTTGGCCTTGAATTTGCAATCCCTCAGCCTTAGCCTGCCTTAGTAGCTAGGTACAGGTGTGTGCCACCGCATCTGGCTAACCCCCACTGGTGGGGGGATTTCAGCCTTAAGCAATCGTGGCTGTGTTTTCAGACCTAGCTTCTATTCCAGTCCTGTTTTCCCAGACCAGGATTAGTCACTAATTGGGAGAAAGTTCTAGGGGAGGAAAATATAGCCATAGTTGGCTTTTTAATTTATCTTGAGTCTAATAAGAGCTTGGAGATAATCAATAGCCTTAATTTTCTTTCAACTACTGATCTCTACTCTATTGTTACCTTCTGCCTAAGTCACAGGAACCCTTTTGAGGACTCTGACTCATCTCTGTGGGTTGGCAGCGACCCACCGACCCACCACAAGAACACTTCAGGACATTCCTCGCTCCGCCTCCCTTCACTGATCCACAGGATGTGCTGTTTGAGTGGTCGGCTCTGTTTTCCTCACTGTTAGCATTTAGCTTACAGGTGTTAGAATGCATTTCTCCATCATTCCTTTTCACTGTGCTTTGCTTTTCTAGAAGAGGTTATGTAAAAGTGAAACAGTGGATACTGTAAGGGAAATAAGTAGAAGGAAGGTATTGGTAACAAAAAAAGTGATCTTAATGAGATTACTTTGTCGTGACTTGAATACCTGACATCTATTAATCAAGTAGAGATAAAAAAATCTACAAACTGTATTAGCAATTAAAAACTTCATTGACTAGACATGGTACTTGATCTGTTTGTGTGTGCAGCTATGTAAAGGAGTCTGTTCCTTGTTCAGAAGAATCGGGTATTTGATGAAGTAACATATAACTTCATCATAATAGACTATAATATTTTATTGCATGAAGAAGAATTGAGGTTCCTGTCAGGACAACAACGAACTGAAATTCAGAATTTCAAAATTTCTGCCAGATGGTATGTTCTAGCCAACCATGCTAACTGCTTTTCCAGAGATGGGACTTAGATCTAATTATAGCCAGGCTCCCTTCCCCAAAGAAAATCCCACTGCCTCCTTCAGGATTTTCATTTCCTCCCCTTCTTGGCCAGGAAACTCCCCTTCAAAAAAGTAAGATAAAAGCCCCCTGCTGTTTAGTGCCATTTACTCTTCACCTGCCTTCAAGTTTAAATTTCTTTCAGATTATTCTGCAGCCACAACTATAGCTCATTCTAGATGCCCTCTCCTATTAGTGCATTGATAATTTAACTATGTGTTATTGTTCTTTTTAAGGGAAATAGGAAGAAGGCTTAACCAGTGGTGGTTAAAGAGACATTCCATGGTGGGGGTGGAGGGAATTACCTGTAGAAGGTGAGACTAGATATAGGAAAAAACCTTGCTTTTCAACATATAAGGGAAGTTACATTGGTTAAAAGAGTAAAAATACTTGAAGTCATTATATTTATCTGATTCCTAGGTGTGCTTTCTGCATGTTTATATGAAATTTTTTTCATAAAATGGGCTCTTCAATTTTTCCCTATCTAATCCTTAAACTGCTTGGCCAAACTTAAAGAATATTACCTACTGCTGGGATAGAGGTGTGGTAACAGATAGAATCAATAACAGCATAGTGTTATATCCTAAAACTACTTTATTAACTATATAAAAGCTGTAACTTTGAGGTAGGAAGAATGAGGACCCCAGTTAAATACCTAATTAGAATATTGGTCTACCCTGCAGTCTCAAGGCGCCTGAAGATCTTTCCACTGAAATATGCTAGTATTACTCATCTGTTCTAACATCTACATTTAGAGGTGTCATCTGTATACCTCAGCAACAGAGAGTGCTGGTTCTTAAGTTATGTTGTTTTTCAAGGGTTTGGTACTATGGCATTACCATACCATACTGGCAGTCAAATCCTGACTGACAGTTCTTCCATTTTGGGGAAGGAGACAGGTGCTGTGGAAGGAAATGAAACCCAGAGAGGCTCAGATGACTTGGCCATGATCATGATAATTAGTCAGAAACTCTGCCCAAAGCCCAGTCTGAGGAGTTTCTGCATGTGATTACCACCTGGATGTTTTTGCTGTATTTTTTTTTTTCCTGAAAAGTAGCCATTTTCTTAATCTATTCTTTATTCAGAAAACTATATTATAAGCGGCTGAGTCCAGAGCGTCCTTGGCAGGTAAACCACAACAAAGGTAATGTAATGGATGCATTGAGTTTTAAATTATTACTGCTGTTATTAGAATATTGTGGTCTGAATTATGCTCCCTAGCACAGCCCTGTGAGGTGGCCTTTTGGGGAGTGTATGTAAATGGAAACATTTTACATACATATCTTTAATGTAGGAACTTGTATGTAACTCTGAATTCACTGGAAAGTTATAATTTTGTATTTAGGTCATATTTTTTATTTCATTTGATTGATTATTGATCACTAAGCTGTTTTTATTAGGAGCAAATTATAATCTACCTAACATGGTGGATGAATCTTAATTGCATTATGCCAAGCAAGGGAAACTGGGCTCAAAATTACGTACTGTATAATTCCATTTATGTGGCATTTAGGAATAAGCAAAACTATCAGGACAGAAAACAGATCAGCTAGAAAAGGGCAGGCTGCAAAGGCTGGGAGAATTTGGAGGAATAATAGAGCTATGTTATTTCACCACTGGTAGTGGTCACACTACTATATGAAGTTGTCAAAACTAATAGAACTGTACACCAAAAAAGGTGAATGTTGCAGTATGAAAATTATACCTCAAAAAACGACCTGCTTTATTCAGTGAGAACACCATTGTCCAAATTAAAGCCTTAATTTTTGTTCCACAAAATTATAGCTTAGGTGAGTTTGTTGTCAATTAGTAGGATGAAATGAAGGTTGCTGTACACACCTACCTGTACTCAACCTGGAGGGCCATTATTATGCTTCTCAAGGTGTCAAGAGCTATCTGGTGCTGCCTCTGTTTAGCAACTAAACCATAGACAGTATAGGAAATTGCCTTTTTAAATCATATATAAGCTGCTGAACTTTGAAGGGTTTGGTTTTACATTTGTTTGTCTGTTTTTTGTGGTGCTGGGAATGGAACCCAGGGCCTCATACATGCTAGCCAAGTGCTCTACCACTGAGCTACATCTTCAGTCCAACTATGAAGTTTTGTTAGGGTTTTGCTAATGTTACTTACAGATTGAGAGCTCTTCTCATAAAGATTTTTCCATCCCAGAACTATGACTGCTTCTTTGCCACCAAACTCTGTAGCCTTAATTAAGCTTCTACCTGCTGTTTTTCTTCCTCACAACCACCTAGTCTAGGAGGTCAACAAGGACCTCTTAGAGCCAATACAGATGAATGGCACAGTCAAAAGTAAATGTTACTGATTTGGAGTTAGGTTACATGCTTGTCTGAGAATTCCAAGCACAGGAACCACATGTCAGTGCCTAGGTGAGCTTTTGTGGCTGATGGGGATGGCCTCAACCCTGTCAAATGACTTATTTATATAAATTTTTTAAATTTTGGAGTACTGAGGATTGAACCCAGAAGCACTTTACCACTGAGCTACACCCCCAGCCCTTTCTATTCTTTATTTTGAAATAAAGAATTTAGTTGTTTAGGGCCTAAGTTGCTTAGGGCCTTGCTAAGTTGCTGTGGCTGGCCTGGAACTTGTAATCCTCCTGCCTCAGCCTCCTGAGCCACTTGGGATTACAGGTATATACCACCCTGCCCAGCTATTTATATAATATTTTTGCTTTTAAATGGTACGTAGTTTGGATATTGCTTTTTAAAAAAATCTGATAATTCTTAATACTTTCAGAAGAAAAAAATGACAATATTATATAGTAGGAAAATTCCTTCTTAAGGGATGACCTGTACTGTGCTAATAAGTCCAGGTTAAAGCAGAGCCCACCTTTGATTGGTTCAGACACACTTCTTCCAAAGCACCATAAAAATTTCCAACACAGGCTTAGTATCTAAAAGCATCCTGTTCTGTAGCGTTCCAGACAGGCGTGTGTGACTTTCTCTGTGGTCAGCATAGTCACTTCCTGTTTGTTTCCTGCTGGTCCACATTGAAGGAAAAATCAGGTACCAAACTGAGCATTGGATGTAGTCCGACCTTGCCAGAGGAAGTAGAATGTTTAGTCTGGGTTCAAGCACTGGATTAGGCAGTTTCAAGTTTGGAGTAAGAGTAGCAGGCAAGACTCTCACGTAGGACAGACTTGATCCCTGAAGAACTGTATGCAGCTGCATGCATAGCAAGGCAAAGAAGTGGCCAGGCGAAATTAGAGAATTGGGGAGGAAAGGTCATTTGGGACTAGCTGTGGGGATGGGGACTGAATTAGTCACCTTTGGCATTTAGTGTGATATTTTCAGAAGCTAGCAAGTTCAGGCCTCTCTTCTGTGAAACCATAGTTGCCTGGTGGTATGCTTAAGCTCCCTTGTGTTTCAGTGTACAAGATTTATAGTAAAGTATATTTTTAAACCTTATATGCTATATTAACTATAAAATGAAATGTGGAATGGATACTTCTTTCTACCTTATTCTAAATTAGAAGCTGACATTCTGTCATCATGTTACAATATTCAAATAACTCACTTTCAGTTGTTTCCCTAGCCTATTTTAAAATTGTACATATACAGCATTTAGATTTTAAAGAACTAAAACTAAAAATGGGTTGATCATCTTTGAAATTCAGAATCTCTTCTTTCAGCTCTTACAGGTGACAGAAAAATATAGAACTCTTATCACAAATTGTCAGTAGAATTTTAATTGTGATTTGCTTGACTGGAAGGGAAGTGGGAAATGGGTGGAACCTCACAGTTGAATGAATTGACTGCAGCTGTTTCTCTCTCCTAATCCCACAGTGTCAAAGTGTGCATTTCATCCCGTCCTGTAACAGATCTTTCTGGCTCCCTTTTTCTTTTCTCCCATTTCCTGAAATTCAAAGATTTTCTAGCAAACAGTTTAGAGAAAACCAAAGAATCTGTTGAAGATATTTAATTTGAAGTGTTTATTAGCACTAAATGTAAGCAACTTTTTGTTCAAAGCTCAGAGCCTTTTAACCCTCCCATTTTTTCTTGTTGAGTTTAACACAATCTTTAATCAAGTCTTCAATAGTAAAAGACTAGATTGAGTTTGAAAGTCCAAGAAATTCGAGTTCATCCAGTTCAGCTATGTGCCCAGGGTCCACTAAATCAGGTTCTGCTCTTGGGCTTAGGGATTTAGCACTTGCATGTGAATTAGACATAAAAGGTCCCACCTTTTGTGGAGTTCATTTTCCTTTTAATCTTTCTCTAAAATCTGGCCAATCTGGTAGCTCTGGCAAAGCCTTTGGAATGCCTTCATACATAAGCTTTATGCTTTGAAATTTTTAATTAATCTTTTATCCCTCATAGCCTTTAGTTATGTGTAAAAAGTATATTAATATAGTAAATACATGGTGATGCACACCTGTAACCCAGTGACTTGGAAGGCTGAGGCAACAGGATTACAAGTTCAAGGCCAGCTTGGACAATTTAGTGAGACCCTGTCTCCAAATAAAAGTAAAACAAGGATCCAGGGATGTAACTCAGTGATAGGGCATGTGCCTAGTACAAGGCCCTAGGTTCAATTCCCAGTACTGCAGCTGGACACAGTGATGCACGCCTATAATCCCAGCATTTTGGGAGGCTGAGACAGGAGAATCTCAAATTCAAACCCAGCCTCAGCAACAGCAAGGCGCTAAGCAACTCAGTGAGACCCTGTCTCTACATAAAACACAAAATAGGGCTGGGGATATGACTCAGTGGTTGAGGACCCCTGAGTTCAATCCCTAGTACCCCCCCCCCCAGAAAAAAATTCCCAGTGCTGCAAAAATAAATAAGTAAATAAATCAATACAGTCAACATGGTGAACCATATAACTAAATATATTCTGGATCCTAGCAGCCAGCCCATTATAGTGCTACTTGCAGTCAAACAAATATTTATTAAATTGGTGCAATGGTAAGGCCCTGCTTTAGGAGCCTGGGTGCATTAGATATTATAGGAATGCATTAGATATAGTAGACATAGATCCTGTTCTCAAGGAATTCATAATCCTGGTGGAAGAAGCCAGCATTTGTATAAGCCCTCTCACAGAAGGCAGAGTGGTAAGCCCTACCATCTATATACAGTGTATATGACTATCCTCATTACAGTGATGTGGGGGAGACACTTGTAGGTTCAGATTTCACTTTCTGGAAATGACTATGCAGACAGTGAAGTTATTTAAACTTGTTCCTATTTTGAAATGAGTTACCCCCTTGACTTTCCCCCAGATTTTCATTATTTCTTACTAGAAATATTCTAGTCATTTAAATTGGTTGCAGTTGGGGCTGGGGTTATGGCGCAGTGGTAGCGTGCTCGCCTAGCACACATGAGGCACTGGGTTCGATCCTCAGCACCACATAAAAAAAAATAAAGATATTCTGTCAACATTCAACTAAAAAAAAAAATACTAAAAAATAAATAAATAAATAAATTGGTTGCAGTTAACTCCTAGGTGCTCCTACAAGAAGATTCACAATTAAAGACAGTGGGTACATGAATAGATGTCTATAAAGGGACCATGATGGAGAGAAGTAGATTCAGTGTAAGAACTTGGTGACATTTCTTTGTAGACCATTCTTGAACTCTGTATAAAAAAATCTGAGCCAGTTATCAGACAGGTGATATGCTATCTAGCTACTCATTTTAGCTTTCAAGTCATGTCCCAGTGAATGAGTTTGTAGTAAGATTACATAATACACTGTGCATTCACTTAGGTTTAATCCAATGAAGATTCAGTGTTCTAGCCTCAGGAATTCTGTTAGCTTAACTTCCTTAGGATGAAGAACATAGCTTATGCCAAGATTGAGTAATGAGTGATGATGTCACTGTGGTTTTTCTTAATTTGCTCTTTTAAAATTTCAGTGCTTAAGTCTCATTGACTTATCCTTAACCAGTCTAAGTATTTTAAATATTTTTAAAGTAATTAGTTTACTGTGTGAATGGCCTGAGTAGTCATTGAAGTGGAATGTTAACTTTATTTATTAGAAAAACAGTATTTTTGTTGTGTGCTCCTTCCTTTATAGGTGAAAGATGATATTTCTGGTGGCCTTTGTTTAGAGGATTCACACAAAAATGGGTTGTTAGCTAAGCTAAACATGTGCACTTGAGAAGGTGTTATTAAAGAGAGGACCTGGGTAGATTTGAAGTCATGGTCAAACAAGTGGGTCCCATGTGTGCCCTAGCTCCTTGCCAGAGACCTCAAACCCATTTATTGGGTCATGCAGACAGTACCCTAAACCTGGCCCATCACAATCCCAGTGTGTTAGCTGATTCAAGGGCTAGGCAAACCTGTCTATGCCCTTTTCCAGTCCTAGGCACACCAGGTGCTGGTGTCCAGTTAGAACCTAGCCTATCACAAGGGCAGAACAAAATAACAAACATTTATATTTTTTATAAACACCCTCTCCCCTTCTGTGGTGGTGGAAATAACCATAGACAAGTCACATGATTGTAGTGTTAAGTCCTAGGATTTAGAAATTAACAACAACAACAAAACTAAGAACAAGTCCACTTTGACTGACTTAACAGTCTTGTGACTTGAGCAGGTTTATTTAACCTTTCTGAACCTGTTTAGTATTTGTATAACAGCTTTTTGCAGGTGTAATTCTCATACAGTTTATCATTCATAGTGTATAATTCAGTGATTTTTATTTTATTATCTTTATTTTTGTTATGGTACTAGGTATCGAACCCAGGGCCTCATGCACACTGGCAAGCACTCTGCCACTAAGCTAGACCTAGACCCTTCATTGCTTTTTAGTATACAGTTGTCCCTTGGTATCCATAAAAGACTGGTTCAGAAACTCCTATAGATACCAAAATCTGCAAATGCTCAAGTTCCTTATATACAGTAACATAGTATTTACATGTAACCTACATATATCCTCCTGTCTACTTTAAGTCTTCTCTAGATTACTTATAATACCTAATACAATGTAAATGCTGTGTAAATATTTGTTAAACTGTGTTGTTTAGGAAATAACAAGAACAAAAAGTCTACTTGTATTTGCTACAGATAAAATTTAAAAAGTATTTTCCATTCATGGTTGATTGAATCCATGGTGAGGAACCAGTGGATATGGATTCACAGAGTTGTAAATCCACCACCACAATCAGCTTTAAAATATTTTAGGAGGGTGGGGAAAGGTTGATCAAGGGGTACTGAGTTACAGTTAAATAGAATTAAGAAGTTCTGGTGTGCTGGTGTGCAGTAGAGTGGCAACAGCTGACGATTATGTACTGTATATCTAAAAAAACTGGAAGAAAGGATTTTAAATGTTTTCATCATAAAGAAATGACTGAGAAGATAGATGTCTAATGAGATTTTCATAACCTCCAAAAGAAACTGTACCCCTCAGTTATCACCACCCACTATTACATCACTTCCCCCAGCTATAAGCAACTAATCTACTTTGTCATTATGGATTTGCCTATTCTGAACATTTCATATTAATAGAATCATACAATATGTGGTTCTTTTGTGACTGGCTTTTTCATTTAGCATGTTTTCAGGGCCCATCCATGTTGTAGCATATATTAGTACTTCATTTGTCTAGTACTCTATTTGTCCCAGGCCCCTTCCCCTACTTTGACTTGCTCTCCCTACCTCCCTTCCTGCTTCCTGGCTACCATGAGCTGAACAGCTTTCCTCCAGCCATACCCTTCCACCTTCCACCTTACCTTGGCTCAGAGCAGTAGACCCAGCCAACCATGACTGAGACCTATAAAACCAGATTATTTGGAGAAATCTGTAAAATGTATTTTTCTCTCCAAGGTTTACAGACTTTAAAAACAGATAAAACATGGTCCTTGCCCAACAGATAAATATAAACGGTACTTGGTGTCCCTGTGTTTCTCAGATCTCTAAGATGCCCTGCTTTTCCTAATCATTAAGTATGAAATAGATAAACGCTGGCATTGGAAGAGACTTTCCTCCCTCATTTCATTGGAAGTAAAATCCTGGCCAATTACACATGTTCTTCTCTAAAGTACTGTGTATATATAAGGTCCTCAGCTACTGGTTAGATGGGTGAGTTAGGCTTGAGGACTTCCAGAATTTTCCCTGGATTTCAGAGGGAGAACTGTTGGATTCTAAGCCCCAGTGGTGCCCTGGCTCTAAACCACATACTATTGAGCTCCCCTCTGCACAGCCAGCAGACTTTTCCTGACCCCATGGAGCCAGAGCACTTTTAGAATTTAGAGCAGTCATCTCCCTGCTAACCAGCTGGGTGCCTGGTCTGAATGCATCTGTTCTTACCAGCTTTAGTTTGTGGGGATAATCCCAACTAAGGTTGTAGCATGAGATGAGGGTGTGGTAGGGCAAAGCAGTGGGTTAGCAGCCTTCCCTTTAAGTATGCCTAGAAGGGGCAGAAGAAACTCATACTTTTCCCCCTGTTTGTTCTCTTTTAAGCCATCCCTCTTACCCCATGACCTTTGGTAATGCTGGGAGAGGTAAAGCATGTGTTTCTTTTTCTTCAACTTGACAGAAGGATTGGAGGCCCAGAGAAATTTCTTACCTAAAATTGTACAGTTAGTATATTGAGGGGAGGTGATTAGGCAGCACACTTGGAAGAGACACTCTCTTGCAAGTTAGGATTCTTTTGTTTTGTAGCTTTTCTAATTTGAATAGTTTGTGCATCAGAGTTAGTAGGTAGCTCTTCTGGGCCTAGACCTGAAATTGGAATAAAGAGCTGAGTAACAATCCTACTGAGTAAGGATTCAGTGCATTGATTCTGTGGTTCTTGGCTGGTATGGTTATGACCAGTGACTAATTAAAATGACAAAATGCACTGATAACTAACTGGTAATAACTTACTCTGCCACTATCGAATAAGGACAAACCTTGGACTCTTCTCACAATTTGCTCTGCCTAGATCCTCCCTATCTAATATGGAACAGAAGCATATGATTAGAATTTAAAAGTCTGTGTAATTAAAACACTTATGCCTCCCGCTTCGCCCCCCATACTGGGGATTGAATCCAGGGGCCTCTACCACTGAGTTATATCCCACTCAGCCCTTTTAATCTTTTATTTTGAGAAAGGGTCTTAGTAAGTTGTCAAGGCTGGCCTAGAACTTGCTATCCTTCTGCCTCAACCTCCCAAATCACTGAGATTATAGAGCATTTATGATTTTTGGATTTTTATTGTTTTTGATATTGAAGATTGAACCCAGGAGCACTAACAACTGAGCCACATCCCCCGTCCTTTTTAAATATTTTATTTAGAGACATGGTCTTACAAAGTTGTTTAGGGCCTTGCTAAATTGCTGAGGTTGGCTTTGAACTTGCGATCCTCCTGCCTAAGCCTCCTGAGCCACTGGGATTATAGGCATGCACCACTGTGCCCAGCCTGTTATTTTTTTAAAGTAAATAGTCTGAATATTTTCAGTTGCTTTTTGGTTTGCTCCATCTCTTTTCTCATATCTTCTGTTTTTCTATTTTGAACTCGAAGAAACCCAGGCATAGACTCCTGGGTTTTAATCCAAGCTTTGCCATTTACTCTGTGTGGTCTTGAGTTGTTTACTTAACCTCTCTAAGCCAGAAATTGTTACATGGAGAAAATAATAACTTACAGCCTTATAAGATGGCAGTAATCATTAAATGAGTTAATACATATAAAGTACTTAGAAAAAGTTAGCGGGGCATGGTGGTACACACCTGTTATCCCAGCTGCCTGGGAGGCTTAACGCAAGAGGATTGCAAATTCAAGGCCAGCCTTGGCAACTTAGGGATGTTGTTTCAAAGAAAAGGAAAGAAAAAAAAGTACCTGGCATGTAATAGATGCTCAGAATGTTAGCTGTTTATTGTTAAAAGTAGTTGTAATAATGAAAATATTGTTAGTGCCAGTCCAGGTTGAATAACCAGTAATTTACTTGTATTTAAAAAAGGATTAAAGGTGACCTAATCCATTATGCATATCTTCCTCATCTAGTAGTTGGGATGTAAACGGACAGTTGGAGAATGAGGGCTGTTTACAAAACATGCTGTGAAGTCCTTTGCTGATTCCCCTGGGCAGCTTCTCTGCCTTGCCAGAGAATTCCTGCTTGACTGGGTCTAGCCTGGGGCTCTCCAAGCCCACTTAGTGTTACAAAACCAGCCACATTCTCCTCAGATGAACTAGATTCAGACAGTAATGGAAAGTCCTAATTTTTTTTTTTTTTTTTGGTACCAGAAATTGAACTCAGGAGTACTCGACCACTGAGCCACATCCCCAGCCCTATTTTGTGATTTATTTAGAGACAGGGTCTCACTGAGTTGCTTAGTGCCTTGCTTAGCACCTGGCATGGTTTCAGGCAGTTAATATGGAACTAAGTCAATGTGCAGTTAAACAATTAGACAGAACTTCCTCTTGAGTTTGTTTTTAACACTTGTCCCTCTTCTGCTAAACAGGTATCTCAGATGAAGACATTATTAACATTACTCTCCCTACTGGAGTCCCAATTCTTCTGGAACTAGATGAAAACCTGCGTGCTGTTGGGCCTCACCAGTTCCTGGGTGACCAAGAGGCTATCCGGGAAGCCATTAAGAAAGTGGATGATCAAGGAAAAGTGAAAAAAGTTCCATAGACGTCTCCAACTACTGTCTAGTAATAGACGCGGAAGGAGTGGCATGCAGTGTGTTGTGGGTGCTGATTTCTCTCTTTTTTCCCTGATTTTCCATATTTTTCCAGGGATGGGTTGTGCAGCAGAGTTTTGTATAGGTAACTAGGTAACTTATCTGGGCTTCTCAGATGAAGCATTAGGGTACCTAAGAACTATGGGCAGTAGCCTTAGGAGTTAGCTTTCCTGTTAGTCCTATTTGATAGTCACAAATTAGTAACCAGGGGCATTTAATTGAAGTTGTTTTGTTAGTTTCTGAGTTGAGAGAGAACAAGTTGGAGATGAAGTTTAGGGTGTTCATTGTTCAATTAATCATCATCAAGTCACCATGGATGGACACTATTTCAATAAATAGTTCACCTTTTATTTAATAAGACTTTCTGAAATGATGGTAAGGATTACTAGATAATACACTGTATGTAAGTATTTATTACTAGTCTTTTCCTCTAGAAAAGGGGATGCTTTGGTAGTTAAGACCAGAGGCCCATTGAATGGGAAAGTCACAGATGGTTCCTTTAGGAAGGCCAGCCACTACCACAACAACAGCAGCAGCAAGGCCCTTTAACTTTCTCTTGTCCAGAGGCATCCTTTGTTTGGCATTCAGTAGAATTCTTCTTTGGCCACTAGAATGAGCACAATATAGACAACAAGGCTGTTTATGTTCTTTTTTGTTTTTGTTTCTTGAACTTAACCATTGGGTACATAGAATTGGTTTAAAAATAAAGTTCTGTGACTGAGAATGACATCTCCAAGTGTTTTCATATGTTTGATAAATCTTAGGCTGGTGTCTGAACTAGTCTTAGATTCCTGTCCTCCTGTTAACATTCAGAGAACTGCACTCACTTTGCCACCCTGACACTTCTCCTTGTCTTTAAATTGAAGGTTGGCATCGGGGAATGTAGAATATAGTGTGTGTGATTTATTCACCTGAGCAAGGGGGGTGCTATATTGGGGTTTGTCACATTCTTATTCCTCAGCTAAGGACAAAAGATTATGGTATGTAGTGCAGAGTAGTCACGGCAGGCCATTTCAGTGATAAAGTCTTGTAAAAAATTAGCAGTTTTAATAGTTATTATAGTTATCATTTTTCATGGTTTTCCTTTGGTGGATTTAGTTTACTTATATCCATTTTATAGTTAAAATTGACATTTGAAGGAAGTAAATTCTGAAATCTTTGCTACTGCTTGCTCTCCATTTGATCCTTAATTTAGAACTCCTAGGGATTGGATGAAGAAGATGGCTGAGAAGATGAACCAGTCTGCTCCCAACTGGCCCTACCTGTGATACATAAAAACATGGAATATGGATGCTTTCCATCTGTTATTTGCTACTGCAGCTTTTCATCTTAGTGCCATTCTTTAACCAAATAATACTCTAGAATTCAGATACCAGGTTGTTTTAGTCGGCTTTTTCACTGCTGTAACTAAAAGACCTGACCAACACAGTTGTAGAGGAGGAAAAGTTTAAGGGCTCACAGTTTCAGAGGTCTCAGTCCATAGACAGCCAGCTCCATTTCTTGGGGCTCAAGGTGAGGCTGAACATCATGGCAGAAGAGTGTGACAGAGGAAAGCAATTCATATAATGATCAGAAAGCAGAGACTCTACTTGCCAGTTATAAAATATGTACCCCAAAGCCACGCCCCCAATGTCCACCTCCTCCCACACACCCTACCCACCTTTAGATACCATTCAGCTAATTCCTACCAGGAAAATTAATTCACTGATTGAGTTAAGACTCACAGAACCCGATCATTCCTCCTCTGAACTTTCTTACATTGTCTCACATGTGATATTTTTAGGGAATCCTCACATCCAAACCATAACAGCTTCATGATGCAGCTGCCATATATTCCTAGAATTTCAAACCTATGGCTAGGATGCAGTCCTGACCAGTTTTGAATAGTTTCATCTCTGGAACTGAAAACTTATGAGTTTTCTAGCTCAATCATGTCTTAAGGCAGCTCCAGATCCTGGGATTCTTTCCTATCCCTCATCTAGATTTCTACTTCAAAGGAACCTTTAGCAGCATGGTGTGCTTTAGCACACAAAGCAATATTTACATTTAGTTAGGTACGTTGGAATCTTATTGGCTTCCTAAGATAGAGATATAAAAATGATTTTTATAAAAATGATGATTTCTGCTGATACCTTCTGATACAATTTGTTCTTACTGTTTTTGAGATCTTGGTTGAAATATGAACAGAGGTGACATTTATGAAAATGATGTACAATTACCCCTTCAAGCTCAGGACCACTGAGCGAACCTGCTTTCTTGTCATTGTTAACAGGTGATCCATAACTTCTCATGCAGGAATCTAGAAGTCTGTCTAACCTGCATCCTAATCTTGGCACCCTTGTGAAGGTGGAACAAAAATGAGTAATTTTTTTTTCTTCTGAAGAAAAGGAAGGCAGCCTGTCTAGAAATCTGGTTCTTGGAGAGGGCCAGCCTTTTTGCTGCCAGTGTAGTCTTGCCCTGGGGTTGGCTAGACTTGTCTCCCCTGCTCAGGCAAAAATGATGACTTAGTATGGTGAGATGGCGTGGTGAGATGAGGGGGACAGCCAGAGCAGCCAGAGCTGCTCCTGAAGATTTTGTGCCATTGATTTGATGAATGTAAACTCCAGCTCTGACTGCCCACCTAGGTCAATATGACACACAATGAAGTTCCTCTCAAGTGGACAATGCCAGGCAGTATGGTCAGGCAGATGTTTCCTTTTCAAAAGCTGTGTAGTTAGAGTGAATTCACAGGACATTCTTGAGTAAACTCTGTAGCCAAATAACTGCTTTGGCTGAGTGACATCGTCATGAAAATGTGACCTTCTAACATCTTGGCCAGTAGTTGCAGCAGTTGCTATCAGGATGGCTTCTGCTTTTTTTTTTTTTTTTTTTTTTGGTACTGAGGATTGAATGCAGGGGCACTCGACCCCTGAGCCACATCCCCAGCCCTATTTTTGTATTTTTATGTAGAGACAGGGTCTCACTGAGTTGCTTAGTGCCTCACCATTACTGAAGCTGGCTTTGAACTTGTGATTTTCCTGTCTCAGCCTCCCAAAATGCTGGGATTACAGGTGTGCGCCACTGCGCCTGGCTGGCTTCTGCTTTCTTAAGGCAAGAAACTGGGCACTGGCTCTTTGTAAATAGACTATGTCACCTCCTGGGCTTTGTGGAGGTTTCTTTTCTTTTATTAAACTTAGGTTTATAGGGAATTAAAAGTGTAGGGTGAGAAGCAAAGCTATCTTGAAAAAACAGAGCTTCCCTCATGAAAATAAGATCTTTCCCAAGAACTTTAATTGCTTTGTTTGTTTCTTGAGACAGGCTCTTGCTATATTGCCCAGGCTAGTCTTGAACTCCTGGGCTGAAGTTCACCCTCCCACCTCAGCCTCCTGAGTATCTAGGAGTGTAGGCATGTGCCACTATGTGCAGTAGGAACCTTGTTGTTAAAAATGAGAAAAGACTTAGTTGTCAATAGCCAGCTGCAACACAAATATAAGGCAAGTCTTTAATGCCAACAAAATCCGCTGGACTTCCATTGTGGGCAATGGGGACCACTCATTTCAGGCCATGGGCCCTCAGCAATCTCAGAAGGGTACAGGGAGCAGTAAAAACCATGATTGCTTTGGAGTCACAGGGATTAAAGCTGGACTATGACACTGAACTGGACTATGACACTAGGGACATTTGGGAGGAGGCTGCTACAGGGAGCTAAAATTCAAAGAAACAGGCTCAGTAATTAAGTTTAGGAGCCAAATGGCTGCTCCAAGAAGAGATGCCACTCAAAGGTACTGAGGAAAACAAAATAGAAGGTTTGTATCAAGTGGAAGATTCCATTACTATTTGTTCAGCTACAAGGTGTTGGCAACTGTAATCCTGTTTCTGATTTGATGTATCACCCTGCAGACTGACTGCTGGTCTGATGTAGAGCTATACTCTCAAAGACAACAAGAGGAAAATGAATGTACAATTTGTTAACAACATAACATAGACTTGAGTTTTTCTCTCGCCTACCAACAACTGAGCTTTCAAGACACAAAGTACAGCTTTTACCCACTCAGTAAAACAAGGCAAGTTTGAATGACTGTACTTCATACAAACTTGTTAGATTTGTTTCTTGGTCAGTTTTTTCTTTTCTCACTTATTTTTCCCAGATTTATTTTGAAAAATTCAAACATACAGAGAAGTTAAAAGAATAATACAATAGTACATTATGAACCATCTACTCAGTTCACCAACTATGACATTTACTCTACTTGCTTTCTGTCTCTTTAAACATGGAATGTTGTGTTGGCTGAGCCATTCACAAGTGACTTTTAGACACTGGGAAATCTTACTTAAATTAGTCAGAGGGGCATCTCCTAAGAACAAAGCCATTCCTTTACCCAATAAATGTAATATTTATTATTATCTGATAGATAGGCCATATTCAAATTTCCCCAAATGCCAAAAAAAGTCCTTTGTAATTTCTTTTTTTTGGTCCAAAGATTCAATTAAGCTGTGCACATTTTGTTGTCCTGTCTCATTAGTGTCATCTGATCTGGAACTGTCCCCTCATGTTTTAGTGTTTGTTTCTTAGCCTTGGTATATTTTAAAGAGTCTAAGCCAGTTGGTTTTTGGAATGTCCTATATTATAAATTGGCCTTGTTGCTTTTTCATTATTCGATTCAGTTTTAAAGTTTTGGCAAAGACTCCATGAGTGATATGCATTCCCCACCAATTTATAGAAGGAGGCACGCAAGGTCACTTAATATCTATTTGACTCGTCCACACTAAGGTTAGTAACTTAGTTGTAGTGATGTCTGATCTCTCCATTGTGAAATGCTTTTTATCCTTTGAAATTACTATTATTATTATTATGAGTTGAGACTATATGAATGATCACACCTCTAAGAGAGCCCAGTGGTTTTAGTATCCACTGGTGATCCTTGTTTGAATTAGTTTCTACATTGGAAACCGACATTCTTCTGTAAAGATGTTTTTCTTTTTGCTCCCACCCCTTTCTTTTTAAGATTTTTTAAAAAATCTATGATACTATATGTTACTTTATTCCCTTCCTTTTTTAAAAAATCTCAAACTGAACCAAATTTGATCCTTCGAACCAACTTTTGTGTCCTGTCAGTCCTTCGGCGTTTCTTTTCTGACTCATCGAGATGTTCCAAGCTCACTTTGTGCTTTATCTGCCCCAGCTTGAAACCATTTTTCCTAACATTCCTCCTCCTGCATAATATTTGGGAGCCAAGATCAAGGGAATTAGATGTTCTGATTGTCATTGGGTTGCGGTTTCTAGGTCTTTTCAGAGGACAGACCCAGAGCCAATGGGGGAGCACTGGGGTAAAGAAGAAGAAAATACCCACAAAATTTTTTTCAAAATTATGTGTTCAAAAGAGTCTCAGCAACATTATCATCTTAAAACACTTATATTTAATATCAGAGATACCCACATTCTCCTGCAAAAGTCACACACAGCAAGCTCACAGGCCTTTAGATAGCAACCAGAGATAATACAGTCTATATTCAAGTCAAAACTCGAATTGGACTGCTTTACTGTGGCTGCCATTTGGTCTCTCTAGAATACTACGTAGGACAAAGTTCAGAACAGATTACTGATGACTTTCATTTTAACTAATAGAGGACTATTTGTTTCCCTTTTCAAAATCCAACCTCTGATGTTTCAAGACAGTTCAGCAGGGTAAAGGGGAAAGAGAAGGGATATGGCAATGGCCATAAGTTCATGATGTTGTAGTTGACATGCAGGGGTATGGCTTTTGTGCTATTTTTATAAAGCCATTAATGCCATCGTGGGGCCTCTGCCTCATGACCTCATCTAATTCTAATTACCTACAAAATACCATCAACATAGGAATTTGGAGACCGTTTCCAACACATGAAAATTTAGGGGGACACATCCAAACCATAGCACCCTCCAATAAATAAAACTTCCCCAATTGTGGAGTAACTTCAATTCTACCTTCAATTTTGTCCAATAACTTTATCATGAAAGGGAGATTGGATGATTAAAGCATTCTGTATTTCAGATGTCCTATATTCCCTTTGAGATCAGTGGTTTTAATTCTTCTCACAGTCCAGTGTGAAAGCTCCTGGACCACATCACAACATGGCATCTGCCATAGCCAGATCTGCTATGAGGGAGGCACAATTTAATACAACAAAGGATATTATATGAATGAGCCCAAAACTCACAAAACACAATTATTAAAAAGACAAAAACAGGACTGGGATTGTAGCTCAGCGGTAGAGCGCTTGCCTCGCATGCGTGAGGCCCTGGGTTCGATCCTCAGCACCACATACAAAGCAATAAAATAAAGACATTGTGTCCATCTACAACCAAAAAAAATATTTAAAAAAAAATTTAAAAAAGACAAAAACAGTAAATATGACCAGGATTTGCCATGTTGGTGTTTCTGAGAGAAAGATGTAGAAGTCTTTCCAGGTGAGAGAGAAGCTGAACTTTGAAGACTCTTTCATGTCACTTGTTAAAGTATAAAAATGAATTAAATATGACATTGGAGATGATAATCTTCTGTCAAGCTTGTTTCCTGCATTTCATTTCATCAAAAAACAGAAAAAGGCTAATGAAATAAAGAACTACAACTACCCAGTAGGAAAGGGGGAGGGGAGCACATTGGAACTTGATCTCTGTCAGCCAGTCGCAGCCCACAAGGATTTGTTCTAACAAGTTCACATTCTGAGAAACAAACAAACAAGCATTCTGGCAGAGCTATAGAGCACAGGGAGGCTTCTCAGTCTAGAACACAAATAACCTCTGCTATTAACGTGCAACACTGGGAAATGCATTTTAACAAAAGGGTCAAGGTCCAAGATGAGAAATAACTTGAAAATTTGGGGCAAAAGAATCTGGTAGCTTTGGGGTTTGGGTTGTGGCTCAGTGATAGAGTGCTTGCCTAGCATGTGTGAGGCACTGGGTTTAAGTCTCAGCACCTCATAAAAATAAACAAAAATTTTTTTAAAAAAAAAAAGTTCATCCACAACTAAAAATATATATATTTAAAAAAAAAAAAATCTGACAGCTTGGAAGACTCCTGGAAGTAGTTGAACTTGAACCTTGACATACTTAACCTCTGGACCAAAGAGGATAAAGGCCAGCACATAACTCTGCCCCCATGATTGAGGCTATTTGATCCATCCTAATACAGGTTTTACAGAACACTCATTAAAGTTCTCCAGGCAGCCCCTAGCCACAGGTTGGCTGGTTAGTATTTTTTATTTCTGAAGTAACCCAGGATCCTGAATTAAATTGTAGGGAATATTATTTGCAGCTGAAATTCTAGATTCTTTCCCAGCAATCTTCTAATCTTTATTTTTTAAAAATCTTATTTCTGCACCTAGACACTGGGGGTCAGTATTTATTCATAAATGCCTCTAGATTTGTCTATTTACTTAACTCTGGCTATTTACTACAAAAGGTCATGCCTGGAGAGGTCTGGAATTCCTCCCGTGGGGGGTATTTCTTTCTCTGATTATATAACAACAGAGCACAACCAATGTAACCATAAGTGTAAATATAGATATTGGGGCCCCCATGGGATTTTAGCCTGGCAAAGAGGCAATTGGTTTTCTGTGCAGTATTAGGAATTAAACCCAAAGACTCTACCATTGAGCTATATCCCAAACCCTTTTTAAAATTTCTTACTTTTTAAATTTTGAGACAGTATCTCACCAAGTTGCCCAGACTGGACTCAAGCCTGTGATCCTCCTGTCTCAGACTTCTGAGTGGCTGGGATTATAGTCATGTGGCTGTGCTCAGATAGTCAGTTTTCAGCCTAAGATATAAACTAACAACAAGCCCCTATTGGTTTCTGGAGACTTGTCTGGCAACATTGGTCCCACTGATGCACCCAGATGCTGGGCCAGCACCCTGATGATCGATCCCCCTTGACTTTCCTTCTTCTGATTCTGTCTCCTCTTATCTTTCAGATTCCTCTCATCTTCCCCCTTGAGTCAAGCCCTCATCTTTTATCTCTTGAAACATTTTGGCAGCCTCTGGCTGATGCCCCTGCCTCCACTTTTATCTTCTCTGGTTCCTCCAGACAGGGTGACACCTCCAAAGGCTGCCTCTCAGAGCCTTGTGCATAACGTCAGGGGCACCTGTGCCCTTTCAGGCTCTACCTTTGCCCCTGTGGCCTCCTTGGCCTAATCACTCATCCTTCATCGGCTCCACTTTGCCCACCTTTCACTGCCTCCCTAATCTCTGCTCATCCTTGAAGACTCTGGTGCCTGTGGAGCCCTGTGACTTTCCCTCACCTGATCCCACTTGTTCACTTGTCTTCACTGGCAGGAGACCTGAATGAATTCATGCCTGGGTGGCAGACAGGAGCATGCAAACATGGTCTCCAGAATTCTGCAGATTTATCACTCCCCTTGAGTGCTAACTGTCCATGGTATAAATTTGTTAAGATATTTCTTGTAACCAGCTTGTGATCTTAACCTGTCTGGACTCTGTGGCTCTCTCCGGTAATGGAGACAGAGATTGAAACCCTGCTGCTGGGCACAGAAATGCAAGCAAAGCTTAGTATTCTGGCAACTCAGAGCATTTCTCCACAGGTAGCTGCTATAATGACACAGAAACAGTTTACATAAGGAACCATGCTTTGTTTTCATTCAAATTATGCAGCTAAATGTAACAGTTTAAATATTTTGAAAATAAGTGGAAAAAAATCCTATTTTGTTTCTATATGCGTGTTTCACATAGATGTATTCTTAATTTATGTTCCATATTGCATTATTTTATTTATCATAAGCATTTCTCACTGGATGCTGTGATGTAAGCCTACAATCCCTGCTGCTCAGGAGGCTGAGGCAGGAGGAGCAGAAGTTTAAGACAAGCCTCAGCCACTTAGCAAGACCCTGTCTCAAAATAAAAGACAAGAAAGGGCTGGGGTGTAGCTGAATGATAGAGTGCATCTATGTTTGAACACATTCCCATCATTTGGATAGAACTTAAGTGTCCCAAAGGGGAAAGAATTAAGTTGCTTTTATTTTTTTTTCTATAGTAACTGTTTAAGAATATCTTGAAAAATATACCTTCATAACACAACTAATTAAAAATGTTTAAAGCCATTTTATATAACTGAAAACCATCAAACATCATCAAGGATGTGCTAGTCTTCTCTGAAAATGGTTTATATGCACTAAACTTTAAATGATATAGTGTGTGTCCGTGTGTGTGTGTGAGAGAGAGAATTGAAAATCCTATCATCTTTAAAAAGGAACTAAGTGAGATTCTGACATTTACAAATGCATCAGTTCTGGAAATTATATCATGACTAGCATCACAATGAGAGGAAAATGACAACTATTTTTATGACTGTTGAAATCATACAAAGTACCATATTCAAAATCTTGATTTAAATTTTATCATTCAGGCATAATGAATTAACTTCCATTGGTCATTCTGTAATAACAAATTAAGCCAGGTCTTAGATCTTGTTTAGTCTTCACAGTAATATTATGAGGTTAACACTTTTATTATCCTCATCTTCCAGAGGAGGCACAAAAAAGCTGAGTGACAGGCCTAAAGTCACAAAGCTAGAATATAGGTTCAGCAGGACTCAAATCCAGGTCTATCTAAATCCAAAGCTCGTGCTCTTGGCCACTATTCCATATTGTTTTTTAATTGTTTTAATTGAGATCTACATCCAAAATTAATCAAAGAATAAGGCTGCCTAATGAAACTACAGTGAGCAAGTTTCATTTTCAATCTTTCAATTTAGTTCAACAGGACACAGTGAGGTGCTAGAGAGCTAAGATTTTTACATGAAATTTAAGTGCACACTTTTCTAAATAGGAGAGATGGGAGTTTGCTTTTCTTCTTCTTCAAACCATCTGCTTTGACATTTGGGGAGACCAGAGCTTGTGCATTAAAACCTGAGTGGATTATATATAAATACTTGCATAAGAGATGGCAATAGAACATTGGATTTGCAGAAAATATTGCAAAACAGAAAATTGTCCTTTCTTCAATGTGGAGTCTTTAAAGCCACAGAACTCCAGCCTCAGGAAGTTGCCAAGTATCAGGGACGTTAGAAATAATAAAAACCACCCTAGCTGGTCTAAATAGAAAAGGAATTTGTTCAAGGATATTAGGTGGCTCAAAGACTCTTCAGGAAGGCTGGACAGTTATGCTTGGAAGGCCACTCAGAGACAAGACTCATCACTAGTGGGATTGCTCCAGCAAGAACTCAATGCCCCAGCGGCTGGGTACAGATGCTGTCCTCCTACTAACCATGTTGGGGGCTAAGGGATAGAACCTCTGCTACAGCTATTCCACTTCGCGGTATTCTGGTGGCTTGCAAAAATGACCACACATGTTTCTCCTCCCTGTATACAACCATCTGTGCTATCTTACTATGAAACTTTGTTCTTCCAGAGATTTGGGGCTCTGCAATGGGCCACCTTCTTTCTCTTTTCTTGCATGTTAATTCAAGTGTGATCCATTATCTCATGACTTGTATTGACATCAATAGCCAGGTTGGGAGCAAGTGCAGAGAGGCTTCCCCCAAGGGAAAACACCCACTGCTCCCCATCACCAGGCCCTTAGCTTAACAACTGCTACTACTGTTGCTGCTGCTATTGCAGCTGCAGCAGCAAACATAGGTCCTTTGTGCAGTGTCTCAAGCCTCCAGCTGCAATTCACTTTTTACCAACCACTCCGGTCTAGAGAGTTAAAAGATAAATTCTACTGCAAAGGACCCTGGGTACACAAACTGCTGAGAGAGCTTGCTTCCAAATTGAGATGAAGAGACTCGTGGGTAATATTAGACCATGTAGGCATTGCCGTGGTGCCAAAGAATGCTGGTTGTGACCACTTCCTCCTCTTTATTCTGCATCGGAGTTAAATGTTGGCCTTGCCCAGGGATCATGCTGAGACCTGGACCTCAGTAATTCCAAAACACACACCCTTTTCAGAAATTTGTAATTTCATCATTTCTTGACCAAATGACTCCAACCGCAGAAAGGCACAAATTTTCCATTGGGATTTATTTTGCCGCTCCCTTTTGGTGGGTATACTTTTTTTCTTTCTCTTGCTTTTGAAAGCCCATTCATTATATGAAGTATAGGTTTTTCAAAACTGATTTTAAAGTAAACTTCTTATTAAATATACACAATCTTGCCTTTCTGTCTAACTCCAATTTATAGAATTGAGACACAGAACAGTCTATGGCTCAGAAAAGCAAAATTCAGTTTTTATTTGGCCCATGGACCCCATCTAGGCTTTGAAGTCTGAAGATCTAGGCTTACCCACCATCTTCCCCACCCTCATAACAGCAGGCCCTGGTGCATAAAGCTAGGAAACTCATTTCCCAAGCACAGGTAATCAGAGGCTCCCAGTTTCTGGTTGCAATTGAAGGCTAGTACATTTTGAGAACAGAATGGTACTGTTTCTGGTACAGGCAAATAATTTGTAACAATTGGGACTGGTGATGTAGCTCAGTTGAGTGCTTTCCTCCCATGCACAAGGCCCTGTGTTCAATCCCCAGCACCAAAAAAAGAAAAGAAATTGTAACAATCAAGAAATATGAAGTTTATTATTGAAGCAAGCTTTTCTATGAATTTTATTCCTCAAATGAACACAATACAGGTATGAATCTTGATTTCAGATAAAGAAGAGAATGTGAAGCTATTATTAAATACAAAGTAAACCAACTTGAAAAATGCCAGAAGATAGAAGGAATGCAAGCCGAAGCCCAGGGGCAGAGGGAGGAAGAGCTAAAAGAAGGTGGGATGTGTAGTGAGGGCAAGGGGAAGAGGAGTGGGGGACAGTCCTGGGGAGCTCTGCTGAGTTGAGGCAGGCTCCTGGCCAGCCCTGGCCAATGCTGAGGGAAAGGGATAGAGCCTTCTGTCCCCACCAGGAGTTCTGACCTTGAACCTCTATAGGCTGCATTTGAGCGCCCTCAGTATTCTTCCACTACCACCACTGGGAGGAGTCACATGGTGTTCCCTTAATGAAGCAAGAAATGAAGAATTACTCCTCACTTCCCAGAACACTCCAGACCACAGGAGAGTTGGCAGAGGCTGGGAAAGTAAAGCTTTTTGGTCAATGGGAAAGGGACAAGGAGATGGGTGCCACCCCCCATCCCCAACACCCGGTGGGTCTCCGTACTAAGCAGAATTCTGGCAAAATGCATGGATGGACTTTAGAGGCAGGCTGTAGTTAAAAAAATCAACTGAGGATGCTTTACTTTCTACTTATACAAGAATACAAGAGGGGGCATTTCTACCTCTAAAAAATAAAATGCTTTTAGGATTTTCTCTTAAACTACCTTAAGGGTACTTTGAATTAACAACAAATATGATCACAAGATCTTCCCCAACCATTAAGAAAAAGTTTCTTTCCCTTTTTCCACCATAGATGCCTGAAATTCCTTTAATCAAAGTCAAAAATCTTGATGAAATCATTAGAAATAAATATTTAACAGCATATACCCCTAAAGGAACAGTATAATCTGAGGACACTTGTTGACGAAACGAGGGCGATCAGCTGAGCCACGGGGAGAATTATTGGCACATTCCTCCCTGTTTTGCCGAAAAAGGGAGGCTAAAGAGGAGGGAGTGCCTTTGAAGAAGCACTTGGAAAATGAAGCCACTGGCTAGCAGGTTCTACCAAGGGCTGGCCTTGTCATCTTTGGGTGGGATGGGGGAGGGAGAATAGCACACTTTCAAGCTGGGTGTCAAGATACCTTTGTTTCACTAGGCTGTTGGCCGTAGATAATCTTGAGTGTGCTTTTGTGTGGTTTCTTTTTCAGTGCTTTTTAAAAAGCATTACTGAGCATCCTATATTATTATTATTATTATTTTATGTATTTATTTTATTATTTTTGTTTGGGCACTGAAGATTGAACACCAGAGGTGTTTTACCACTGAGCTACATCCCAGTCCTTTTTATCTTTTTAAGACAAAGTCTCACTAAATTGCTGAGGTTGACTTTGAATTTGTGATTCTCCTGCCTCAACCTCTTGAGTTGATGGGATTATAGGTGTGCATCATCACACCTGGCTTGCATGATTGTTTGAGGGATATATGTACACAGAACAGTCATCATCACAGTAGGTGAGATGCAAGGGGACAGACAGGGCATGAGGAGCCCAAGATATGGGTTCTATCATAAGCTGTGCCACCAGGCAGCTTGATGACCTGCAGCCAGTTACTTTATCTCTGAGACTTCATGCCTAAAAGCAGTGACTCTTACTCAGCTTTTCTTCTTTCTAAATTGAGACACTTTCTTTGGATGTGGAGGAGGAGCCCAGAACACTACCCACTCAGCTCCTCATCCTTCCATGCTGGCATGGTATGAGCCTTATGGGAACCCTGGGACAATTGGAGCTGCACCAGCTCAGGTGATGTCAAACGTTGCCTTCAGTTCTTCCAGCATGAGCTTTGGTTGGGGGCTATCACTGACAGGCTTTGGAGATCTGGCAGTCCTGCTGTGGGTGTCACCCAGATCCCAAGCATAGGAGCCAGAGGCTGATGCTGGGGGGTCTTTGGGTTCCAAAGGTGGATAATTTCTTTCTAAGCTGCATAAGTTTCTAGAATATATAGACGCTCTGGAAATCTTTATTAAGAATTATTTGATGAGGAATAGATTTTATTTATTTGTAATTTCTTTATAATTTCCTGACTTCCCATCCAGCGCCTCCTTGCTAGCATAGGCTGCCTCTGGTCCTCCTCTGCCATCCCATGGGAGCCAGATAATCAGCATCGCCTCTGGTGTTCCTACTGTGCACAGCTGACTTGCAGGGTCAGAATAAACACACCTCCTGCATCATCTGGGTGCAGGTATAGGAGAGAAGCCCTACAGACCCTTAAGCATTGGAATTGAATGACAGAAGACTATTTTTGAGCAAAATGATTCCTGCAAAGAGATGTAAAGGGAATCAGAACAGGGAAGGTTCAAAACAAGGCCAACTACCTAAGTGTCACCTCACCTAGACACTAGGCATGGTGAGGACCTGGACCAGGTGTCACGCCTGTCCCTGAGGAGAGGCAGCATCAGCCAATGGGAAGGACTGGGGACTAAGTCCCAGAGGCCAGCACCAATTCCACCCTCAATTTGACAACCCTAGGCCCTATGATAGGGTCGAGCCTCACTCCTAAGCACCCCATCCCCTTAATATCCATTATTCTTTCCATCAAACTTTCTCAGAAGATAAATGGCCACAGAAAGGTTACAAAGCCAGTAGGCCTGTTTTTCTTCATCCTCTGTGTGCATTTTTAACTTGTCCCTAGATCCTTCTGGAATCTTCCGTGTCAATGGTTGAAAGTCATCAGAGCAGTACCCAGTGCTACGAAAATGTAACTAGCACTTGTGTGGAACTTATACGGTATGAGCCCCGCTTAAGTGCTCTGTGTGTGTGTGTCTGTGTAAAGTAGGTACTGTTAAAAACAAGGAAACTGAGACATAATTAAGTTGCTTAAAGTCACACGGCTACAAGTGGTAGAACTCAACTTCCAACTAGAGAGTGTGGCTCTGGATCACATTTGCTAAGCCACTACATGTCACCAGCTCTCTGTTATAAAACAAACAATGGCAGAGGCTCACCAACATATATGGCAATTTCTTGGACATTCTGAACAAGAAGAGTTTGGAGCCCTTAGGAAAGAGACAATTCAGCAAGGAGGTAGGTGGTGTGGTGTCAGGGTATCTTAGAGTGTGCTAAGGGGCCTTGGAAGGATGTCACAGCTACTGTATACATGCATCTGCCACTGCGTCTATTTCTCACTAAAAATGAACAGCTACAAAAAACCATCATCATTTGCAACCAAAAAAGAAAGAAAGAAAAAAGAAAAAGCCAGCAGCTATAGGAATCTGGAAATAATATCCCTTAACTCAAGGGACTAATGCTTTGGTTTAAAAGGGGTTGACTTTAAAGCTGGTATGTGAGTTTACTGGGGCCATTGGCAGGGATGCTAACAATTTACGGAATGCATTTTTTGGAAAGGATTAGGGGGGAAAACATGTTGTGTCTTACAAACCCGGAGTTAGAATAGAGCTCTAAGGGGTGAGCATTAAATATCACACATTCCGTGTGCACAGTTTTTAAGGGAATCGATTTGCCTTCTTTCTTCTCCTTCTTTTCTTTCTCAGATCTTACCCTAAAGATCAAATTCAGGCCATACCGGAAGTGCCTAAATCATTTCCATCTGCCGCCCAGGACGACCCAAGAGGCCTGGCCTTGAGGAGCAGCTCCCAGCAAGAGCTGTTTGTAAAGGCACCAAGCTGGAACCACGTCACTTGTTTCTGTTCAGCCTGATCCCAGGTCCCATTAGCATGGTTTCACTGGTTCTCCTCCGTCAACTCTTTTAGAAATGAGCTGCTTTGCAGTAACCATGAATTAAAATAAGGAAAAAGAAAGTCCTTTTCTCCTCTTCTATTGCCCTATATCCCCTCCTTCCTAGTGTATAAATAATGTAGATGGTGTTATGGTTTGGATGTGAGGTGTCCCCCAAAAGCTCCTGTGTGAGACAATGCAAGAAGGTTCAGGGGAGAAATGATTAGATTGGGAGAGTTTTAACTCAATCGGTGAATCTACCCCTGATAGAATTAACTGAATGGTAACTAGAGGCAGGTGGGCTGTGGCTGGAGGAAGTGGTTATTGGGGGCGTGGCTGTGGGGTATATATTTTGTATCTGGAGGGCAGAGCCTCTCTCTGCTTCGTGATCCCAACGAGAGCCGCTTCCCTTTGCCATGATGTTCTGCTCACCTTGGGCCCTGAGAAATGGAGCTTGCTGTCTGTGGATTGAGACCTCTGAAACAGTGAGCCACTAAATCCTTTCCTCCTCTACAGTCGTAGTTAGGTCCTTTTGTTACAGCAGTGAAAAAGCTGACTAAAACAATGGGTAAACTGAGGCACAGAGGTTGGCTGATGTGTCTTGGCTCTGCTAGTTTGCTGTGTAACAAGAAGAGGGGCACAGATCTCTCTGCCAAGAAAAAAAGCCCAGGTAGCTAATGGGTTGTTAAATCAAAGAACCCCCAGGCCTTTGTATTATTATTTCAAGATTCTTTTGTGACTACCTCTGGGAAGGCTGCTGAGAGCCCTCCTGCCAGATTTCCACTGCTCCCCAGGACACAGGGAGCTGTTTAGTTCTTCGCTTACTTCACCTCCCCATTGATCAGACATGATCAGACAGAACACACCTGGCAGAAAGGATTCCCAGCTGCTCCTGAAGGCAGCAAAAAATGTTTCCAGGGTGGAAGCTGGGTGCTCTAGTACGTGGCCCTCCTCATCCACAGGTTCTGCACCCACAGGTTTAACCAACCTTAGGTCGAAATAGTTTAGAAAAGAAAATCGAATCTGTACTGAACGTGTTGAATTTTTTCTCGACATTCCCTAAACAGTATAGCACCAATTTATATAGCATTCACGTTGAATTAGGCATCATAAGTAATCTAGAGATGATTAAAGTATTGTGGAGAATGTTTGTAGGTTTTATGCAAATACTACTCCATTTTATGTAAGAGATTTGAACATCCACAGATTTTGGTATCTGTAAGGGGCCCAGGAACCAGCCCCTCTGAGGATACATGCATTTACCAAGACATGAATGTCTAAACTGAAATGATGCATGGAGATGTGACTGACAGCCCCAGGTAGTGAGCACAGCTGGCCTGGACAGCACCAGGGCCTCTGCTGGGTGGCATCTCATGACAGTTGCTTGTTCTGCCATGGTGGTCCTGCCCCAGGAAGGACCTTAGAGATCTCTGCATCTAATCCATCAGGATTTTTAAAAAATGTTCAATTTTAATATCGTGAAAGATTTAACTTTAAAACATAAAATGTTTCCATAACCCCAAATTGCTCCCTAAAATCAGAAGATCATCACAAGACCTCAGTTTTTCATGTCATGTAGGATAATCTGCTCAGTGCTGGGCACACTTTAGTGCCTAAAGTGTTGAATAAATCAGAACAAGAAGCATTTATTGAATGCCACTTATATGCCTGATGCCAAGAAAACTGCCAAGTGTTATATCCCTCCAGTGGTCTTTCAACTTTCTACTTTGAGAGAATTCTGGAAGTTCAGAAGCAGTTGCAAAATTCATGCAGAGGGGTTCTGTATACCCTTCACTCTACTTCCCTCAGTGAGGACCTTACACAGAACCATAGTATCTTCTCAAAAGGGAGAAAAATCCCCTAGTTTTACAGATGAGAAAACAGACGCCCAGGACCTAGCCACAGGCCACAATGCTGAGATAACTTGGCGTCCCCCAGGCAGGCACATCCCTCACCCCACTGAGGCAGGCAAGAGGTGCTGGTAATACCACGGCTTTGTTCGACTCCAACGTTGAAACCCTGGGTGACATAGGAAAAATGTTCTTAAATTCTCTGAGCCTCAGTTTTCTCCTCTGAAAAATGGAATTAATAATATTACCTACCCCGCGGGATTGTTGTGGGGACTAGAAGGAAGACACAGGGCTCAATGCCTGGCACATATCAGGAATCCACTTCTGGTGCTGCCAATGTTCTAGGTGCTTTAAATGTTAAATTATTCGATCTTTACAAAAACCCTGGAACAACCATTACCAGTTATTCAGCCAGTGAGGATACTGAAGCACAGAGGTGTCAGAAGCCTAGTGAAGGGTAGAGCTGGGACTTAAGGTCAGGCGGGCTGGGCTGGGGTTGGGGCTCCCGGCCCCCAAGGTCAAGTGTAATGCACAACACGGCTGCAGCTGCCACTCCCGTGTACACCCTATCACCCGGGTGCTCTGGCTTGCTGAAGTGGCTTCTTTGAGCTTCTCCCTTGTGGAATCCGTGTGGGTCCTGGAGTCCAGGCCCAGAAGCAATGCTGGGGTGTTATCATTGGCCACCATAAGCTTTGCCGCCAATCAGAGGCTGCGCGGACCTCACAGCCTCTGATTGTGTGCTTGGGCGTACTCACAAGGGCGTACTCACAAGGACGCAGCGACCATCCAGTGAGAGAATCCTCACTTTTCCATTGCTGGAGACTCCTTGCATTGCCTCACCCCTGTTCACTGCCTCCGGGGCCCCCTTGGCTCCAAAAAATTTTGCTATCTATATTTTCTAATTAGTTGATCCAAATTTCCATATCCAAAAATGTATTCAAAGATATATACCATGACCGATCAGAGATGCTGAGCAGCCAGGGAGGCTGCGTAGAATGCTAGCCCAAAGCAAACAAAACTGGACATTTCAAGGAGCCCACACAGACTTAGCAAATAGGGCCAGGGCTTCAATGTGACTTTTAAAAATACTGAAAATAGTTTGAGGACTCCTAAAGGTTTAGGAATCCTATGAACTTAATCCAGTCCCCGAAAGTCTAAAGATTCCAGAAAAATCCCCCATAAAATATAAATGCCCTTTATTATATATGCTTTATGTTACCTAAAATCCCCTTTTCAATATCTTAATCTTGTTCTACCTTAACGTCTGATATTTACATGGGAATCTCTAAAACTTAAGGAAATCCGATTGCATTAAAACGTTTCTACGCACACGTGGCGCCCACGTGCATGATAAACATAGGCATTGTTCTTTTAAAAACAATGGCATGTCGTTACTTTCCTGGTTATTCAAATCTTTGTCTACCTGCCCTCACGGTTTCAATCATTTCTCTCTCCTCTCAGTCTTAGTCCCTCTTGCTGTCTTTCCTTCCTCGCTCTAAGGAATATTTCAGTTGATGGTGGGGCTGGCAAACCTCAAATTTGTAGGGCAGGGCAGACTGAAAGGATGTTGCAGGCGGGGGAGATCAGGCTAGGCTATCCGAGATATATAGGGAAGAAGGAGATGGAGAGGGAGGGAAGAGGGGCAGGAAAGGGGAGGAAATGAAGAATCAAGTGAACAAAATTATGTTACATGCATATATAAATATACCACAGGGAATTTCACCTTTATGTAGACATAGAAAGCACCAATCGGAAATAAATAATAAATGAGGGAAAGGAAGATTAGTAGAGCAGAGGAAGGAGAATAGGGAGAGGGAGGAGGGGAGGGAAAGCAGAGAGAGGAGAGGGAGATTGAAACAGAATAAACCAAATTCCTTGCATGTATGATTTTCCCAAAATGAACTCAACTTCTATGTATAACTGTAAGGCACTAATTTAAAAAAAGAAAAAAAAGATGATGTTGCAGACGTGAATTTGAGAGAAACCTGGAGACAGAAATTCCCTCTTTCTGCGGAAGGTCTTCAACTTCAACTGATTGGACAAGGCCTGCCCCCCATTCTGGAGGGCAATCTACTTTTCTCAAAAAGTTTACCTCTATAAATATTCATCACATACAGAAAATACCTTCGCAGCTACATCTAGATCAATGTTTGACCAAACAACTGGACACCAAGGCCTAACCAAGTAGACACAAAATTAACTATCACATGACAAGTATTGTATTAAGTTCTGGGGTACGATATGACCTTTCCCCTGACCTTGAGTTGATAATCAAGTTGAGAAATAAAGGTAAGAAGAAATGATTTGGGTGAACATCCTATTTAGAAGTGACTACAAAGCCCGGGGACAGTCTGAGTTGGATCTTGCAGGCTGAGAAGAGGCTCCCTCAGAGGAAAGGCATCCTGACGGTGAAAAGGGGAAGGGCGTGCAGAGTGGACAGCTGAGGGGACTTCATGTGCCCAGTGGTGGGGGTCTGGGTGTGAGAGTGGAGCATCTAGAGGAGCATGGAAGGGGGGCAGGGCTCAGATGGCGAACCTGTGGCTCCTTCCATCAGGTACGGGTGTCTAGGCCTGCCATAGAGCAGGCACTGGCGACATCATGGAACTCTGTATTAGGAAAGCACCTCGGAGGTGACCCACCAGGGTGATTTTGATGTTTAGCCCTCTCCCATGGGGGTGTCTCAGGGCAAGGACACGCAGGCGCTCACCTTTTCTACATTTCTCTGGAGCTTCTCTGCCTTCTTGGTCAGCCCTCCTTCCATGCCCCACCCTCGGTCCGGAGCTGTGACCTGAAGCTTTTGTCAGGACCTCCTGTCCAGACCTTCAGACCTCCTGTTATGCTTCCTGAGATGCTTCCTGTAGCCCGCGGTTCCTATAGGTGAGACTAGTAGCGGTTGCACTGGAGAGGTTTAAGACTGAGGTATAACCAGATGGCACAGACAGAAGAATGAAATTATAGCATTTGCTGGTAAATGGATGCATCTGGAGACTATCATGCTAAGTGAAATAAGCCAATCCCAAAAAACCAAAGGCCCAACGTTCTCTCTGATATGCGGATGCTGAGTCACGATAAGGGGGTGGGGAGGGAGACTAGAAGCTCATTGGATTAGACAGAAGGGAATGAAGGGAAGGGAGGGAGGATGGGAATGGAAAAGACAGTAGAATGAATGGGACAGAACTTTCCTAGGTTCACATATGAATACAGGACCAGTGTAACTCCACATCATGCACAACCACAAGAATGGGAAGTTATACTTCATGTATGTATAATATGTCAAAATACACTCTATTGTCATGTATATTTAAAAAGAATAAATAAAATTTTTTTAAAAAAATAATCAGATGGCACATTAACAAGGACTACTTATTATTTGGCTGATAAGCCTAGTCCTCTGACCAGGGCCTGCTGGACAGCAGGAACCTGGTGAAGAGTCTGGTAGGAAAATGGGAGGCTTTATAGAGGACTTCCCATGTATGAAGGAACTCACTGGGCCTTAGTGTAGGAAGGTAGGGGAGGCATGAGGCCCCCTCCCTCCTCCTGGAAAGAAAACGCAAACAGGAAGCCAAATACAAACTCTTCCTCCCTAAGTTCTTCTTCCCAAGTTTTAGAAATAGTTGCTCCTTCATCGTGAACTCAAGTTGTTTCCTCCATGTTATGATCAGATGGGAAAAAATAAGGTCTGAATGAATGGCAGACTACAAAAATGAATGTTTTTCAGTCCTAGATAAAGTAAAAGTAATAATGTGTATGGGAAAAATGCAAAATTAAGCATTTTTCAAAAATAGTTTTCACTGTCTTGAAACACTGGAAAAATCAGAAGAGTGAAGATATCCTAGCCAAGGAGATAGGCTTTATAAGTAAGCAATGAAGGAAAGGAACAGGATCAGGGAGGTAGGAGGATCTGAGAGCTCATCAAGCTCACAGATGAACAGCTCAACTCAGAGAGGCTGTATGCTTTCCTGAGGTCACACAGCTTAGGTAGAGGCAAAGTTAAGAGAAAATTTAAACAGGTTAAATTAAGAGAAAAACTTTTTTTTTTTTTTTTTTGATTTATGGTATAGTGCTTGTTCCTTTACACAATGTTGCTGTCTTTTTGGCCATTGCTCATTCACTTTGGAAACTCAATTAGTAACATAATGGAATTTTCTGGAATTTATACAGCAAAGAAACAAGCCAACTTTATTCTATTTCTTGTTGGCTTGTTTTGTATAAACAATTTATCACCAGCCACCATTTCACGGTCTGAAAAGAGTAGGGAATTAAAGAGATTTTGTTCCATTTCTCAGTAGAGCCAAGTGCCATGATATTAATGCACAAGGTGTAGTTGAAGTACTTTGGATTTGAGGTATGTTGGTGGAATTGGGGGCATGAAAAGAGGCAAGAGAGGAATTAAAAGAATTGGCTGCTTTCTGGAACCCAGGAGGGCCTCAGTTCAGGTAAAATTACTGTCCAGTGAATCCTGATCTGCTGTTCTTCTCTTGGGGCAAATACTACCAGGCATTGCTCTTATGAGGAGTTTTCTCTCTGAAAGTGGAGTGTGGTTAGCTTGTGGAACTAAATGATTCTTGGTGAAAGAGTGTTGTAAGAGTCAAGAACAGCTAGAGGAGAGCTGGGTGGTGCGGCAAACCTGCGTATTTATAGCAGTGCAGTCAGAGGGCAATCTCACCGGGACATTACACAGCAGAAGCACAGAAGTAGGAACTGAGGCGGGGACGTGGCTCTCCTGGCTCTTCCCGCAAGCACGTCCCTGCAGAATCACTGTCATTTCCAATGGCTTTGAGATAGTGCAATAGTTTGGGAGGAGTCGAGACACAACCTCTCTTTCTGGGTTTCCTTTTGAATAATTACACTCTAATCCACCCAGTTAGAGTTGTTGGTAGGGCTTAGGTCACTGAATTAAGCTAAGTTTGTGGCTTTTGCAGGAATTAAAATAATTTACCCAGTTTCTAACCACTGAATTAAATGTCAGAAGTCTGAAGCTTTGCCCTGGTTTAGAACAACACTGTCCTGGGCGGCACAACCTTCAGAACATCACGGAGAAGGGACATTTGACTTTCAGAAGCCTGAAAGTATGCCATTCACCCAGAAAGATGAAACGTTGGACCAGAAATCTCTCCTCCATGGCCTCTTTCCTCATGCTATGTTGTCTTCACGGGTCCTCGTTCTGGAGTCTGTTCTGCAGGTAGAGCCCAAGACTGAACACTTCTTATTTTATCAAGAAAATCCTGAGGGACCCCAGATAACCGAAGCCAGATGACTGATAGTTTGCCTCCAGCCAGATATCTGTAAAGGCCCAGAGGCGCAGACGTCCAAGGGTCAGGGAGATAGGCTGTGTTCTCCTCTAGTCACCGTGAGATGACAGGGTCACAGTGTCACTCAGCTCTGTTGAATGCTGCATGTCCTAAACCCAGCATGGCTTACTTGGATGGAAGGTGAGGAGAAGGGGATCTATGGAAGGGGTATCTTATCAAGACTCTGGGGGACCTCCAGGTGGCTTTGGCCCCAGACCCAGAAAATCAGCAATATTTACTAAATACATAGCATGGGCAGAATACTGCTCTCGATGTGGAGGGGAGTGACAAGGGCTATACAATTTCTCTCTGTCCCTGAGGGTGGAGGAATGCATGAAAATACAAGAGATGGAGACATTCGCCATCATCCTCACTGCACAGAGGTGGACAAAGTGCGCCAGCCACAGACGAGCAATTAGAGGGCTGAAAGTAGCCTCAGCAACTACCTTGAACAACACTCTCCCTGATTTGCAGACAAGAAACAGATGCCCAGAGGGGGGGAAGTGATGTCCCCCACACCCCTGGGAAGAGGTAGGGTAGGAAGCAGACCCCCAGGCTGCTAGAGCCCTAGCAGGCTCCTGTCCAGTCACCTCTGCTTGTGAGTTATGGGCAAGAACAAAGTGAGAGAAGCCAACTAATCCAACCATTGGGGTTTGGATCCCTTCTGTGATGTAATCGATATTTTCAAATAGTTAAGACCGTGTGTGGCTTTGCCTCTCTTTCTTCTCACAGGCTGATGATTTTGTAGAACTAAATTACAAGTATAGCGTAAGGAGCACCCTGACCCCGAACTACATGAATCTTTCTGACATTGCTATGCCAGCCCATCTCGGAGTCTTGGTCTGGCTTTCTCATTAAATCTGTTAACCATAGGACATGAGTGCTGGGGCTGGACTGATGGAGTCCAGTCTCAGCACTGCCCTGTTGTGTGAGGCCTTTAACTGCTCTTCCCTTCAATTTTCTTGCCTGAGCAGTAAGGAGATGGGACCAGATCCTCCAAAGCAGGCAGTGGTGGATGGGAGAGAGAAGGATCCCAAAGCCTTTTGTTCTCAGCTACAAACTAATGTCTCTTATTTCTCTTTCCCTTGCTTTTGGGTTGTACCTGACCATGGAAGGAATAGGATGCAGGAGCTTTGAGTTGTTATTGAGGAAGACTGTGGATCAAACATCAGCAAGGCAGCGGGTGGAACAGGTTCAATGAAGATACCCATATCAGAGATCTGGCCAGGAATGGTGGGGCCCATGACATCCAAAACCTCAGGCCATATCAGCTGAGGAGGACTCAGTGATCTCCAAGGTACTCAGGGCCTAGTCTGGAAGCCACTGGGATTAAGGACCTAGACCTACCAGGGAGGGGACCCAGGGATCTGGATTTTATCCAGCACCTCGGGTGAATTTTAGGCTTAAGTTTTAGAACCCCGGATGTGGTCCATCCTTCTCACTTACAAATGAGGATCGGCTCTTTCCCTTTCCTCTATTTCTTTCCAGATGGAATTTGTTCCATGTAGAGAAGTAGCGTTGAATCCCAGCATCACTTCTTCTCTTATATCATGGTCTTCGGGGAGATAAAAAGTCAGGTAATGCAGAATGTAGGGGAGACATGGCTGGGAAGTGCTCCAGGCCTCAGACAGAGACTATCCAGTTTCCTCTTACACACTGCCCCCCAAATGTGTTAATGCTGGTGTGAATCTGGTCTCAGATTTTACTGGTGACTTTCTGAGGAAGGATCCCTCACTCTTCACAGGCCAGAGTTGCAGGTCACTAGGTGCCTCCACTGGGTTCTTTCAGAAGCCATTGTTCCCTCCCACCTAATCCAGCAAGGCCTAACCTTTCGTAAAAGTGTTTCTTGGAGGTCAAGGACTGAGAACAAAATGCAAATAAAAGCATCAGTCTCCTTGAAGCTGACTCACTCAAGTTATCCCAGCAGCAGCCAAACCACTGTATAAGGCAGGGACAGCTCAATTTGGGGCATGTATAAATTAGGAAATGTGTAGCACTAAATGGAAAAATAATAGGTAGATTTATTTGCAAAGTTAATAAACAAATTTGGCATTCTGTGTGCTCAGACCTTTAAATATTTATAACCAAGAACCTACAAGGAGTAATGTTTCTGCAGGGACCTTTCTGATAAAGCAGTGTGCACCTCAAAGAGCCCTTTGCTAAGCCTTTCTGAGATTTTGTTCTATGCTTTTCTTGTAAATGATGGTTAAATGTTCTGGGGTCACCTTGGTAAACATTGTGTGTTAATGCTTTGAATATTCCCAGGGGTCCAGTGGTCTGGGATACACCCTTAACTCAGGGGTAACTACCCAGCAAAAAGAGATCTTTGCTCATTAGAACAGGTAGAAGGGTTAAACCTATTGCAATTTAACACTGAAAAACCACAGGACCTCCTTGCCAATGCACTTTGTTTGAGGTGGGCCCTGGAGACCCTTTCTGGAAAGTTTTTCTAGATATGTGAGACTTTCATGTCGGTTTTTTTTTTTTTTTTTTGGTACCAGGGATTGAACTCAGTTACTGTGTATTGACCACAGAGCCACATCTTTAGCCCCATTTTGTATTTAATTCAGAGACAGGGTCTCACTGAGTTGCTTAGTGGCTCACTGTTGCTGAGGCTGGCTTGGAACTCACGATCCTCCTGCCCCAGCCTCCAGAGCCACTGGGATTACAGGTATGCACCACTGTGCCCAGCTCGGGTCTTCTTAAAGGAACTCAAGCTACCCTTAGAGAGTCATGTCCAAATCCCAGCTCCCAGGAAGAGGCTTACTATTGTTTGAATCTTAACTGTCCTCCAAAGGCCAATGTGTTAAAGGCTTGGTCCCCAGAGTGGTGCTCTTGGGAGGTAGTAGAACCTTTGAGAGGTGGGGCCTAGTCCTTAGGTCATTGTAGGCACTCCCTGAGAAGGGACTGTGGGACCCATTTTCTCTTCCTCTTTTTGCTTTCTGGCCACAAGGCAAGCAGTTTTGCTCTACCATGTACTTCCATGATAATATGGTAGCACCCATCATCTCACTATGGGCCCAAAACATGGGGCCATTTGGTCATAGACTGAAACCTCCAAAACTGTGAGCTAAAATAAACCTTTTTCTTTATAATTTGAATATCTCAGGCATTTTGTTATGAGTGACAAAAAGCTGACTAACACAAGCTTCTTGGGAGTTTTGAGACTTTGAGAGCTTGACCTTACCAGTACACCTTGGGAAGAGGAGAGGCTGACCCCTGCCTCCCTCCTCCCTTTTATCCTCAATGCTCACCAATGGGAACACCTAGTCCTTGGTGTATCCTGCACCCAGGAAAACAATCCTTAAAGAGTTAAGCAACTTACCTAAAGTCCACTAAAATGAGTAGGTTCAAACGCATGTCTACCAAACCACAAAGCCACACAGTAGTAGATGGGAAGTTCCAGGGGGACATTCTCAAGTATTTATGTGATGCTTTTAGTTATTGAAGAGTGCTTTGCTGTACCTCAGATTCCTAATAATCTTTTAGTTATTGAAGAGTGCTTTGCTGTACCTCAGATTCCTAATAACATCCACTGGAGGAGTGTGGACAGCACTGAATGATATAACACATGTGTGTCCAACTCCCAACATTGTTTCTAGAACACGGAAGACTCATAACACAATAGCTATGATTTTTACTGTTGGAGGATAGAAACAAAGAGGTGGGTTGGTTGAAGCCTGCACAGTACTTTCTATAATCCAACAGAGAGAAAGATCAATGAACTTTGGGAATTGAAAGTAAATGTTACAAATCATCACCTTCTCCCATGGAGACTTGACAAATCATCAAACCAATTGACCAACAGTAAGACCCGTGTTTAGAGATGATTATAAGAGATTGCCTTTTTTTTTTTTTTTTTGTACCAGGGATTGAGCCCAAGGACACTTTACCACTGAGCTATATTCCTAGCCCTTTTTAGTTTTTATTTTGAGAGAGGGTTTGAGCCTGGACTCAAACCTGCAATCCTCCTGCCTCAGCCTCCTGAATCACTGGGATTACAGGTATCTGACACCGCTCCGGGCTAGAGATTAGATAATGATGTATGCAAGACTGAAATAGAAAAGAAATTGACAGAATTGCAAATATAAACAACAAGAGTCACGAAAATATAACTTATTAGCCAACCTGTCAAGACCAGAAAGAGAACCCAATACTTACCAATGGGAGCTCCTAGTTCTGGGATCCCTTGGCACACCCTATACCCAGGAAAATAATCTTAAAAAATCTTAGCAGCATGTCATGAACAGCTACTGTGTGCTGAGGACGGTGCCGGCAGGGGTTTGTTCCTCTCAGAGAGGCATATTCTGGAGCTAGAGTCTAAATTGGGTGCTTGGTGGACATATTCAGATCAGACACTTCTGCGATGACAGGGAAAGACCATTCTAGAAGACCCAGGCCAGCAGAAATATAAAGATTTTCAGCAGCAGCTGTTGCACTGTTGACCTCTCTTCTGAAGCAGAGTTATATTTATTAGGAAAGATTTTTGCAGCTACACTTTTACTCAAAATGCAACATTTGATGTTAAATTCCAGTGGGAGCCATTTTCCTGAGAACACATCCAGATCCCCTTGGAGGGAAAACATCTTTTGGAGTTAAGTATGCTAGAAAAATGTGATTGTTCCCACCAATCAAAAAAATGAAAAAGAAAAAAAAAAAAAAGACAAGACCATTTTTATTGGTTCTCCTGCACTTGTGCAGCTGTTGGAGTCTTTAGAAAGGAACATCAGAATGTTTTGCGATTTCAAAGAGTGCTTGTGGCCAAGCAGTGTCCCATTCAAAGACAAGATGTAATTTTAGCAAGTCGGTCAGTCGAACCCCAGAAAAATCATCCTCATATTTGAGGATTCTACAAGCCAATGGTTCCAGACTTCTGGAATTTATGAGCCAGAATAAGTTGTTTATTTAAATTAGGGAACATGGAGGCCAGTGAAAGATTAACAGCATCTCATTTTGCCAAATAAGAACATTTAAAAATTCTTAGTGTCTAGTATCATCAGTTTTCCACAAAAGAAAGTACTTTTTACATGTTAAAAAGAATGAGAACATAGACTAAGAATAAAATAGCCTCCTCTCTAGGAAAGATACCAGGTAGCTTTCATGTTGTGGCATATTCCACACCAGCTGGGTTGTGGCAAATATCTATACATTATCCTTCTATGTGGAGCTGCTGGGCAATGTTTTCCCACCTCCTATGGATAAAGGGCCTTTGGGACTAGTTCTCACCAATGGAGTGCAGAAGGAAGCATGTCACCTTTGGGCCAGGGCTCTAAGAGCAGGTGTGTCTTTCTATCTTTCTCTCCCATGTCCTCAAAGATGGTAGGACCTCCCAAATGGAAGAAGCTCAGTTCTCAGAATGTCTAGTAGTAATGAATTTGTGATAAGACTGTGAAATGAACCTTTCTTTTGTTAAGCTACTAAGATTTGAGGGTTGTTTGTTAGTGATACATATTATTTATTTTAACTTATATACACTAATTTGAAAATAAATAATTATATTCATACATTTACTTATGATTCAATCACATGTGTTAATTTTTCTCACTGCTCTGTGACCAGTGAAAAGTTTGTGAAAAATGAATTTAGGAACCACTGACCTATTACAGGGATTCGGGAGTTCAGAAACCAGAAGAGTAGAAGTTCAAGAATCACGACAGTTTGTGTTTATCTTCTTGACTTAGAATCTTGCTGTTTTATTGAAGGCCTAGTGAATTTTTTGATTCAAGTGTTAATATGCAGAAAAAAGTTGTCAAGTGGTCCTAGGAAAAGTCACACAAAAATTAAGTGATCTAGAATGTAACATTATAAAAAAGCTGATTGAGAAGGAACCAGATATCAATTTTAGAAAACAGCTTCAATGTAATATACATATATGCATACATACATACACACACACACCAATTAGAAAAAGAAAACAAATAACTCCAAAGGTAGTATATATGTGTGTGTGTATATATATATGTATAAGTATATACATATATATATATTTTTTTTTTTTTTTGTACTGGGGATTGAACTCAGGGGTATTCATCACTGAGCCACATCCCCAGCCCTATTTTTTGTTTTATGTAGAGACAGGATCTCACTGAGTTGCTTAGCACCTCTCTGTTGCTGAGGCTGGCTTTGAACTCATGATTCTCCTGTCTCAGCCACCCAAAGTGCTGGGATTATAGGCGTGTGCCAGGTAGTATATTTTAAAAGGAGACAGAGGGAAAATGGAACATGGGATTTACAAGGTTTGAATGTTGATTCTAAGGTTGAAGATATCAATGATAGATAATAGCAAGATTTTGATGTCCATATGCTCAAACAAGTTAATGGGTCAACAACATTCACAAATGCAGCATTTTCAGGGTTTCGAATCACTTTTCAGTAATGGGACCACAGACTCCCTTGTAAAATCAGTCTGAAATCGGCCTTTTTTGTGTGTGGCCATACTCTGTCCAACATCTGGAAAGTCCCCAATAGTTTCAGAGACACAAGTGCTAATGAGACTCTCAGAGCAGGTTTAACACACACACACACACACACACACATACACACACACACAAATCTGATTACATAAAGTGACATCTTTTTCTTTTTAATATTTTTTAGTTGTCAATGGACCTTTATTTTATTTATATGTGGTGCTGAGAATTGAACTCAGTGCCTCACACATGTTAGGCAAGAGCTCCACCACTGAGCCACAACCCCAGCCCACATCTTTTATTTTTTATCAAAGATTACCATTATTCAATTTGGTGACAGAAGAGGCCACTAGTTATTCACCCGGTAACCTCCCCAAGAATAGTCATTACATAGACCTTAGTGCGGAGTCAATATTTCTTCATTGACGTGACATGGACTGCATGACCCCCTTCATATATAGGACTGTGACCTGAACCATTATAGCAGTTTCCACAGACTCAAGCCACCTTCGGACCTAAGGAGGATCTTGTGGGGAGGACTGAACACCCCTGGAGCCACATGTTCTGCCTTTCTTTTTTCACATCTGCTGTGTGTTTTTTGGCAAATAGCTCAACAGCTCAAGGTCTTGGCTACTTCATGCCATATAGATTCTTAGGGTTTTTTTTTTGTTTTTTTTTTTGTTGTTGTTTTTGAGAATAAATAGGATAATACATAAATAGCATGATGCATAATATGACTATTTTTGCTATTTAAAGAGATGTGCATAACCTGTGAAAGTCACCTTAAGATATTCAAACATGTTTGGATTCATGAAAGTTCATTGGATACATTTCAGCTGTCATTTGTTGCATGGGTCCCAGAATGCTAGTTAAAATCTCAGTCACATTATTACAACTGGAGGGATTCATCACATGGGCAACAATTGGACAAAGACATTTACAATGTGGTTTTGTCTTTACCATTCACAAATCACAGGAATGCTCCTGAGACAGAAATGAGCGGGAGGTGGAGATTTAAAATGGAAAGTACCATGACAGGCATCTGAAGTTTCTTTCGGATTAGGCTCTGATTAAAGAATGGAAAATATTTTTGCAATGAAAATTCTTGTCATGAAGCCAAACACCTTTGTTGGATTAGCTTCCTCTGGAGAGAGCCGAGGCTCCCCCTGGGTGAGGCACCTCATCTCTTTGGGGACTGACACCCATCTGTAACCAGTAATGTTAGTTGGGATCCTTCAGAGCCCTGGATTTCTAGGAATTAATTTTTTAAAAAACCAGATTGGTGTAAAATCAAATTGCCTCAAAACAGTTAAATATCTAAACACCTTCATACTTGATCCATTTTAATTTAAAAAGTATAATGTTTTGCACATTTCTACAAAATGTGTTTGTATGTTTAGTTAAAAATATAATTACAGGTCTAATTGCAAAAGTATATTGCATATATTTCTATAAAATATGTTTATATGTTTATTTAAAAATGATTGCACATTTAATTACATAAGGATAATATTTTGTACATTTCTACAAAATGTGTGTGTTTAATTAAAAATAGGACTATATGTTTAATTATAAAGTAGAATTTTTGTATACTTCAACAAAATATGTTTATTTATAGAAAATTTAGAAAATGAAAAAAAGCATAGAGACTTTTAAAAATTGTCCATAATCATACTTCATTTGAAAGCCTATTTTTTAGGAATTTTTTGTGTATGTATGTACATATGCACAAATTTTTTTTTTTTTTGGTACCAAGGATAGAACCCAGGAGTGCCTAACCACTGACCCACATCCCCAGCCCTTTTTTATTTTATTTAGAGACAGAGTCTTTCTACGTTGCTTAGGGCCTTCCTAAATTACTGAGGGTGGCTTCCAACTTAGGATCCTCCTGCCTCAGCCTCCTAAGGATTACTGGCATGTGGATTACTGGAGCTGCTGGGATTACAGGCATGTGCCACTGTGCCCTGCCAAATTTTTACATGTTAAGCATGTGTAGTATATGTACTATACACTTTTAATAAGCTCATATTTACAAACTGCTAGGAACTGGCTTTGAAATGTAACACATCATGAGCATTTCCCCATTCATTATCATTCTTCTCCAGGATGATTGTAAATGACTGTAGACTATTCCTTCACAGTGAGTTTTACTGTGATCTGTTCACCAAGTTCAGAAAACCCTTCCCCGGGCCATGCTGGGCACATACATCCCTGCCACGTCTGCGATCTAGAGGACGTGCGTGCTGGGAGGGCAGCCCACGGAGGACTGCTGTACTCTGCTGTAGCTACTGTCTTGCTCTGTGTGTCCCATGAGTTCCACTGAATTCATGAGCAGTTCCAGACTCTGCCTGAGATTCTCATGATCTCAAACTATCCCTTCAAGGGAGGGAAGGGGAGGTTGCTTTTGGTTGGGGCCGTCTTGTGTATGAAAGAAGGCAGCCTGGCCCAGGAGTTTAACATGGTCCCCAAGGCCGTGGAGATGGATACCTAATGTTATGGTTTAGATACAAGTTTTCCTCCCAAAGTTCATGTGTTATATAACGCAAAAATGTTTACAGATGAAATGATTGAGTTGAGATCCTTAATCTGATCTGTGCATTAATCCACTTGAATGGATTAACTGGGTGGTAGCTGTAGGTGGGCAGGGTACAGCTGGAGAAGTGGATCATGGGATCGTGCCTTTGAAGTATACATTTTGTCTCTGGTGAGTGGAGCTCTGTGCTTCCTGTTGCCATGTCCTGAGCTGCTTTCCTCTGCCAAAATGTTCTGCCTCAGGGCCAGAACAACAGAGTTGGCTGTCTACAGACAGACTCACCATGAGTACCAAATAAACTTTTCCTCCTCTAAAATTGTTCTTATCAGGTCTTTTGGTCACAGCTACGAAAAAGCTGAGTAAAGCACCTAACATCCTCCTTCATCTCAGCCATCTCAACCCTGGCAGGTTTCTCTGGGGTCTTTCAGGTCCCTCTTCTTCCAGTCTGTTCACTTTTCACTCAGAGAAACTTCCAGTAAGGAGCCCTCCCTTAGCTGTGTGTGGTGGTGCACACCTGTAATCCCAGCTACTGGGGATGCTGAGGCAGGAGAATGGCAAGTTCAAGGCCAGCCTCAGCAATTTAGCAAGAACTTACCCCACCCCCCCCGTCTCAAAAAAAAAAAAAAAAAAAAAGTCCTTCCTCTAAGTCACTTTTCTCCACATTCATGCATGCTGGTACCAGCTGTGATTTCACTTTTGCTTGGTAGGGAGGAGCAAGCTCAGTTCCCTGACTGCTTGGCTCAGTTCCTTTCCCTCAATACATTTTCATGTTATCCATGGAGCAAAGCTATGCTTTGTTGCAAAGATTCCACAAATGCAGAACTCAGTTTCATATATATGTTTATTTTTTTCAACTATTTAAAAAAGAAACTATGATAATAAACACACACTCTTAATTTGACATGCACCATGCTCTAGCATACTAAAGACCACTACTATAATGATTTTACTGCTGAGTAAGTTTGGTTTAACCCAGACCTGGAAATAGCATTTCTCTTGATGTGTCTGGGTATATATTTGAATGTCTTAGTAGATCTGTCTTTGAACAGAGTTTGTAGCCCTGCCCTGATTCGTTCCAGAATTCAGGCCTGTGCATGTCCTCTAAGGTAAATTATTGCAAGGGTGTATCTTGATCCATAAACCTGGAGTGACCATGCTCCACCAAATGCTGGGTAAGGTTTGGATGCATATGTTATCTCATGGGGGGTGGGGGGGATCAGTTGTACAGTAACAAGTGGACATGTAGTACATTGCATTGTGATGGTATCATATTAGTTTCCTGCCTTCATACTTATGAATGTTGTGCACATATATGTAAAGGTGCATGAAAGTTTATGTTTATATTTATCTTCCACCTAGTGGGATGAAATAATTATGATTATAACAACAACAATCCAAAATAAAGATCAAGATAAATATGACAAGTCTGACTAGAACCAAGCACCTGTCCAGAAAGTAAAAGCCATGTATGGAAAACTCATTCATAGTCATGCAAAGACGAGACAAACATTAACAATTATTTGCCATCGGGGTTTACCTTTTATGGTTCTAAAAGTTACAAGATGTACTTCATGCAGTAAAAATTTGCAAAATAGTTTTACAGTGCCCACCAAGTTACAATGGTATTTTGAAACAATATATAGTGAGAATAAAATAAGATCATTGGCATCTCATAGTATGTCTTGAGTTTACTGTTCCTAGAAAATGGAATATGAACTGAAATTAAAACTGAGCATGAAAATTCACATGCAGCATCATTCAAAGTAGATGCACTTGGATTGAGAGAATGGAATGTACCACCAGGGGAAACTTTGCTAAACTTCTGTTATTAACAGTGCAACTGGCTACTATAAAAATTCAGCCACTGCCATTATCTGACAAAACTCCAGGGCGGAAAGCAAGAATGATCACCCAACGTGCTGAATGAGTTAATTCAAAGGCTGAGATTTCGTGAAATCTTTATAGCTCCAGTGGGTGAGACTCTGCTCTGCTTGCTGTTGTATTATAAATTCATGCAGGCAAATATGAGAAAGACTTATTACTTTGTAAAACACTTGACATGTGTGCAACAGAAGAAATTTTTAGGTGTTTAGATCAGTCTTTAACATACCATCAAATAAATTGGCAAAAATATAAGATAGCATGAAAACAATGGTGGGAAATATCTCAGAAGGATCAGTTCATGTGAAAGCTGTTACAGGAGTCAATGCTGGTGCTGTAGATGTGCACTAGGCATTGAGAAGGTGATGGTGTCTTTCAAAACTGCACTGCATGGTGCCCTCCAAATGGTCGATTTCAAGAAGTGACAGTATTTACATTGTAAACTTTGATGCTTTGATGTGAATGATACAAACAGTAAATTCTACAATTTACTTTTTCATACTAAAGACAATGTCAAATGAGATAAGAAATAACCAGTGTTTATTTGTGGTTCTTGTTGGTGGGGAATAAAGGCTATTACCATACTCTCTCTGAAATATAACAAGTTAGACCACTAACAGTTGATGCATAAAAATTAAGTCTATTATATACATGCTGTGTTACATACTATATACTTAATATATACAAATAGACTTTATATATAAATATACATATAAATATAAATTGTGTATATAAATAAACAGTGTGTGTATATATATGAAAATTTTTCTTTTTTATTGAACCCAGGGAGCTTTACCACTAAGCTACATCTCCCAGTCCTTTTCAGTTTTTATTCTGAGATAACATCTCACTAAGTAGCTGAAGCTGGCCTCTAATTTGCAGTCCTCCTGCCTCAGTCTACTGAGTTGCTGGGATTATAAGAGTGCACCATCACACCTGGCTACTAGACTTTATTTTTAGAGCGGTGTTAGGTTTACAGATCTCCTCACCTCAGTTTCCCCTCATATTAGCATCTTGCATTAGTGTGATACATTTGTAAGAACTCATGAATAAATCTTGATACCCTATTCCTTATCAGAGTTCATAGTTTACCCTAGAGTTCATTCCTTGTGTGTATTCTATGGGTTTTGACAAATGTATAATGTTGTATATCCCCATTACAGTGTCATACAGAATAGTGTCAATACCTGAAGAACCGCTGTAGTTTTAATAAGCCAAAAGAGCCTTGTGGGGAAATCAGAATAGCCATGTTCTTGCTCATGAATAAGATTTATCAAAGAACACTTTTCTTGTAACAAAAAGAAAGCTTGCAAATAACCATGTGAAAGTGGATCTTCTTTTTGGCACCTATTTTTCATTTACACAGAATCCTTCTCAAGTTGCTCAGCGGGAAGGAACAGAAAGGTGGGAGGGCAATTTTGGTTCGAAATGCTTGCAAATTCATTGTGAAACTCTAGGTTCCATAATGAAAACATTTTTAAAAAGTCCTCCACTTGGAAAGTAGACTATATCCAAAGGATTGTGTGAATATACACTATTAATAATAGTTAACATTTATTTTAGCTTGATGTCCTAAGTACTTTACATGGATTATAACCTTACATCCACTCATCCATCTTATGAAGTAGATACTATTATTATCCCCATTTTACTGAAGTGGAAAATAAATATAACAAAGTTAAATAGCTCGTCCAAGGTCATTCTGTGGTGGTTAAGCTGGGATCTGAGCCTAGGCAGGCTGACTCCTGGTTCTGAGTTCTTAACCACTAAACTATATTGCTGTAATTATATATTTATATTTATTTATATACATTTGTTTACTTAGTGGGAAAAGAAAGTAAGTTTCATATAATGATATATCTAAAATTGGAGCAGAGACAAGTGGTCAAATAAAAATGGTTTGTAAAGACTTGTCCTGAATTTAAAAATGCATAAATCCCAGCCCTTGCTTTTTGAAATTGGAGTAAATTATTGCTCAAATATATGTTGCAATTGGAAGACTTTGGCTACTGCTATTGCTATGAACAATAAAGTCCTTCATCTCTGATCCAGGAGTCTTGTGTCTTCTGCCAGTATTCATGCACTGCAGAATCCTACCTTGCTAGCTTGTGAGGGTGAAATCTCAGACCTTTTAGCAGTTTTTGACATCTGTATTTAGACTTTTCATTTTCTGAAAATATTGTCGCTGGGGCTAGGGATGTATCTCAGTGATAGAACACTTGCCTAGCATGCACAAGGCCCTGGGTTTAATCCCCAGAACTGCAAATAAAACAAAATAAAATAAACTTCCATATGGAAATATTCTCACTAGTACCCAGATGTCATGCCTAGATGAATGACACTTATCAAATAAAGCTTTGAGTCAAAGTTAAATGACGTTTACTGAAAACCTTCCAGGGGTTCTCTTCCATGCTGGTCTCACAGCTGCTGTATATTTTATAGATCAGTATCCTAATTTCTCAAATGAAGAAACTGAGGTTAGGGGACATTAACTACTTTCTCCAATATAACCACAGCTAAAAATTATTAGAACAAAGGTCTGAAACTAGTCCAACGTTCTTTCTACTATCATTGCCTCATAAAGCATTTTAATTATAGAAATATTAATTTCCAAACCAAATTAAGAAGGCCACTGGGAAAGGAAGAAGGATTGTTTAAGGAGAAACTGTGAGCTTTGAACAAGAAGGAAAGGGAAGCCGGGCGCGGTGGCACATGCCTGTAATCCCAGCACTTAGGGAGGCTGAGACAGGAGAACCGTGAGTTCAAAGCCAGTCTCAGCAATGGCGAGGTGCTAAGTAACTCAGTGAGACCCTGTTTCTACATAAAACACAAAATAGGGCTGGGCATGTGGCTCAGTGGTCGAGTACCCCTGAGTTCAATCCCTGGTGCCAAAGAAGAAAAAGAGGGAAAGGAAGAGGTAGAAAAGGAATGACGGTGAAAGAAAATGGAGAAAGGTTGGTAAAGTAGTTCCAAATGCCCTCACAGGGCAAATGGAAAGTTGGGGTTCCTAAAACATGGGCTAGGAACAGGAGGTGGTGTGGGACTGGCTTTAGGAACATGGCATGGGTCCATGGAAAATTTCAAAATGTAGCCTGCAGTGGGAAGCTTGAAAGAAGCCAAATAGCCAATCTAAATAAAGTGTCAATCCGAACAGTCAACTAGCAAGAGTCCAAGGAAATGAAGCAGCCATTAGAGGCCCCTAGAAGGATGACAGAGAAGGGGATCGGGGAAGAGAACTCGGTTGTTGGAGAGGGTGGACAGGAAAGATCCCACAGCACTGAAAGACTGGTGGGGCAGTTTTTGGTCATTGTTGGGTGTGTGTTTGTCTTACTTGGACACTGATAGTCTTGCCTTTGTGCAGAAGAGAACGGCTAAGGAGGCAGATCTCTTTTAAACCAAGTGACAGCAATAAGCAGTGATGTTGGTTGGCACTCATGGCAATGAACTTTGGGAGTTACTTGTTCAAAAGCTGCAATACTCAGACTCAGTCACCGGAGACACCTGCAGCAAGCTTTTGTTTTCTTCTTTTGTCTCTATATTCATTCAGTTGTACATTGAATTACATAGAACCTTGAAAATAATAGAAATTGAATTTTTAAACCCCCATATAAATATGTTTTAGCATGTGTATTTAGTAATTTTTTTAGCATACAGTCTCTGTCGGCACCACCCACTGTATTTGATTTCATTCAGATTCACACCTTGCTCAGCAAATTCAGACATTCTTTAATGATAATGACAGTGTCCCGGTTGGCACTGTTTTTTTCTTTTTCTTTTTCCCTGGCAGAACATGATTGAAATACTTCAGGAAAGTTTCTCTGCTTCAAGGGGCTGTGAGACAATGATGAATGGGTCTCTTGTCCTACCATTCTGTTTCTTAAAGGGAAAAAAGTGACAGCTGCTAATCTTCAAGTTTGCATGAGCCTACCTTTCCCTCCAAAAAGATCACTCCCTGCTGTAGGGAGCAAGTGCCATGGAGGTGAGGCAGTGCCTCATGTTACACATTGGGCCTCTGTCCTCATTAGTAACTTCTTTATCAAATAAACAGCAGGCTCCGAAGCCACAGGGAACAAGAGCCTACTTCATACAAAACACAATGATAAATGTCTCCAGTGGCCCCAGATTCCAAGTCTTCACATCTGTGAGCTCCCCCATCTCCATGGCAACATAAAATAAATAATACAAAGAGTGCAAATCCAGGAAAAGCACAGCAGGGAATGTCTGTCCTAAAGGAAAACAAGCGTTGAACCTGCGCTCACATGCCAGCAAGAGGACCCACGTGGAAGGGAGCTGTTGATCGATAGGAAAACAGGAGGGAGCAGAGAACGCAGAGTCGTAAAGCAAGCAGACAGAAAATGTCGGGTTATTTGAAGAAGTGTCTTCTGCTTTCAGTAGGAGGCCTGAAGGGAACATTGCTTCTTATATTCAGGGGCTTCTACCGTATGTACATTACATTTCGTACAAATGTGTTTTGAATTATAAGCTTGTTATGTTACACTAGATTTAAAGGGGACCGTAGATTATAAAAGTAATAGTATCAAACAAAGAATTGAGAACTGCCAATTTAGTCTTTGCCCCATAACTTCTTAGTCAAGCTGCGGTCTGCCAAATACACCATCTCGGGCTCCTGCCCACCTGCAGCCTGCTGTCACCAGCTGTTTCTAGCGTCCCTTGCAGGCCACTGGTATGTTCGGAAGGTTCTGTGGCCTCCCATGTCCCCCAGAATGCGGTCAAAGCAGCAAAACAGCCTCTGGGAGAGAAGAATTTGCCCTCAGGGGAACAATAAAACCCAAGGGATAGGATATTTTCAAGAATGGGGATTTTGAGTTAATTTAATTTTCTGATTAACCAATGTGACTTTGGACCTTTTAACTCTCTGACCCTGGTTTAACTCATTTGCAAAGAGAGAGAGAGGAGGAGGAGCTAAGAAGGAAAGAAGGAACTAAGGGAGGGAGGGACAAGGGAAGAAAGAAAAGAAAGAAAGAAAGAAAGAAAGAAAGAAAGAAAGAAAGAAAGAAAGAAAGAAAGCAAGCAAGCAAGAAAGAGTAAGGGGGATTGTGTGTGTGTGTGTGTGTGTTGGGAAGGGGTGGTGGTGGTGGGGATCCATGACCCTAGTTTCCCTGTCAGCCCTGGGAATGCTGCAATTCTATGAATTGAGCACAAAGCATGATTTTGTTTCAGCCTTTGTGGATAAAGAATTTAGATTTTCTGGGTTTACACTACACTATAGCAAAAGCTGTGCATTGAATACAAACAGATGACTCTGTGTATATGCATGAAGATGTGTGTGGTGTGAGGGGTGCCTGTGGCTTAGGGGAAAGATCACAAGGTCTAAAGGCTATCCCAGTGACTACCTGTATGACCCTGAGCAAGTTACTCAACCTTTCTTGGCCATGGTTTCTTCATTCCCATCAATGGGAACAACGGCCTTCACTTTGCAGCACCGCTATAGGGATAATTATAAGTGACCAATAATTTGGTAACCATTGTATCTTAATGGATTTAGGGTTAGTACTTTTCTAATCACGTGGGTGAGATTTTAAGGTAATAGGGCTACTTACTTAGTGTAAGTTATGGAAAGAAGTCTCAAATGCTTGGTGATGAAATTTGTCCTGGGCACTGTGTGTGTGAATCTGCACTGAAGATCCACCCTGGGGTTTTCTTTTGAGTACCTAACTGGAGGTTTTTACTGGTTGTTTCCCTCTTTCTTCTAAAAATAGAGTACAACAAAAACATTCTGGTTCAGTGAATAGTCTGAAATGACTTGTCCCCAACTAATTCCTGTATGATCTGGGCACAGCCACCTCGCCATTTGTGCACACATTGAAAGCTAACTGGAAGGGGCTGGGATTGTGGCTCAGCGGTAGAGCGCTTGCCTTGCATGCGTGAGGCCCTGGGTTCGATCCTCAGCACCACATACAAAGCAGTAAAACAAAGACATTGTGTCCATCTACAACTAAAAAAAAAAAAAAAAAAAAAAATTAGAAAGCTAACTGGAAGGTGACAGCCACAGCGGTGACTTTGGAGCACATTCTCTCCATGCTATTAGTCCTTTCTTCCAGCTAAGTTTTTCTTTTCTGTACTTCTTTCTTCCTATCTTACTTTTCACCTCTCTCTCTTCTCCTTTTCCCCCCTTTTCCTAATCTTCTGATTTAAAAAAAATTTTTTTTTAGTTGTAGGTGGACGAAATACCTTGATTTTATTCATTTATTTTTATGTGGTGTTGAGGATTGAACCCACTGCCTCACATGCACTAGGCAAGCTCTACCACTGAGCTACAGCCCCTCATCTTCTGATTTTAATGTTCGCTTCTTTCCAACTTTGAGCCATTTTGCCGTATTTTGCTTTCCTTATTCCTTTACCACTTCTCTCTTCCCCCTTTTCCCCCTCCGCTACCCCCTCCTCACTCCAATCTTTCTTTCTTTCTTTTCTTTTTTTTTTTTTTTTGGTACTGGGGATTGAACTCAGGGGTACTAGACCACTGAGCCACATCCCCAGCCCTATTTTGTGTTTTATCTAGAGACAGGGTCTCGCTGAGTTGCTTAGTGCCTCACCCTTGCTGAGGCTGGCTTTGAACTTGCGATTCTCCTGTCTCAGCCTCCCAATGTGCTGGGATTACAGGGCACTGTGCCCAGCTCCCATCTTTCTTTTTTGTTCTTCATATATTTGTATCTATGCATCCACAGTCCTGCTGGGAAGCCTTTTCAATGAGATAAATAGTGGAAAGGAAAATAGATTTTTTTCTTTGAATTTAGGAAAATGAGACTTGTAGTTAACTTTGGAGACTGAATCTCTAAAGGACAGGTAATATCAGGGAATCCAGCTGCTCTGGATTTAGAACTCTCAGGCTGAGATACAGCAGAAGCCTAGGGTCAGAGTGACCTCAGAATCAGGATTCTAAGCAGTCAAGGGAAGAGGGATACACAGTGCCTGGGTATGGAAGGGTAAGGTGTCGATTCAAAAGATAACCCTGCATCTAGGCTGCCTGACCTGAAAGAAAGGAAAAAAAATGGCTGAACCAAAAAGGGCTGAACAGACCTCTCTCCCAGTTTTACTATATATAACCCAAACAACATGATCACATTAACTGATACATCCAGTACTCATGCTAAACATGAACACTGGTTGATCTTTAATATTAACTGTTGCTCCTACATCCAAGACTGAGTATCAAGCCCATCTTTGTTAGTTATGAGTTGACTGATCTTGGATAAATTAACCTTTTCAAGTTTTAGTTCCCCTATAACAAAATTATGATAACTTCTATATCTTGTGTAGTCATAACAGGGATTAAATGAGATCATGTAAAATGTAAAGCGCATGTAGAGTACTCTGAAGTTTCCTCATTTCCTTCTTGGCCTCATTTTCATAGCAGGAAAACTCTATTCTGGGTAGCTAAGGGTTAGCATGGCCCTATCCTGATCCTCTTTCCCTGACATTAATAGAGTTAAAAATAAAAAGGCAAACCTTCAATGTCATGCTGTGTGCTACAGATGTTGATACCTTTAAATTCAGCCATACGTTATAGCCTCAATATCTTTTTTTTTTAAATTTGATTCACTAATGACATTGACTGTCAAGTATGGAAGGAAAGTTTAGAAAACAGCAGGCTCAAAACCGGTTTCAAGCTGGGAGCAGTGGCACATGCCTATAATCCTAGCAGTTTGGAAGGCTGAGGCAGGAGGATTGCAGGTTCAAAGCCGGCCTTAGCAACTTAGCGAGACCTTGTCTCAAAAAATTAAAAAAGGGCTGAGGATGTGGTAAAGCACTTCTGAATTCAATCCCCGGTACAAAACAAAAACAAAAACAAAACAAAAAACCCAACCCCAAACCAAAATCAATTTCCAACCTCATGCTAGGTCTGTGTTCTCAAGTAGGGGTAATTTTGCCCCCTAGGGGATAGGAGACGTGCCTGGAGACATTTTTGATCTTCCCACCTTTGGGAGTAGAGTGAGGCAGTGGTACTGGCAGGGAGTGGGTGGAGGCCAGGGATGCTACTGAACATTGCACCATGCAAGGAACAGTCCTGTCCAAAATGTCAACAGAGCTGAGGTTAAGAAAGCCCAGTTTAGAAATAGCCAGTTGCGCAGAGTCATTCTGGAAGTAGGGGGATCTATTTGGCTTTAGAGTCTTACTGTTTATTAAGTCTGGGAAAAGCCCAGCTAGAAGGGCATACAATGGGATCTGCAAACCTTTTAAAACCAAGCTCCTGTTATGAATTCAGAGAAGCATGTTTGCCTTTTGGTTAAAAAAAAAAAAAAAGATTTGTGGCTTCTTGCATACCAAAAGTTTTGCACAGGGCTTGCTATGCAGCAACAGAGAATCTGTCCATAAAAGGGATGGACTTTGTCGCCCTGAGGGATTCCCTTCACGGATTTCCCTTGTGAGCCTGAGAAATCACTGGGAAAGGGCAGCCAGCCTTCAAGTTCCAGTGTCTTGGTGGTGTTTATACTTTCCAGGAGGTGAGAATGAAGCAGCTCAGGGAGGCACAGCCCTCCAGCCCTAAAAAGGGCTTGTTGAAGAACCATCTTCTTTCTTGGATGTGAAGATGAACCAGCTTCACTGGGAAAAGTCTTGCCAGAGGGAACCTTGGTTTCATACTCCGGGAAAGCCCAGAGGAATGTAGCCCATCAGGGTTTGGGCTTGGGAAGATGAGGGTCTGAACCCTGGCTCTTCTAGCTTATACTGACTCTGTGACCTTGGACACAGAAAGGAAGATAATCCAAAGGAGTGCACACCTCTGATGAGACTGACTTAATGCTAGTGTTGCATGGGCCCTCCTATTTCACTTTAGTTGTGGTTTGTTTGTTTGTTTTGGTCACTTTACTTTTACAAAAACATGTTAGATGGTTTTGCTGAGTTATATTGTCAGTGGCTCCCTAAATCACGCTTGCTTGACTCCAAGACCTATGATTTTCCTCTAAACTATACTGTGTCCCCAAATCCTTGCTCCCCTTTCCCCTATGCCTCAATTTTCTTGCTTGTTAACTGGATACAGTCAGAACACCCTAAAGGAGGGATAGGAAGAGAAACACCACAGTACTTCAGCCTGTCTTTGTCCTGGCCTCCAGGGGGAGCTCCACACTCTCACCTTCCCACTTCCCACTCTCTCTGCTCTAAGGACATTGATCAGTTATTACACTCCCGTGGAGATCAGCATTTGAGAAAAAGGTCCTGTGGACATCCAGAGGACTGGCTTCTGCTTCCTTCTTTTTGTTCCTGCAAAAAACTCAGCCAGCTCTTTCTGAGGAGGTAGTTAATAGGTGGGTACAGCCAGCTCCCTCTCCCTGCGACCTCCAATTTCTCTTCACAGTGTGAGGAGGAGGTTAGATGGCCAGGAGCTCGCTTCTGGGAGTCAGGAAGACCTGTTATCTCTTTCTGCCTCCACAGGCACCCTTCTCTGGGCTACTTCACTGTCCTGAGTGCCTGTATGGATGGCCATACAGGCTAGCTCTGCATGAGGCCCCAAAGATAGCGTTTCTTTTATTGGGTGGAAAGTTTCCTCTATCTAATATTTTTGGAGCTTGTTGTTAAATTTGACAGACACTCAGCTCCTCAGGCCTCTTCCACGGAACTAAAGGAGGTCTCCATGGGTCCAGCCTTCTACGTTGAATGTAGCATCCAACCTTTGATGAGAACATGATGTGACTGTCTGGTTCATAATTTATGCCCATATCTCTCTCAGAATGGTTTTGAAAAATGGATGATTTAGGATGCAACTACTCCTCAGTGTCCTGACCAGGTCTTGCATCAAAATCACCCTTGATTCTGCATCACTTAATAGTTGGGGCTAGGCCAATTTCATTCTTCAGTGTGCTGGTACTACCAATCAAAATTTTAAAATAAGACTCCAAAATAAAAATATATTTCCAAAATGTAAAGAATAGTCCAAAGAAACCAGGTCCTATTCCCTGGGAACTATAAATGTTATTTTTCTCCCAAGTAATGAAAGTGATTACTTTAAGGATCTTGAGACAAGGATATCCTCCTGGGTTATCTGGAAGGGCTCTGAGTGCAATCCCAAGTGTCTTCATAAAGGGGAGGTAGAGGGAGAGTAGACATACTCCAAGAAGACAACAAAGGCAGAGATTGCAGTATGGTAGCCAAGGAATGGCAGGCATCACCAGAAACTGGAAAAGGCAAGGACTGGGTTGTCCACTAGAATCTCTGCAGGTTCCCTTCAGACACTTGGGTTTCAGACTTTGGCCTCCAAAACTGTGGACAGATAAAATTCCATTGTTAAGCCGCTAAGTTCAGGGGTAATTTGTTACAGCAGCATCAGAAGACTAATATCCTAAGTAACTTCACTGTATCCCATGAAAAAACTCAAGAATATTTATAGGAATTCAAAATTATTCAGCACCTAACAAGACAAAACCCACAAATGTTTTAACATCCAGCCCTAAATTCTCAGGCATCCAAAAAATCTGGAAAATACAACACGGAAAGAGGAGAATATTAATCAAAACTGACCCTGAGAAGACTCCAATGATAGAATTAGCATGCATTCTTTCTTTTTATGTTCAGGGTGCTGCCATGCATACAGCTAAAATCAGAGTTATATTACCAAAGGACAAAAAGGAGAACACATTGGTAGACAGCTGGCAGACCCAGCCATCACAGGAAAAAAAAAACTTGTCTCACCAGTTGTATTAGTCAGGGTTTTATAGTTGCAAACAACTGAAACAGATGTGGTTGATTTAAGCAGGAAAAAAAAAAGCATTTAATAAAAGGATATTGTGTATTTCACAGACTTAAGAAACAGGCTTAGAAATTGAGCAGGAACAAATGAGGCCTGGCAGCAACTAGGACCACAGCCAAATCTTGCTCCAGAGCCCATCTAGTGAGGATGTCACTGGATGCCACTGTGGCCCTCTCCAGTCACTGGCTACAGCTGCAATTGAGGCTCCTCAGCCGCTGCTGCTTTATTGACTGTTCTGCCTCCAACGGCCAGTAAAGACTGTCTCTGCTTCTGTGCACCCTTGCTAAAGGCCACAGTGGTTGCATCTGCCTGGCAGAGCCTCAGGCAACTTGAAGGGAGACTGAGAAAGGGTGTGTTCAGTCTCTATTATGGAAAGCAAGTTTTGCTGTTCATCAAAGTTTTTAGGAAAAGAAATCTTCTCAAACTGGAAAAGGGTGCAGAACTTGACCAGCTGGATGATGATGATGATGATGATGATGATGATGATGATGATGATATTAATTGACACAGATCCGTCCCATGAGTTCAGAATCTACCCATGTAGTGAAAAACACATGGCTGGCAAATGGGCAGTCATAGGATGTGTGACTTATCTTCTGGTTTTTAGCTTGTCATTTACCCTAACCCCCTCTTTGCTTCTGATTCTTGTTGAAGAACAAAATTTCAACATGTTGAGTTTTAAAGATCGAATTGGTTTTTAATAGCAATTCATGAACCAGGCAGCATCCTATCTATAGAACACACAGGAGCTCTTCTGGGTATGTAGACTGTCGTGTTCTGCAGGGTAGTTTGAGTAGGAGCAAGGCAAAAGCAGATTCATTAGATTCAGTTACTTCCAGTTACTTTTCTTGTGCGGTTTGAGCAGGGGGACTTCCTTGTTATGATAGGTCAGATTGAGGGAGTCCCTTGTGATTTGTTGCTAGGATTCTTCTGTTTTTGTTTTTGTTTTTTTTTTCAGAAAACTGAACTGTTTGGGGATTTGACACTCATTTCTCTCTTGATTTCTTGGAAGGTCAGGTCTTATAAACAGCTTAGGTCTCAGTTTGGTGACATGGAAACAGCATGAGTGAGTCCATTTTGAGTTAGTCTGTTGGGGCCTAATGTAGGAGCTCATCCTAAATTAATGTCCTCCTGTAAATTTCATTTCATATTCCTAATTAGTAAATTTTAGGTGGACATATTTGTGATTTAAGAGTGATCATTAGGAAGCAAATTATTGAAGTCTGTGTTATTAGTTTCCTATTCTTGGTGATTTTCTTTACAAACATTAGTGACTTTATGAACATTCCATTGGCTACCAAACTATTTTCTCTGTATCCAGGATGGGGAAAAGTAAAATCTAAAAAGAAGACAGCAGGTAGTCCTTTTGTACTGTGGCACTTAGTGTAGAGAATGACTTTGAGCCTACTCTAGCCCTGACCAACTCACTTCCCAGATTAATGAAGCCTTTGGTCTGCGATGATTCTTAAGCCATCACCCATTCTCTTCTGTTCTAAGGAAGCGTTAAGTCAGAGAATAGCTGCCCAGAAGAGCCACTGTTTTCACCAGGTGTATTAATATGATTTTAGATTGATGGAAGGTCTCTACTGTTCCTGTCTCCATAGTTCTATCCTTTGAGGTTAATTCCTTTGATTGTTTCCATGAGGATGATTAAAATACCAAATCACAGGAGGGTCAGCACATTAAAGAGTTCCTACTTTAACACATCTGGGGAGCAATTTGTGAGGTAAGGACTAACACTTGGAACGCCCGAGCTCTTCATGCACAATTGACCTCATTGTTCCTCACAAAAACCCCACCGTAGAGAAGACTAGTGTTCCTTTTCTACAGAGGAGAAAAGTGAGGAACAGAGAAGTTAAATGACTTGCCCATGGCCACCTTGCTGGTGAATGGCAGAGCTGGGATTCGAATCTCTGGAATTGGTCTCCAAAGTCCATCTGCTTAATCTCTGTCTTTTGCTGCCTCTCACCTGGTGAGAGACTGGTGACACAGGGCACAGGTAAGTGCTGATAAAAGGGAGAAGGGCCTGGCAGGTGGCTCACAGAGGGCAGGCCTGAGAGGGGACGTGAGGAACACTTGAAGGGCTAGCACAGCATGAATGGCACCCTGGCCGAGGGCCTCCCTTCTTCCTGTGGCACGAGCTTCAGCCCTCTGCTGCAGATAGGGTCTCCCTCCAGGATGCTGCCTTCTGAAGAAGACACCAATTTTATTTTACATTTTCAGACCACAGTTGACCATATATAACTGAAGCTGTGGGAAGTGAAACCACAGATGAGCTGGAACCACTGTAGCATCAGCAAAAGGCTTTATAAGCAGTCACATGAGCACCGCAAAGATAAAAGCTCTTAAAAAGTCCAGACTTACAGCACTTGGCTGATATCAGATTATATTTCAAAAATGTCTTCCATCAGCCATCGTGCCTCTTGAAGAAATGCAGAAACTAGCCATGTGGATTAGTCTATTTATAATTTTTTTTAGCTATTTTCATCTTTTAGGATTAAAACATTAAGTGGTTAATACCATAACTAGGAAGAGAATAAGTTATAGAATAGCAATACAGAAGATAAATTTAGGATTAAAATAGACTTTTGGCTTTCCTGAGCCATAAGATTTTATGCATCAGACAGGTTGGCCTTTACATTAGGGTGAGTGGGGCAGTGGGACTTTCAGATTTAGATTGTATGGACCCAAAAGAAAGCTGCTCTTACCCAGCCCTCTCCTGTTTCTTCTTTTTTATTTTTGTTTATTTATTTATATGTTTATTTATTCTAATCAGTCATACATGACAGCAGAATGCTCTTTGATTTGTTATACACAAATGGAGCAGTTTTTCACTTCTCTGGTTGTACATGAAGTAGGGTCACACCATTTGTGCAATCATACATGTACTTAGGGTAATGGTACCCATCTCATTCCACCATCTTTCTACCCCCATGCCCTTTCCCCTCCCCTCCCTCCCATTTGCCCAATCCAAAGTTCCTCTGCTCATCCCATGCCCACCCCCACATTATGGATCAGCATCCACTTATCAGAGAATACATTTGGCCTTTGGATTTTTGGGATTGGCTTACTTCTCTTAGCATGTTATTCTCCAACTCCATCCATTTACCTGCAAATGCCATAATTTTATTCTCTTTTATTGCTGAGTAATATTCCATTGTATTAACCATTCATCTATTGACGGACATCTACATTGGCTCCACAGTTTGGCTATTATGAATTGTGTTGCTATAAACATTGATGTGGCTTCGTCACTATAGTATGCTGTTTTTAAGTCCTGTGGGTATAGACTGAGGAGTGGGATAGCTGGGTCAAATGGTGGTGCCATTCCAAGTTTTCTAAGGAATCTCTATACAGCTTTCCAGATTGGTTGCACCAGTTTGCAGTCCCACCAGCAATGTATGAGCATGCCTTTTCCCCCACATCCTCGCCAACACTCATTGTTACTTGTATTCTTGATAACTGCCATTCTAACTGGCGTGAGATGAAATCTTAGAGTAGTCTGGATTTGCATTTCCCTAATTACTAGAGATGTTGAACATTTTTTTCATATATTTGTTGATCAATTATATATCTTCTTCCGAGAAGTGCCTGTTCCGTTCCTCAGCACATTTACTGATTGGGTTGTTTGGTTTTTTTCCTCCCCTGCTTCTTCCACCCCACCTGTCCTGCCTTTGTCACCTCCAGCATCTGGTCTACCTCTTTTTTCTCACCGCCATCCTGTTCTGTGTATCCTGGATGTTTCTGGTTCTGTTTCTGCCTCTCTGGACACCACCCAACCCTCTTGGAGCCTATGCTTCCTCCTCGGCCAGCCTGCCACTGTCGTCTCTTGACTTGAGCTCCTCCCACCTGGAACCTTTCTCTGTGTTTCCCCTCCTCTTGTTCTATCACTGGATCTCCCTCCACAAAGCCATGCTCACATTTCTCCTACCCAAACCCAAATCCAAACAAACACATGAAAACATTTTTCTTCCAGTCTTCCCGCTGCCAAGCAAGTTTCCTCCTTCTCTTTCTTGTTATCACACAATTTCTTTAAAAAATCATCTTGTCATCTGCTTCTATTCTGGTACCACCCATTCCCTTCTAAATCCTTGTAGTGTGGCTTTGGTTTTTATTGCCCCATAATGATTTTTTCTTAAAGATCAATGGCCAACCAGTTCCCAAATGCAGGATTTTGGTTTACTCTCATTTTGCTTAATTACTTTGACTGACCCTTTTTCTCCACCACTAATCACCTCCTCCCTGCCTCTGTGAAATTCTCACCTCCCCCTACTTTCCTGATACAGTGCTTTTCTTATTTCCCCCTTTATCCTTATGTCTCTTTCACTTTTCTTTTCAAGATAATAAGAGCTCAAAATATAAGATTTTCCTAGGATCTGCCCTTGACCCCCTTCTCCATCCTTTCTTCCACATGCTGTCATAGGGAACTCACTCAGTCTCATGGCTCTGATTCTTTCTCTTTTGTGACTCATTCCTGGGACCTCCTCTTTCCAGCTTAGCTTTACCAGTTCCCCGCTAGAAGTTTCAAACCATATGTCATACAGGGTGTCAATCTTAATGGATTCAGGATTAAATCCACCCCTTGCCCTCCTGAACATTTATTTCTTACAATTCCTCTTCTACCAAAATCTTTCTAATACACCAGCTCAAAACATGGCTAGAATCTTTAATTCTTTAATTCTTGCCACTTTTCCCCCAATGTCTGATTACTGGCCAAGTCCTGTGAATTTCGTTGAAAACATACACCTTTGTGTTTGTTCTTTCCTTTTTATTCCCACTGATCCTCCTCTAGTTCAAGATCAGATTCCCCCACCCTTTACTTAATATAATAATCTCCTAACAGGTCTCTCTGCTTCCAATCTTACCCTACTGAGCTGCAGGTTGTACCTGCACCCCATCGGTGTTCCGGAAGCACATGTCTAAGCTGGGCATTTTCCTATTCAAATGCTTTCAATGGCGGCTTGATGTCTGAAGCTCACAAATGCATTTAAGACCCTGCTATGGCCTGAATGTCAGTGTCCCTCGAATTAATGTTAATCCCTGGTGTGATAGTACTATAAGGTGAAGTTTTGGGGAAAGTGATGAAATCACTAGGGCTCTGCCCTCACAAGTGGAATTAGTGCCCTTAGGAAAGAAGCCAAAGGAAGCAGGTTTGCCCCTGTGCCACATGAGAACATGTCAGAGGTGCCATCTATGAGGAACAGGCCCTCACCAGACACCAAATCTATTAGCACCCTGATCTTAGACTTCCCAGCCTCCAGAACTGTGAGCGATAAATGTGTTTTTTATAAATCACCTCATCTTAGACATGTCAATACAATAGCTCCAGCTGATTAAGACAGGCCTCTAACTCTGCCTCCCGACTCTCCAATTTTATTTCTCAGGAACTTTTGTTTCTGCCCATTAGTTCCTTCCTTTAGTCACCGCCATGCAATCACATGCTGTATCTTTACATCCCACAACTCTAAGTAACAAAAAGTCTAATTCAAATTTCACCTAACAATAACTAAATTTATAACTGCACCTAACAAGAAGCTCTGAAGCAGGATGGACCCCAGGCACCTGTGCTTCTCTGCAATCGTCTGGATAGAAGTGAGCAGTGGTTCGCTGGAGGTGTCTCTGCATGCTTGGGAGCTCACACTGCACTGATCACAGTGTCCTTTGTGTTTTAATTAGCTGTTACGGGTCTCATCTCTGTTGAAAGGATTGCTAGGGACTGCAATAAATTATACCCTTTGCCCCTCTACCTGAGTGCTAAACCACAGGAGAGAGGAAAGGGTGGTAGATAAGATCAGTACAACATTTTATTATTGATAAAAATGGTTCCAAAGAAAATGGCTTATTTGTGTTGCAATAATAGGCTTTGGAAACCCCAGAATTTGACAGAGTCCCCTCCAGGCTTGGTCAGGGTTGGGTGGCACAGACCTCCCTTTCTTGACCTGCACCTAGAAGAAAGGCTCATGCATGAAAGAGCAGAGATGTGTGCTTTCTGCTGGCCAGCTCCCAAGAGCACAGGGGAGAGAGCCTGAGGCTCAGCAACACTTCCTGTGGGCCAGTCCTCCTTGAGAGTTCATTCCTGGAACCCACTCCTCTGTGGCGATGAGATCCCACATGTGTTTGGGGACTAAGCAACTCCTCCTAGAAATCACTGAAGTGTTCCCTGCCCCAATTCCTACCCCCAATCTTCTGGCAAAATCGCAGACTTCTTGAAGTTAGAGATTAGATTTTGTAAATCTTTTTATCCTCAAGAGTGATACCCATATTAGATGCCTACAGTTGTCAGTTAAATTATAATCAAATTAATATAATAATTACTACACATAATTTATTATTTAATTGTATAATTTTAATTCCTATGCTATAACTTATAATGGATAAATTTGACATGATTATATTATAAAATGTATATAGCACATATTATAGAAAGTTATTAATATTAACCAGTTAAAGTTAAAAGACTGGCTGTGCTAAAAGTGATCATCACGTTAAAACAATGTTTCCTATAAAGAGTTAATTCTTTAAATCATATTCAAGCTGCCAGATTTTTCTTCCCTTTCAAAATGCATGAGAAAACTTATTCATTTTGTCTTTTCGAGAGCAAACCACGTTGTACCACCCAAGACTCTTTGTATAATGCCAACCATCTGGACATGTTTTCAAGATTCACTGTTTTCAATTTTCATTAAGATACTTGGTGTCAAGTAGATGCAGCATGAGTGTCTGTCTTTGAAGTGCCCTGATATTGACACATCACCTCCTCATAGCCCACAATACAAAATTTAAACACATTCATCTCTCTGGAGGGGTCTCCATGGAAAAAATCACTGCACATTAACAAACACCATTCAGTATATTTGAATGACTGAGTTTGGATGGGTGAAATATTGAAGCCAACCTTGAAACTTAAACTTGGGTGGTAATATATATGCATGGAATCTGGTGAGTGTATATTTCATACAGCACACTTATTTGGATAGCAGTCAAACACTCCTAAAGGAATGGTATTTCTTTACTTCCTGTCCACCATCTTGTGTGTGTGTGTGTGTGTTTATAGTTTTAGTTCTAGGTAGAATTTGTTCTTTGCAGAAGTAAATTTATATGTTATATATTTATTCCAACTATTATGGGCTCCCCTAAGTTGGCTCCTGGAATTTGATTTATACGTTGTCCTATTTCCATAAATGACTTTCAAGTTGAATTTGGAGCTTCTGGTAAAATCTTTTGTCCTCCTGGGATTAAACATTGCTAGAAGGTAGAGATATATAGCAAGCCCCTCAGAAGCAATCCCCCAATAATAAGAGAATGTCATCGGATGCAAAAGAGCGTTCACAAGTGTGTTACTGCCTCTGGTCTGGCAATGTGACACCAAGAGGAAATAGTCTTCAGGCTGGGAGAGTGCTTCGTTGCAAACTTAGAAGCTCTTTTCGCTTTGTTGCAAACTTAGAAGCCCCTGAGAAAGCTACATGCTTCTGTGGCTCCTGTGAGCCCAGCTAGGGGATAAATACCACAAGGAGTTTGGTAAAAGTCCTTGAGCAGTATTCCATGGATAAATATCTTAGGGGCTGTTATGGTTTGGATGTGAGGTGCCCTCTGAAAGCTCACTTGTGAGACAATGCAAGAAGGTTCAGAGAAGAAAGGATTGGGTTCTGAGAACCTTAACTTAATCAGTGAATTAATCATCATCACTGAGAGATTAACAGAGTGGTAACTGAAGGCAGGTGGGGTGTGGCTGGAAGGGATGGGACATTGGGAGTGTGGCTTTGGGGTATATATTTGTCTTTGGCAAGTGGAGTCTCTCTCTGTTTTCTGATCACCACGTGAACTGCTTCCCTCCACCACACTCTTTCTCCATGATGTTCTGCCTCACATGGAACCCCAGGGAATGGAGCCACTGGCTATTTATAGACTGAGACCTCTGAAACTGTGAGCCCTCAAATACACTTTTCCTCCTCTACAATTTTTCTGGCTGGGTCTTTTAGTATCAGTAGTGAAAAAGCTAACTAAAACAGGGGGCATTGGTAAGCTCCCTCTATGTATAATGACATTACCTGGCAATAAAATTCAACAAGGGAAAAAACCCACCAAGACACTGACGAGAAATCTCTGAGAGCTACTCTCAAAGAATGAAGAGGAGTGGCCAGATAGGATGTTGTACTAAAGGAAACGTCCTTTACCAGGTGTCTGGGGCTTTGGTGCTTCCTGCACACAGTGTCTTCATGAAGATCAATGTTACTTTCTGCTTTAAATCCATCACCATTAACAACAGAAACTCAAATCCAACATTTCCCCTTAAAGGAGAGAATAAGTGAATTATATCTGAACATATAGGATAAAGTCCAAAAATCTCTTAAGGGAAGTATGAGGCCAGTGAAATCCCTTTGTAGAAAAATGTATACACATAGATGCACACCCAGCCCCTCCCACTTGTCCTGCTGTGCCACACTCCCAGATGGATCCTGAAGCATCTCTGCAATAGGCAGGATCCCTCCCTCCCTTTTCATATTGAAGAGACTTCAAAGAGGAATCACATTTTTTTTAAATAGGTAAAATAAGTACCATTCTCCATCCCTGAAGAACAAAGCTAAATAATAGTAGCTGTTACAGTTTGGATGTGAAGTGTCCCCCAAAAGCTCCTGTGTAAGACAATTCAAGAGGGTTCAGAGGAGAAATGGAGAAATGCTTGCCTTGTGAGGGTCATTACCTAATCAGTGAATTAGGTAATGGGGCTGGCCTTCTATGGACTAAGACCTCTGAAATCGTGAGCCTTCAAATAAACTTTCTGTCCTCTATGATTGTTCTGGTCAGATCTTTTAGCTACAGCAGCAAAAAAGCTTGACTAAAACAGTGGCCAATGGTCAGCAGCATCTGATTTGCTGCCAACTATGTCAAAATGACTTTAAAGCTGACTTTAAATCCCCAGAGAATGGAGACTGACAGCACTTTGATAGGTATCTCAGAGAGATGCTGGTCCTTGCCAGATCTGTCCACACGCTGCTCAGATTTGTTGTGCTGCTTTGCTGTGGGGATTCATGTTTTGCATTCAAGTAAAAATCCCTTTCAATTACCTCTTATTACTTTGCCCCCATTCTCCATTCTCTCTTTCATTTCTTTCTTTCTTTTTGTACCAGGGATTGAACCCAGGGGTGCTTAACCACTGAATCACATCCCCAGTCCTTTTTATGTTTTCATTTTGAGACAGGGTCCCACTAAGTGGCTTAGGGCTTTGCTAAATTGCTGAGGCTGGCTTTGAACTTGTGATCCTCCTGCCTCAGCCTCCGGAGCTGCTGGGATTACAGGCATGGGACACCACATCTGGCTCTCTCCTTCGTTTCTAGAAATCTATTTAGACTGCATTGAACCTTCTCAGGCTATCTTTTCACTTAACTTCTAGAGTGGTCCAGAAACTTCCAAGCCAAGAAATTAATGTAAAAACTGGTCCTAACGTCTAGATTTTGCTCCTCTATTTCACTAAGCTACATTCTGCTTTGTTTCTTTTCTTTTTTTTGGTACTGGAGATAGAACTCAGGGGCACTCAACCACTGAGCCACTTCCCCAACCCTATTTTGTGTTCTATATAGAGACATGGTCTCACTGAGTTGCTTAGTGCCTTGCCATTGCTGAGGCTGGCTTTGAACTTGGGATTCTCCTGTTTCAGCCTCCCTAAGTGTTCGGATTACAGGCTTGTGCCACCATGCCCGGCTCTGCTTTGTTTCTTTAGCTGGTCTTCTCTTTCAACAATTCTTCTTCAGATGTGTCTAATCTACTGTTTAGTCTATACATTGAATTTTTAACTATGGATTTTATTTCTAAACTCTTTATTTGGTTCTTTTAAATATCTGTCCTTTTTGGTCATGGCATTCTATTTTTTTCTTGTGAATTTCTTTCCTTCTGTAATCATTCCAAACATGCTTACTGTATATTCCCTTTCAGATTATTGTTCTAGCACCTCAGTTTCTTGGGAGGTAGGAGGTTGTGCTGATGAATTCTGCTGTCTGTAGTATTTACTGATTCTTGCCCGTGATGGATTGCTTCCTTCATCGTTTTGTAATTTCTTTTATTGTGAGCTCATCTCATGTGGGGCTGATGTGTTCCTGTGAAACTATCTTGTATTCTGGATTGTGGAATGTCTCTCTAGAGTATTTTTGTAATTGTTTCTGCCAGCCACTCCAAAATATTATTAGCCAGGGACCAGTTTTTACATTAATTTCTTGGCTTGGAAGTTTCTGGACCACTCCAGTGGAGTAATTTTTAAAACCAAATGTGTATGTAGACTAGTTCAGGGTTTCAAATTATTGGGAAAAGCTCCTCCCCCCCCCCCCCCAAAGAACCAAATGAGTTTCTATGTCACCCTGCTGCTCTGGTTGAGGAAATTTTTTTCTGGTTCATATTCTCCCTCATGGTTGAGGCCTCAGGGTTTTGACTTTAAGTGGGAGGCTCATTTCCACCTCATCTTGTGCAGGCTCAAGGCCTTATCTCCTGAGGTGATTAAAAACCAAGTTCCATGGGTTCTAAAGATCTATGACTCACCCTGATCCTGAGGGCGAATGGATCATCAGTTCACATGCTAACTTAGGCCATTTTGTTTTTCTCTGATGATTTCTCTTCTTTCTTATGATCTTAGTTTTGCCTAAAAACATAAAAAATTAAACATATGCATCCAAAGGGAGAATTTTCAGAGTATACCAGCCGGCCATGTTTTCAGAATTAGAAGTACTTTCATCTATGCTCTTTTTTTTTGTTTGCTTTTTCTTTTCTCCACTTTTGGATTAAGAACTAATGACTTCATGCTAAGACTTCTACAGTAGCCCTCTAATATATACCTTCCTCTGAGTAGCCTGGCATGATATCTCTTGGGTAGATCTTTCTTTCTCTCTTTCTTTTTGGTATCAGAGATTGAACCCAGTGGCACTTTACCACTGAGCCATATTCCCAGCCCTTTTTATTTTTTATTTTGAGACAGGGTCTCCCCAAGTTGCTTAGGGCATTGCTAAGTTGCTGAGGCTGGCTTTGAACTTGAGATACTCCTCTTCAGCCTCCCGAGCTGCTGAGATTACAGGTGTGTGCCACCATGCCTGGCTCAGATGGCTTTTTCTAAAATAGCACTCCGACCTTGTGGTTTCCTGGCTTAGCAACTACTGTTGCCCCCATGTTACCTGTAGAATAAAGTCTAAATTTCTTGTCCTTGTATTTAAAATCATCTATAATCTGGTCTCCAATTAAATATATTTTCTATTAATTTCAGTAATGATTCTGATTTTTCTTTGTGGAACATTCTTATTAACAAATTAAGCAAGTGCTACTGGTCTATAAAACTGTCAGATGGATCCACAACTATAGAACCGGTGTTGTCATTTATTTTAGGGTAGGTTGTATCAGTCCTTACATGACCCCAAATCTTAGCACATGTTCTCACCTTAACAGACACTCAATGCCTACTTCTTAAATTTAATTAGGGAGGGGACATTGGTGGCCAGACTTGAAGTCATAGACTTCAACATAAATGGTGCAGATTTATCTTGGATGGCTTCAGAGTGTGTGTATTTTCTACAGTGTATCATCAGTGAAAACTACCCTGAAGAGATTAGTCCACAGAATGTGACACAAATGGAACTCTGTGAGTACTTGTGATGATGCATCACTTAAGGACAGTGGTATCTTCTCAGGAGTGCATCTTTGGGTGATTTTGTCCTTGTGGGAAGTCCACAGAGTGCATTTTACACAAACCTAGATGATATAGCCTACTTTACACGTAGGCTATATTATATATATATAAAATCTATATAAATATCTATATGAATATCTATATATATAAAATGTGTGGATACACAAACATACCCACAATAGCTTATTGTCTTTAAAGCCATGATGAATAAACCAACATGAGATTAAATCAAGCCTGAGAGAAAAAGATTCCATCAAGAGACACAGTACACACAATATGTATGAGGCCTCTGTCAGTGCAATACAGCATACTGTATTACAAAAATATTTTTTTTATGAGTAGCAGGAGTATACTCTAAAATAATGATCCAAAGTACAGGATAATAAATACATAAATCAGAAATATCATTGTACTATACATGATTCTATGTGCCATGACTTCACACAATTGGCAGCATGGAAGGCTTGTTTACATCACCATCACTACCAACACATGAGGGATGTGTCGCCCCAAGAGTTCTGATGATGCTGTGGTGTCTCTGTCCCACATACTCTTATGGGACCGCTGCCATCTGTGCAGTCCATTGACTGAAATGTTGTTATGCAGTGTAATAGAGTGATTATACTCGGTATTTTTTTGCTATGATTTTTAATTTCCAAGGCATTTTTGTAGTTGTGGTCCCATTTGATCTCTACAATGTCAAGGGAAAAATCAAAACCAAAATGGAATAGCTTTTGGTCTGGGGTCCTTGGTATGGAGTCAGGAGGCCATTGTTAATCTGATCTCAGGCACATCTGTGACTGAACCTTTGAACTAGGCTCCAGGCAGGCCCACCCCCAGATGTGGGCTGACCTTTGGACTGGGCCAAACAGCAGTTTCCTGAAACATTGTTCATTAACCTCTTCTGAACTTCTGTACAACAAACCCCTTCCCCCAACTATGCAGAGACTGACTGAGACTATACCCAGTGCCTTCCTCCCAAGATAGCTTAACTTTTGTCAGCACCAATCATAATTCCTAACAAGTGATGTAACTTCCAATTCTTCCCACCTTTGTAATTTAAAGCTATAAATACAGCTGTCATGTTGTAAAATCTCAGAGCAGATTTTCAAGACTGTTTTAATCTGTTTTCCCAGTTTTTAATCCTAATAGTTCCAAATACATGTAATTTTCTTTGTTTTCAACTAAGTTGATTTTTAAAATTTTTATTTTTATTGATGCATTATAATGATATGTAATAATAGAATGCATTATGCCATATTCATACATATGTATAACAGTATTTGATTCATCTAATGCCCAAGTACCTTCCCATTCCCTCCCCTTCTCCCTCCCCCTGATCTGCTTGCAGTACTCTGTTGGCCCCTTCCTTGCCTCCCCCACCCCAGCTGCCATTGGTTGAGCAGCTCTCTTCCACCACATCTTCTCTGCCATGATGTTCTGCCTCACCACAGACCCATAGCAATGACACCATCTGACCATAGACTGAATCCGCTAAAACTAGGAGCCAAAATAAATCTCTTTTCCTCTAAGTTTTTTTCTTAGGTATTTGTCACAGGGACAAAACAAAAAAACAAAACAACAACAACAACAAAAAATGGTTTAACACAGATGGGCACAGAAATAAACCACATTTCCCAGCTTCCCTGCAGGTAAGTGTGATCTTATGACTGATGGCCACAACTCTTAGGCCTGGAACATAGAAACCCTCCACATAGCATTTCCTCTTTTTACCCCATTAACTGCTGAATGCAGACAATGGCAAGACCAATGGGAGAGCAAAACCACAAAATAGAAAAGCTTACATTTCCTGAATGACACATAGAAAGCAGCCTGTCAATCAGGAATACTTCTTGTGATTTCATGTGAATGACAAACTTCTATGAAGTCACTGAGATTTGGAAGACTCTTTGATAAAGCACTAAGTACCCTAAATTAAGGCCTAAAATGGGACTAAAAAAAAAAAAAAAGACAATCAGATGGTGTGATTTTATTCTTGTGTCATCTATAAAATGATATCCTTTAAGTTCTTTATTGATAACTAGGATAGAAATTGATGTCCTCATCAAATTTAAAAGACATAAGCACTCTGGAAAAAGTTAACATAAAATGATATTAAACAATTTCATAGACCCAGTAATCTTGATGTCAGCAAGGCATTAACAAGGCATTGTGAATAAAACAGTGGTCTGGGTGCCACTTAATGTGTTCAAAGCTGCTTGAACAATCAGGCCCAAAGTGATTAGTGGACATATTTAAATATGCAGAGGGTTCTTTTAGTTGAACTGCTGGGCTTCTATCTCAGCCTTATTTTGGCCAACATCTTTATCAGTGTCTTGAATGAGGGTGTAGTAGGTATGCTGATTAAATGTGCAAGTGACACTGTAAGATGGTTGACAGAATCAAGATTAAAAATTATGCTGCAATGTTGAGCCAAAACTAACATGAAATGTAATAAGGATAAATACAGAGTCTTGTTTTTAGGTTCAAGAAATGAATTATAGGACTACAGGATGGAGAAAATGGAACTTGGCAGCAGCTGAAGTTCAGAGGCCCTGGGGATCTTCTTTGACCAATAGCTTGATTTGAGCCAGCAGCGTGCTATAGCTCCACGAACTTAGACTTCATTAACAGAAGCACTGTGTGACAATCGTGAGAAGCACTGGGCTTTGTTGTCCTCCAATGGAGTCTGGGGTGTTATCTTTAAATTCTATGTATGTTGGAAGAGTGACAAGCTACAGATGATGCAGAGGAGGTGATGAAGGTGGTCAATAAAGATGTCACCTGCTTCTGCATCCAAAGCACACTGCCAGTAACCTTTTTAGTGCTTATGTCATTCCTCTAGCTTTGTATTAGAGTCTGTCTTCTCCACCGGACTGCAAGCTCCATTGACAGAGGGACCATAATAATAGCAGCAGCAATGATTAGAGGTCACATTCAGTGAGTTCTTACCGGGTCTAAGGCACTATTCTAAACACATTAGGTGCATTATCTTACCCACCTTTCCAGCAATCCACTGATATGGCTTCCACTATTGTCTTTATTGCATGGATCAATTGAAACATAGTGGGGTTAAGTACCATTGTAAGTTGTAGAATCAGTGCATTAACTCCAGGAGTTTCACTCCAGTGATGGTACCCTCAATTCATATGCCAGGCCATCTGTGTGATGGAGCTCAGACACTTTCCAATCTCAAGCACTCCACTCATGATATCCTTTAAGTTCTTTATTGATAACTAGGATAGTTTTACAAGGAGGGGAGTGGCACATAGAATCCAAGTTCTAGAAAGGACCAGAGTAGGCAAGTTACTCTACCCCCTCAGTACTGTGGGGAGCTTAACTAGTACTACTGTGTATGAGAAGCACACACGTGAAGTTGGACACACCAGGGCAACTACATGAGTAGTAAGGATCTGATATTTTTACAGTTAAGGTTTTCATTTTCAAAAGCATTTGTTAAAAAGCTACATGTCCTTTAATCCTCCAAATTGCCTTGTAAATTAAGCATAACACATTTTGCTCAGAGGAAACAAAGGCCAAATTTATTCATCCACCCATGTATTTACTCAACAAGCATTTATCAAGTGCCTGTTAGGTTCCAGGCACTATGACAAGATCAGAAAAACTTAGTAAAGTGGAATTTTGGTGTTCTGTTCATAGGCAAGGAAATGGAAGTCCTAGAGATCGCATCTGCACTAACCAACCCTATGAGACATGGATATCACACATACATACACGGTATATGTCTGGGTACCAACATCACATATTTCTTTTTCAAAGGGCTGAATTGATACAGTCTTTTCCTTGCTACCTTATTGTAAAATTTCAGAGACCAGCGTGCTGCAAAGAAGATGAAGTGATATCTAATTAGTAGTCGAGTAACTAACTAGTAGCTGAGCTCTAGGTTTCCACTGTGATGTTCTCATAGCCATGAGACAGACCATGTGAAAAATTCAAAGTGCTAGTTATGGCACAGAAAGTCACTGCTAACAAAAGGGATACAAATTGAAATAAACATATATTAGAAAACAAGATCACCCTTGGACAGTGCTTTGAAATCTTTTGGGAAATGTGGTTGGGATGTGGGGGAACAGGGTAGGACATTTTCCCTCTGTGGGTTTCAGATATTCCAGGTTCCCAGTTCCCAGCTGTGGAACACCTTGGAATGTGCTCGTATCCCTACGGGCTGGAGAGCCTGGGGGCAGCTAGCAGGGGCTGGTTGGAACCCACCTGGGATCCTTAGTGCAGTTCAGCAGCTCCCAGGGCTGGGAGATAAAGAACTTCATAGGAAATGCAGATCTTGATACCGCAGGCCTTGAAAGCAGAGGTCATCCTGGAGATGTGTAAGGAAAAATAGTGATTCCTATGACCATCATACAAATACCCACCATCTCAGCTCGGTTTTTCATCAGAGGCTGCTCAAATGCTTCTGTCAGCCCTATCTCTGCTCAAAGTTAAACAGTGTGTCAGCTACACTAATTTCTTATAAGTGGGCATCTTCCCTCTGAGCCAGACTCTATTTTTTTAAGATAATGGCAGAGCCATTGTGGGACCTGGGCAATGCAGGATGATGAGTGTCCTCCTGCTTCTGAAGCTCCTGGGTTCTCTCTCACCTACCTCTCTCTCAATTTGCACACACAAGGGCCTGTCCCTGGATGGTGGAGTTCTGAAGTTAGGAACAGGATATCTCAAGAAGGCTCCCTCCATACATTTACCAGAGAAAATGTTTTTGGTTATCTCTTGGGGCAACCTTAGAGACTTCAGCACTTCTCAGAAGAGAGCCAGGGACAGGGCAGGATTACTGCTCTGAGTGTACTGGGCAGGGGTTTGGGGATTGTTCGCCTTGGGCCTGGCTTGGTTCCTCTATAAAGAAGTAACCTCAGCTTTGAGTACCAGCGAATGTTTTGCTTCTAGTGAGAGGAGGAGGAGATAGGAGAGGAAATAAAAGCACAAAAATGAAAAACAAAGAATTCCTGAAGGTCTGATAAGCAGTTCAACTATGTAACAAAACATAAACATTTGGCCAAATGAGTTACTCCAAATACTTTGTATTTCTAAAATTGAGCTGCATTTGTTATGCTTTGAAGCTTTTCAGCTCTTGACAATCCTGAGCAAATCTGAGGGGAATGGGGATTGAAGTTCATTTTCTTCTCTGAGTGCTCAGCAAATACAATTTCTTTTCTCTGATGCCTGGTAAAGTGATTTTGCTGTTGTTGTTTTTTTTCCCCAGCCATCTCTTTCCAAATGGAGATGTTTGCTGTTTGTGTAATGACTCCATTCAGCATTTTGTCAATGAACAAGTAACAAGCAGGATGTCCTGGAAAACATTATTTTGGAACTCATTAGGAAAGTTCTATAGTGTCAAAGGACAAAATGGCCATAATTGTTTAAAGAATTTAATTGACTTTCTTTTTTTTTCCTGGAATTAGGCAACACTTCATTCCATGGAATAGAATAAGTTTTCTGATAGATTTAACAAAGGAGATTGCTTTTATAAGACAGAGAAAGGATGAGGAAAGCAGCAACAAAAGAACAAGAAATGGATTGGTCATTTCAGTTATTTGTCTTGTAAGGTGGGGGTCAACTGGGGAGAGGAGACAGAATCATAGAAAAATAACTGATTGGTTAACATCAGACTACATCAGGTTACCTGTATAAGGATTAAGAGAGAGAAAACTTAATATTATCAGGCCAATTGACACTGATCTATTTGGGACATCAAACTGTTACCTTTCTAATCCTGAAGACTAAACAGCTTAGTTTAGCCTGAGTGACTCCATTTGCTTCCTGCTGTGGTCTGTTGGGGCCCAGTATAGGAGCCTTCTCCAAAAGGATGACGTTCTGTAATTTTTTTTTTGAGTGATAGCAAACACTTATGGTTATATTTTCATTAGACACTAACATAAACACTTCACATATACAGAGTTGTGACAAAGTCTTCTCTGCTAACCAGTAAATGAGCTTCATTCAGCCATTACATACCATTACATCATGGCTATTCTTATTTTATGGTCTTAGGCAAATAAATGCAAGATACAGTGATCTTCCAGATTTAGCAACTGCTATAAACAGAGCTGCTAATTTTAAAATACATATGAGGCTTCAGCCTCTATAATATCATCATAGGGTAACAGTTTTATAAATTCATAACCATTAAATTAATATGAAACAATCTAAAAAAACTCTCTAAGAGGCATCTAGTTTCTTACAAACTTCTTCAATGAACATTGACTCGTTCTTCATTTGAGATAAATTTTGAAGATATTTAACTTCTTTAGAAGAGCATTCTTATTTGGAATTTGCTTCAAAATTTCTTTCTGAAGTGTGGGTGCTTTGAGACTTCTGAGAAAGTTCTGGAAGACAGAGCACCCCCATAAATAGAAGAGGCATCTGTTTTACCTTCTCCTCCTCTGCTACCTCATGTGCCACAATCTGAACTTTGTTCTTTAGTCTCTGAATATCCAGTCGTGGATTCTGTGGTCTCTGCTATTTAACTATTTCTTCCTTAGACAATGCCAGACACTCCTCATTAGCTCTGTCTCCTGCCTTCTCCATTTTCAGTAGATTTGATACATTAGTTAAATATTTCAGCTTTTGGGGAGGAACTTTCATAGTTTCACACAATTGTAGCAATGTTTTCTTCAGGCAGTTGAGGTGATATTGAAATTGTTCTTTTTCTTTAATATTGTTACTCAAAATTACTATTATTACTGAGTCTATCATAGTTTGCAAATGCTCTCTGGTACTCTTTAAAAGAGGTTACCAGGTTTCTCTCTTGTTGGATGCTACCTTGATCTGTTTTAGATTAATATATTTTGTTTGTCCTCTTTCTCTGACAACTCAAGTTCTTCATTATTGATTTTTCTTTTTGAATTTCTTTTCAACATTTGAGACATTTTCTTGGAAGCATTTGCTTTACCAGGCATCTTGATTGGCATCCTGTAATTTTTTTCTTTTTTGGTGCTGGAGATTAAACCCAGGGACACCTAATCACTGAGCCACATCCCCAGCTTTTTAATTTTTTTTTATTTTTAGACAGTTTTAGACACTAAATTTCTGAGGCTGACCTTGAACTTGCAATTCTTCTGCCTCGACCTCCTGAGTCGCTGGGATTACAGGCATGCGCCACTGTGCCTAGCCACGTCCTATAACTTTTTAACAATGGTTATTACTATCTGCTTCTTAATATAACTCTGACAGTGCTATAGTCTAATTTCATTTTTGTGGAATTCGCTTTTTGATATTTGCATGACTTTGTTCATGAAGTTCCTCACAAATATATGATTTTGATATCTATGCAATAAAGTGGCAGCAATCACTTAAGATCCATAAAGGAAAAAGGGCAGAAAAATTTGCATCCATAAAGTTGCAAGTAGTTTCACAAGATTAATGTCCTCATTGCAATCTTCTGATACATTCAGTGAAAAAACACCCAACTGGATCCATTGTTTGCTGTCATTTATAAAAACAAGTGGCATGTGTTGAAGTCTAGAAAACAGTGGAGCCCTCTTTTCCTGCAGCAGCCGTGGCTGAAGGGGAGGTCAAGGGGAGAAGTTGCAACGACAGGGCCCCATAGTGCTGCCCTTGGTCAACAGGAACTCTAGTAGCAGCTCATTGTACTTTATGGTAATGAGAAATGTTTTCATTAAAGCAGAAAATGGGTGGCATTACACAGAACTGTCAGTTTTCTAGGCGAAGGAAAGTGACTAAGGAAATATTTAAGTCGGCTCTCAGGCCTGAAATCCTTTGCCTTTATTCCCAGGAAGCAGGACCAGGATCTGCCTCCAGATGTTTCTGAATGGATTTAGTGTGGAGCTTGAAATGCAGGTCCCTTGTTTAATGGAGAAAGCCAGAGGGCCTGCCTCTTTAGAGTTGGTTTGCGCGTGTGCGGGAGTGGGGAGGGGGGGTTGGGGACAGAGTGAATGAGAGAAGGATGGAGAGAAAGAGAGAAAGCAAGAAAAAGCAAGATTGATTTCATAATTTTATGTATGAAACATTGAACCTATGTATTGAAAGCACAAGAGATGAACTGATGTATGTAGATATTACCTGATTTAGTCTGAACTAGGCAAAATCAAAGCAAGCTAATCAAAGTGAGTTCAAAAGAACAGGATTCTTCCTCAAGCACGATCTCTGCCCATCACAATAATGACCTGCATGTCTCTCCTGAAGGGACCTCACCGTTTCCTTGACTATAGCCTCTGTCCCTGTTCCCCCTTGAGCAGCCTTGGAAGGCCCTCTGTCCTCACTCTTGAAATGCCTCCTCCCCCAGGAAAACTTCCCTGGTGAAAAAAAGTGGTCCACGTCTCTCTGAAATCCCACAGGACTTGACTTGTACCTCTTCCGACACTTATTCCACTGTACGTAGCAATTTATGTTTCTGTTTATGGTGTTTCTTCTGTTGACTTGTAAGGTCCTCAACGGCAAGATTTGTGAATGTTTTACATATATTTTACATATGTGCCTCTTCATTACATTTAGCACAGTAACTTACACTTTATAGGCACACAATAATTGTGTGTTTAATTAATAAAATAAATGTCTTCAAACCTAGATCTGCTGTACAGTCGTCCCTGTAACCTGTTCTTACAGGAGAGGATGAAGGAAAGTGAATAGCCCATGTTCTCTATTAGTCAAGTAAAAATCTGCCCTATTTTCTCCATCATGACTCTGGATCAAGCACTTTATATTTTGTCAGATTGATTGAGTAGTTGAGAGTTTAATGTTTGAAGTAAACATTTTTCTTTTTCTGCTTCTTTTCTTCGTTTGGAACGGATGAAACTTTTCTGGACAAAAAGGAAAAAATATCTGGGTGGGAGAAATCAAGTGGGGCCAGTAAAGCCTGCCTTCTGCTACTGGGTTTAGTTGAAAATACCAAGCTGTTTTCAAGAACTCCGGATTAAACTGCTTCCCTCATATGGGATTCTGGGGTGTCTTCTTCAAAGAATTGAAAGCAGAAAGATTTGGGAACTGAGACTTAATCTGAACAAAAGGTACTATTTTAAGTCAAAACATCTGCTGGCACAGGGGTGGAGGGGGGAATGAATTGAACTTGAATACCCAGGTACTCAGTACTCACCCCTCGGATTACCTTCTCTGATAATTTTTCCCTGCTTGAACTAAAATTCTTTTTTTCAAAGCAGGGATGTTATTTTGCCATCCAGTAGAAACAGCAACTTAAAATATACTCCTGAAAAATAAATTATTAATAATCATTGGCTGCATCTTTGTTAAAAGTGTTTATTTTGATTTACTTTGATAATGTTGCAGTTGGTGGTAATGGCACATTTAAAGTGTTAACACCCTGTAAGTGCATTGGGCTTAAACGAATAAACGTTTTGTAAAATAATCAAATAAAATATACTTTGGCTTCCTGGAATGTGCTAGAAGTTATGCCTTCATCTTTTGATTCTTTTACAAAATATGTGGTGTGATGTGATCGTGCAAACAATTCCCGTCCTTTCTGTTAAGCGTCCAAGAGTTGGAGGAATTTAGAAACCTTTTGTCGTTGTGGGGGTGGTGGTATTTACTTCCTAGTTTATGATGTTTGGTGTTATCCATTCAGGTTTTGTGGGTTTGATGCAGCAGCTGCTCAGTTGGACATGACTGGAGAGAGGCTATGGGGCAGTTGGTCTGAAGAGTTATGGGATGGAATCTCTAGCAAACATTGTAATGGTTGGAGTTTCTCATTACCACTACATATAGCACACATCTAATTATCAGTTCTACTCTTACTCCTACCAAGTTTGTCAACTATCAGAAATGGTGATTAAGTTTCAACTTCTGGCTAGGTGCTCACTGCAAAGGTCCAAAGCAAATCACTTGTGTTCTCTAATTTGCCCATCACTATGGTGTTTCCGTTCCTAGGTTACTCATATCAAAACCTCCTTGATTACAGTCCGGTCAGCTTCCCCTTGTCATAGACTTGTTTGGGAGTAGGGTATGATCTTCCATCACTGTGTTCCAATCTGAGGTCTCTTCCCACCATGAATCAAAGATCACATATGTTGTGACATCAGGCTCACTTCGTTTACAACGCACATTCATTAGGCGAGGTGGACAACATGGTGTGGCGGGCAAGTTGGATCCGATTCCCCAGGTCTGAATCAGTGTTTTCTCACTTACCAGCTGTATGTGTCCTTATGCAAGTTTTTTTAACTTCCATAAGTCTCATGTCCTCCATATGTAAACTGGAAATAATAATAGCCTCTACTTTTATAGGATTGTTCTTAAGATTAAAGAGATACACAGATGGTAGATTCTCAGTCAATGACAGCTATTATTAGTGTGAAGATTTTGAGGCTACAAACATCATTTCCATCTCCTATCTGCCTTCCACTATTTTGGGGGTGAAAATCACCAGGCACCTCCCATATACTCTCATTCATGTTCACATCTTGTTTACTGACCTCCATGGGAAGCACTTTTGGATTTATCAAGCCGATTATCTCCCTCTCCTTCTTTATTTAACTCCCACATCTTCCATTTTCTCCTGTAGTCTCTGTCATTGTCCAAGAAAATTATACAACAGAGTCTTTTGATTCTTTGCCCAAGGTCTCATAATTTCAGATTATAGAGAGCCACACGTGGGCTGTATGTAGACTCTTGGCATCGCAGCCAGTGAAGGGATAGGTATGGCATTGGGAACGTCCTGTGGCACCCCCACAGGGATAGACAGCCTGATGCAGGTGTACTTTCCCCTCCGCTCTGCCAAAAGTCCCACACAGCACCGGAGATGGGCTGACCTGCTGTAGCCGAATGGCTCCTCTGAGATGGGTTTGAACTGCCAAGATGCCAATCAACCTGCTGACTGCAAAACATCAAGAAGCAAGACTCTGCCCTTGAAACCTTATCCCTGCCTTTGATGTACCCCCTTAAATAAATCATGGGAGCCATTTTCTCTTGTCTAGCCCAGCTCCTGTGTGGACTAGGACCTATCAGGGGCTCCAACCTTTTGAAACTATAATTCTGCCTTTGTCTTTTGTTCTTTACTAATTGTTCTAGGCTTTAATTTCTCAGGTGGCCTATATTCTCCTTGGCAGGAAGATCCCCCCGCCCCCAGAGGAGATGCTGGACGTCTCCCCATATCAGATAATGTCACTTATGCAATATTTTCAGCTCCAGATGTGCTGGAGATTTCTAGGAGGAAGTTACTAGGGATCTTCAAGTGGCTGAGGTGTTGGGAAGAACAGACCTGAGAGCTTAATGGAATAGCTTTCAAGAGCCTGGTGATCCACCTTGGGTACATGGTTTAGACAGTACACTTCTTTCATATAGGTTAAGTATGGAGTGTTGAAGCCATCCTTACAAAGCCAGAGAAATCTGTTAGTCAAAACCATCAGCTAAGCCAGGCTCAGTGGTGCAGGCCTGTAATCCCAGTGGCTCCGGAGGCTGAGGCAGGCAGATTGCAAGTTAAAAGCCAGCCTCAGCAAAAGCAAGGCACTAAGCAATTCAGTGAGACCCTATCTCTAAATAAAATACAAAATAGGGCTGAGGAAGTGGCTCAATGGTTGGGTGACCCCGAGTTCAATCTCTGGTACTCCCCCACCACAAAAAAAATCATCAGCTAAATAATGTCCAAGTTAATTATTTTGCATTTTTGTATTTGCATTTATCCACCCAGCTCAAGACTCTCAAAAGAATGAGAGATGACTTCAATATGTTAAGGTTTAGCGGCTTCCCTTGGCTATCCCCAGCCATCCAAATTATAAAAGTAGAACTATACATTGTAGAGTGATACCTTCATAAATCTATTTCTAAGAGCCAGAGAAGAGACATCACAAGTGGGGAATTTCATATGTGTCCACGCATGTACAGAGTTCAGGCTCAAGAAGATAAATGTGTCAAGAATGTGTAACTGCTGCCGAGTAATTATGCAGCTTACATTTCTGCCAGTAAATTTTGAGCCTGATTTATGTCAGATTCGACTATAAATCCACTCTTTGCACCAATTATCAAAAATATACTTTACAGTCTTGAATATATTATTTTCAGAGAGAAAAATAAACAACAGAATGTTAGATTGTGTCCATGCTGCCAACTCTGGAGGACTGGGGTGGGATGGAGTGTGTCTTGAGAAGGCAAGACTCAGTTCTGCAAAGACAACTGGAACTAAGGAATCCAGAAACCGTAATGACTCAACAGCCCTGGGTCTGAGCTCTCATGTAAGAAAATAGTGAGAGTAGGCATCTTACATTCTGTGGATAAAATGGGTGTGTCATCTCGTTGACTGAAGAAATGAGAGATTGTTCTGAGAGATGGATACCTATTCTGTGTGCTCCTCATCTGTGCCAGGTGCCACCAACCACACACTCTAAATTTGCAGGGCCTGGAAAGTGCATCTCAGTCCTGAGAGAATCCCTTGAGGACCTTTGAAAAATATAGATAGAAGTGTTATTTTAATTGGACTAACATAGAAGTGTTAGTTTAATTGGACTGGGATGTGGCCTGGGTGTTGCTAGCTTTTCTAAAGCAGGCAAGAAGTTCTGGCTCTGACAAGTTGTCCTGAGACTGGCTTTGCCTTGCAAGGACCATGACAAAGCCCATCTACAGGGAGGCAAATGGCCATGACAGGGGCTCTTCACCATTGTTGTCACCCTTTCTTCTTCACGATCTTTATTCTTCTGCCTTGTAGCATTAGCCCCTGACTATGGATGGTCTTATTCTTCTTGCCTAGAATTTCATGCTTTTGATTGACACCTAAAATTTCACACTGCTAGTCCCACCCTGGCCTGCTTTGGGACCAGAAACTGTATCCTTTCCTTCTGAGTGCTTGCATTTTCTGTTGCAAACCTAGTCCTCCTGATTTCCCAGCTGCCTTTGCAAGTTCCTCTAGCGACACTGACTTGAGACAGGCTTATCACTTGGGTTCTGACTTCAAGTCCTTCCCCTGGGGCAGGATCCTGGAGACCTCTCTACAGGCAGTCCCTGAACATATTTACACAGCATGTGACTTCTCTGGGATGGGACAAGGTCTTCACTTATCCATCTAGATGCAGCCTCTTTGTGATGGGAAACAGCAGGTGTGTAATTCTGGGTGAGATCAACTTGGGTTGAATCCTAGGTTGGGAGATTGTAGCAGAGGAGAAGGAAAAAGGCTTGGTGGCTAGGAGGCAGGTTGCTGAGCAGGGCCTGAGCTGTGGAGAGGAGGGATGTGAGCACCTCCACCTCCCTTTCAAGGTGTGGATTACAAGTGTTAGTGTGGACCATTGTAGTGAGGCAACTGCTATTGTCATTCTTAAAATTCCGTATCATGTCATCTTCATAACTGATGAATGGCATCCTTGTCTCAAGGTACAAACACAGAACAAAAATGTAAGTTGAAAAGAAGATTTTGACAAAATCATATTTACATTCTCATTTTTAATCATAGTATAAGTAAACCCAAACTATTGGTTCCTGCATCTAATCCCCTTGGATCAAAAAGCTTTCTTTGTTAACCAATGTGCAATACTTCTGTTCCACATACAAAGAAAGATACACGTATGTACATATAATATTGCTTGTGTGCTTTATGTAACTGGTATATTATCATACAGATCATGATCAAACTTCTCTCATGCAACAGGATGTGATGGAGATCTTTAATTTCATCACATATAGACCCCATTGTACACAACTACTAAACTCTATGGACAGCGAAGCTGTTTCCAATTTATGTGATTATGCACAATTCTGCCATGAGTAGCTTGTATGTGTGTGTGAAATTTTTCCTTTCTTTCTTTTTCTTTTCTTTTTAGATAGTGCCTCGCTATGTTGACCAGGCTGGCTTCAAATTGATGATCTTCCTGCTTCAAGATCTTTCTTTCAGGAAGATCAGGAGAGGTCAAATTGTTAGATCATGGGAATATCACATTTCCAGCATAAATAGGTATTGTCACATGTAGTCCTTGCCCAGGAATGCAAGAAAATGTCCTTTTGTCCTTGAGCTGTCTCTTGTCTTTTAGTTTAGCTTGTGTCATTTTTCATAGTGGAGAAGCCATTGATTTCTGGTAATCACTCTCCCCCTGGTCTTGTACGCCTTCTCAGTCTTGTTTAAAAGGTCTTTCCCACCCAAAGTAATCAAACCTTTTCCTCTACTTCTAGTTGTTTTCATAGTTTTACATATCTTAATCTTTCCAAAAAATATTGGTGAATTGTGTGAGGTAGGGATCTAAGCATTATTTTTGTCCAAGAGGAGAACCAGTAGTCTTAACAAATTGTTAGATGGACCTCCTTTCTCGATGTCTAAAATACTACCTTTATCATATACTATTTACCCTGTATTCACAGGTCCATTTGGGGGCTCTGCATTCTGTTCTTTTGACTAAAATAATATCTGGAGCAATTACTCATTTAGTTACACTAGTCAAGGGTTATCACTATCTGTCAGTGAGAGGCTGAAATAAAAATTTACTCTATATTGACTTCATAGTATACAACTTCATGGTATACTAAACTATTAAAAATTAGATGGAGTTTTTGCTTTTGAAAGGGGTTCAATTAATCTCAAAAATGCTATTTTGCAGGGACGGTTGGGGCTTGATCCCAGTGATGCTTAACCACTGAGCCACATCCCCAGCCCTTTTTTTATGTTTTATTTTGAGACAGGGTCTTGCTAAGTGTTCAGGGCCTCGCTAAGTTGCTGAGGCTGCCCTTGAATTTGAAATTCTCCTGAGTTGCTGGGATTATAGGAATGCACCACCACAACTGGCTTTAATAATCTTTTCATCATCATTTTAAAGCCCCTACAGTGAAGGTTTCTTTCTAGATACTGTTATAAATATGTAGTTAATAGTCAGACCTGGTGTAACTTGCATAATATGTATACAGATATATATGTGCAAAAACATATATGTATCTATTTATTATTATTATTGCCACTGAGTCACATCCCTTAGTCCTTTAATTTTATCTCTAAACAGGGTCTCACTAAGTTGCTAAGGCTGGCCTCAAAATTGTGATTCTCCTGCCTCAGCCTTTTGGGCAGCTGGAATGACAGGCATGTACCATCACACCTGGGTGATCTTACATGATTTTTTTTTTTTTTTTTTTTTTGGTATAGGGGATTGAACTCAGGGGTACTTAACCACTGAGCCACAACCTCAGCCCTCTTCCTCTTTTTGGTATTTTATTTAGTGACAGGGTCTCACTGCATTGCTTAGGGCCTTGCTAAGTTGCTGAGACTGTCTTTCAACTCACGATCTTCCTGCCTCAGCCTCTCAAGCTGCTGGGATTACAGGTGTGCACCACGACGCCCAGCTTCTTACATGATTCTTCAACACAAGATCTTTATTCCAAGATCTTTATTGCCAATTTACTTTTATTTCTTCCTGAATGTTACACTTGACTTAAAAATTCTTCTTAACTGGATTTAAACACATTTGTAGTGAATTAATAAAATTAACAAATATACCTTTTTTTCTTAAAGCTATTCTCATTTTATTATTTTTTTAATTTGTTTTAATTAGTTATACATGACAGTAGAATGCACTTTGATACATCATATATAATGGAGTATGATTTCTCATTCTTCTGGTTACATATGACGTAGAATCCCATCGATCGTATGAACATACTTTTTAACTTTAAACACACTAATCGTTTGGAGCAAGAGTTCAAAGATAATATTAGCTTGCATTATGTAACATCCGAGCACCATGGGCCCATGAGGACAAAACAGATGACACAGTGTGGCAAAGGGGAATTGGGAACGGAAAATATTCCCTGGATATTTGAATGAAGGTGCATTTTGACTTAACCTTAAGGGCAGTGTTTCTTTCTTCTTCTATGCATTTTACTGAGTTGCTTCATTCAGAGTGTCTGTTTTGCTCTTAGTGTTTTAAGACATGAGGTATTAGAAACTTGGCATGAATCTGGCTTTCTAAGCTAGAAAACTTTGAGAGAATTTCTTTTCTCTGGACTACATTTAAACCTATGTCTTAGGTTTCACTTATGATTTATTTGTTGTGTAGTTATTGTTTATAAAAACAAAACAGAAGCACATTATTTCCATATTTGTTTTCCATATGGCCCAACTGAATAAAAATTACCCTTATTTTACTTTCCTTTCTCTCCAGAGAGCACTGTCTTCCTGGAATAGAATGTGAATGATACCTCCTGGAGTTGTGCAGTGCGAGGTACTGGCCTCTTTCCCCTCCCTACTTCTATTGTCTGTCTACATTGCCGGTCCTGCTGTCTGCTCTGTGGTAGCTTGTGGATGCCTCCACTCTGCAACTCTCTCTGTTCCTCAAAGATCTCATCCCACACACTGCAAAGGTTACTCATGTCATTAGTTCAGTCTCCTAGCAGTTTCCAGGCCTGAGTTCTTATCAGGGGTTGTCTTACAAGGATTCAAACATTCTTGGCTATTTGTAAAGCCCAGAGTACAGCAAAGAGATTTTTAAAAATTTTTTCTTATTTTTTCTTTTTAGTTATACATGGCAGTAGAGTGTATTTTGACATGTTATACATACAAGGAGTATAACTTCCCGTTCTTGTGGTTGTACATGATATGGAGTTACATTGGTGGTGTAATATATGGACATAGGAATGGTATGCCTGATTTATTCTACTGTCTTTCTGATTTCCACCCCCGGCCAATCTGGTGAACGTCCACTCCACCCTACCCTATTGTGACAGTGAAGAGTTTCAGAACGGCTGTAGGATGAGAGCTTTCTCAACACACAGAAGGCACAGTGCTGTTGAACTTACATGAGCGTCTATTCGATATTGATGCTAGTTCCACATCTAGATTTGAACTTGGGATGCAGCTGAGCACAGAGAGTCTGTTCTCCGTGGGATGTGTAGTCCACATTCACCCCCCAGAAACCTTCCACAAGTGCATTCCACACGCTGATATTTTTGAAAAGCGCTGCTTTCCGCAGATGGTTACACGCAACTGTGCTCTTCTTCCCTGAAGCGTGTGTGAGATGTTGCAAAGTCAAAGCTCCAAGACTCCTAGATCCTTAGAACTGAGAGCACTTTTGAGATCTAATCCAGCTGCCTCATTAAGAACTGGGATGCATGGATGACTATTTATGTACTTGAGGATATACATACATAAACATAGATACATGTGCATACTCATTACATACTTATATACACAACCATATTCATTTTACTAATAGCAAATGCATGAGAATTGATTAATACATATTTAAACCTTAAATGAACTGGTAATCTGTTATTATGAACCCAAAGACACTTATAAGCCCACTGAAATGACCTCTTCTTTAAATATTCACAGCTCCCATTGTATTTCATTGTGTGTGTATGTGTGTGTGTGTGTGTGTGTGGTGTGTTTTCACAAGAATGTGGGGCTGGAAAGGTTACTGATTACCATCCATTAGACTGATGGGAAGAGCTCAAATGTGGAACAGTTTCCAGCTACGTGTGGAATTCTGGCTGGCCGCTCTTTTACTCCAAAGTCTGTTTTATTTTGTGAAATGGTTTCTTATCACATTTATTTATTGTTCCTCCAAGGGAGGCGGGAAGGCGGGAATCTTTATTGCAATTCTCATGTTAACGTGTGAGAAAACTGAGTTCACCCAGAGCTTGACATGCTCTTCCTGGGAACAGACACAAAGCACCCAGGAGACCCAGCAGGCTCCCTGTCACCAAGCTCTGCATGCTTCGTAGCCCTTCTTTTCCAGCCCTAAGGCCCTTTACCCCAATGGAAATGATGTCACATGGGAAGTCCCCAAATCAAGAGTTGTTTTAAAACCCCCATGATATGCAGATTAAGCATTATCCCTGTGTGGGTATTTCTGAATATGAAAATCCTGCAGATCTTTCTAGCTGGTGCATTGTGACATCCGCCCCACCTCCACCCATATATGCTTTAGACCTAAAGTGCTGTACCATCACATTTATTAAAGATATTTAGTAAATTAAATCTCAGTGATAGCAGCCAGCAAATATACTAGCGAGAGGCCAATCATTCCACAAGTATTCACTGGGGCTCTGTACTAGGCCCTGCAGAGGTGATGATAAAATGATAGACCTGCCCATCTTTAAGAATTCAAAACACAAGGTGATGGTGTTAAGTAAAGAACAATTGAAGCCGGGTTTGGTGGTGCACGCCTGTAATCCCAGCACTTTGGGAGGCTGAGACAGGAGAATTGCAAGTTCAAAGCCAGCCTCAGCAACGGCAAAAGCACTAAGCAACTCAGTGAGACCCTGTCTCTACATAAATCACAAAGTAGGGCTGGGGATGTGGCTCAGTGGTCGAGTGCCCCTGAGTTCAATCCCCAGTACCAAAAAAAAAAAAACAAAAGAACAATTGAAATTGGGGAGAATAAGTGCACCTGTGTTTGGAAGCTTACTGTGTTGTGGGATCAAACTTAGACAGACTGTCAGAAAGCCTGCCTAGATGAAGGACTGAGAGGACTTGCTGGACACAGGTGGAGGAACAGTGTTCAAGGCAGAGAGAACAGTATGTGTGAAAACCTAAAGACAAGAGGGAGCAAGATACACCCAAAGAAATGAAAAGTTCACTCTGGTTGGAGCATGAAGTGAAGGATGGGTATGGGCACATGAGTTTGGGAATGGAAGAGAACAGGGGATGACCAAGATGCTATCAGAAAGATAACTAGAAGTTAGACCATTAAAGCCTGGCCTTGTAAGTTATATTTAGAGAACCAAACTTTATCTGTGAATTGATTAGTCATTCATTCATTCATTCATTCATTCATTTATTCATTTATTCATATACCATGCACCAAAAACTAGAGCTGGGGATAAAACAACCAATAAAACAAATAGTACACCCTCAGGGAGCTTCCATTCTCATGAACCGTAGAGGGGATTCAACGGACAAGTAACCAAATTCAATATGTAATATCAAGTTGCAGTAAATGCTGAGAATAACTTGGGGTGGGGGTAAGAAGTGCCATGGGATGGTTCAGTGAAGCCTCAGTGATATGGTGACACTCAGCAGAGAGCTACAGAAGTACCGGATGCAGACAAGCAGACGTTTTCAGGGGACGGGCACTCCAACCAGAGGGCATGGCATGTGCCAAGGGCCTAAGCAGCGTGTGCAGGAATCACTGACAGTCATGCTGGATAGAGCTCAGGAAGAGAGGACAGGAGTAGCAGGAGATGAATTTTGAGAGGCAAAGGGGCAAGATCACAGAGAGCCTTGTAGGATTTTATTCCAAGTATGACGGAAAATCAAAAGGGAGGTAATAGGACTATGTTTTTTATAGATCAAGCGGCTGAAGTGGAATGGATTGAGGGTGAAGGTGGTGGTGGGGGATGGGTTCCAGAGCAGGCAAGGAAAACAGTTTGTTGGAAAAAATCAGACAAGCAGTGAAAATAACCTAAGCAAGGTAATAAGAGCAGGATATTCTACCAATCAGAGGTAGGAGGCAGGGAAATTGAAGCGTGTTAAGTGGCCCTGTTCCTTAGTTCCAAAATACTTTCATCATGACTGAGTTTTCCCCCAGATAGCTTATCTTTTGAGTTCAAAGGACTGAAGATCCTATTAAGGCAAATTCTTCTTTCATTTTTTGGATTTTAAAAGCATTGCATTTAGAGGGAAAAACAAGAAACAGAATGATATAGGCGCTTGCCTCACATGCATGAGGCACTGGGTTCAATCCTCAGCACCACATAAAAAATAAATAAATAAAATAAAGATTTTTTTTAAAATATTTATTTTTTAGTTGTAGGTGGACAGAATATCTTTATTTTATTCTTATGTGGTGCTGAGGATCGAACCCAGTGCCTCATGCGTGCTAGGCGAGCACGCTACCACTGCACCATAACCCCAGCCCCTAAAGATATTTTTTAAAAAAAGATAAGAGCATGTTATAAAGCAAACATCCCCCGCCCAAGAAAGTTGCAGAATGCATTTTTTTTCTTTAAAGAGCAAAATACCAAATATCATTGAGCATTGAGCAGGCAGTCTAGTTTAGCATAGGCCTCTGAGAAACCAGGTCTTGAGATAGTTAGGGTTTGACAGTGAGTTGTAGACAGAGGAATGCTAGGAAAATCATGCCAATAAGGTGGGTGTCATGGGGCTGGTCAGGACAAGGTCTTTAGGGCCTAAGAAGTAAGAGCAATAGTCTTGAAAACAAGTTTCACCTCCTTCACATTTCTATTTTAAACTAGCTCTGGACAAAGTTTTATTTTTGCTTCTCCCCACCCCACACTCCCTACCCAAGCACTGTTTTCCAAAAGATAACCTATTCTGATATTTAAGAAAAACTTTGTGTTTTTCTCTCTGCACTAAATGGAATTTCACCAATTTCTTTGGAATGGCTACTATCAGAAAAAGCTCTGTGGCTGTTGAAGCCAGTGTTCCATAGTCTACCAAGGTTCAAGGTCTCATGGAAAGAAAATTTGCAGCCCACGAATTTAAAGTTGAAAAATGAAATAAAACTGGCAGTCAAAGAATGACTTGGATTTTAATCTTCAGTTTTGCTGATAATGATGATCACTCAAGAGCTAAGGCCCTCTCAGTTTACAAACCGTGTTCATGTTTATTAATCTATTTGATCTTCATACTAACTCTGTGACACAGCTATTTTACAAATGAGGAAACTAAAACTCAGGGAGATTAGTGACTCATTCAAGTTGCTTCATTTGTATTCTGTACTCTTTCTGTGTTCTGGATCTCTCTGTGTGTGGAGGTCAGGTTCTATTTGCTTCCCATTATAACATTTTTCAGTTAACTTCATGGGGACATATAAAAGAAAAATGATGACAATATGGATTGCATAATTCATTATAAAAGGTACTAAATAAATAAAATACATAGATATTTACCATTGTTTCTAGTTTAAAATTATTTAAAAATATTTATAGTCTATATACTGTCTTAGAGGGATGGTATTTAGCATGAAGCTGGGAATATTCAAATTGGATCTCTACCATCAGGCATGTTCCCAGAAGAAGAAATATGTAGAGAGGCTTTATCTAGTAGATAGAGCCTTGGCTCCAAACCCAGGAGAACCCCCAAGTGAGCTTGGTTGGACTACAGTTGAATCTGCAGTTGGATCTTGGATCTTATCACTCTGTTGAGAAAAGAAAGCTAGTCCAAAGCCTATTCCAGCAAAATGCAGAGGAAGTGGAAGAGGAAGGGAAGCAAAAATAAGGATGGCCAGATGATCTCCTGCATGTATGCAGCCCCAGCTCTCCTGCTCCAGCCTGGTGAATGTATAGTATCTGACACTAAATAGACCCCATAGCCTAGAATATGCACATTGGTCTCCTTGAACTTGACCAATCTCTAGCATCTGTTTTCTTCAGGGAAGAGGAAGAATGTTAGAGAGCTAGGCTGGGAAAGTTGGTGAAAGCTCTCCTAGATAACAATGCCCAGAGTAAGAAGAATCTCAAAATTGGGGAAAAAGATGAAAAAGTCACAATTCTCTAAAATTCATTCATTGCATAATATTTCATGTTAGTCATTATGCCAGGTCTGGAATACAGAAATGAATACTAATCTATATCCATATCTATGTCAAAGTCTGTAACTATACCAACTGTAACTTTATCTCCATATATATATCATCTATCAACTGTTTATCTTTCAAGAGAGAGTCACACATTGTAAGTAAGGTATGACTTATAATGAAATTTTAATGTGTGACTTATAATGAAATTTTCACTTCAACTTCAGTGAAAATTTCCCAGAAATTGTCCATTCAACAGAGTGTTCCAGAGATATGCTAAGAATATAGATTCATCTAGAATACCAGGAGATATTCATTTAGAAGTAATATGAAATGTGAGATCAAAACTTGAAAGAAACCATTATAAATGTCAAGCAAAGAGAAAGCTGATGTTTTAAAACCTTACAAAGAAGAATATACTGGCATTTCTTCAGTGCTAATTTAGGGAGAGTAAGTTCTCCTAACACTGAGGACAGAAGTTATCTCCCAGGACAGGGAAGTTCTCAGCCACCACAAAATGCTGGAATCTTCCTTCTAAACCAGTCGGCGTCTTGAGCTCTGGGTGAAAGCTTTCCCTAACACCTGCTTCTCTTGGTCCTGAAGGAAGCCACCATGGACAGGAAGCTTGGTTCAAAGGGCCACTTCCATTTTCTCTCTCACAACGTATTTCCTACTTTGTTAATCAGCACTCTAGTTTCTACATCAAACTCTAGCCTTACCAGAGTGTTTGTTAATATGGCTACACTTCCCTATCTTCCAGAAGAATCATGTGAACAAAGTGTCCCCAGAAGTCCTTACATGGATAGTTCCATTTGAGGTATGCCTGGTATTCATGGGCATGTGGGAGGACTGTATTCTTGGTTCCCCTCCTCCAGCCACCTGCATCTCTTAATTAGGGTAGCAACAATGAAACCCCAGGCTTCCTGGCCTACGCCCAAATCCTCACTCACCATTCTCCAAGCACTGACTTGAATTCTCAGTTTTGGTACTGAGTTTGTGAACAGCTGAACATTCATAGTTTTTATCAAGATACCTTAATATTTTGTTTGCATTTTTAAATTCTAGTTTAAAAGAGAAATAAAAACGGGTGTGTTACATTTGCAAGAGGAATAACTATAAGAAAACAACACAAAAAACATTCAGTAAAAATTTTAAAGGTGAAAAAAAATGGGTGTGTTATATCACCCTTGATTATATGATATGGTCTCTATTTTAAAAGTTCTATATTTATCTTATTTACCACTGTATAACACATAACAGGCATTTAGGAAAATCCATTAATTATTAATTAATTAGCCATTGCTCCATCAATTTAACTATAATTAATTAGTCATTATTTAATTATTCTACACAGGGAAATAAGATGTACGTAAATCCAATCAAATTAAATAATTCAAGTCAGCAAATGATAAAGAGAACACGGGTGGGTCTGGCTGGGCTCTGGGACATCAGGATGCTCTTAGGTGGGTCTGGAGCAAGTGGTGTTAGTTGGAAAGGCCTCAGGCAAGAGTGAGGTGGGAAGTGACAAGACCCGAGTCACAGAGGCAGGAGGTGCACTCCATACTGGGGGAAGTGTGGGAGCTGAGCAGATCAGAGCAGGAGGGAGAGAGGATTTGTCTTGGAATTCCCAAGAAAGGCAAGCAGAGAAGTGGTTATAGATCACCCTAAAATGCTCAGCCATGCTTTGACTTTATCTTGCTTGTAGAAAGAGAAGGTTTGGGGGCAAGGACATTTAATCATGAAGAGAACAGAAAGTCAGGGTTAAAAATGCATGTTGTTGTTATATCACAAGATATTATATATGAAAACATACTGCTATATATGAAAACATACTTCATATATATACATATGAAAGCATGAGAATACCTTTTTAAAATGCCACTAAGTTAGAAATGACCTTTTCCTCCTTAATTACTCTGTGTGACCCTTACTGGACATATTTTTTATGAAATAGTTTTTATGAGAACACCTGCCACATTTTACTGCACGTATGTGATTCCATGTATCTCTGACAGCAAAAGGCAAACCCCTTTTATGGGAAGGAGCAGGTAGACTGTCTTGTACAATATCATTATGTTCCCAGGGCTGAGAAAAGGTTCACACAGAGAAGATACTTCACAAATGTTTGTTGCATGAATAAATAAATGAACATATAATTCACAAAGCAACTTCACATACATTTTTATTTCATTTAATCCTACATCTGCCTTATGAAAGAGGTATATATTATTGGTCTCTAAAAGAGAGTTCAGGTCCGAACACCAGGAGAGGCCCACTTTTCGGGGAAAGAAAGCACAAGTGGAAAGCTCAAAGAGGCTAGAGAGCCAGGACAATTGGCTGAACGTGGGTGTCAGGAGCCACCAAAGACAACGAGAGAACAAAGAGGGGCTCCGGAGTATGGGGTAGGATGGCAGAAAGGTCATCAACCTGGGATCCCAGAAAGAACCAATGAGAAGAGGGAGGGGAGCTGCACAAAATGGCCAAAGACCAAGATATGAGGTCATGGAAGAAGGAGAGGAGGGTCTGCAGCATTAATAGTCATTTGAAGAAATTTGACCCTAAAAGAAAAGAGTGAAGCTAAAAGAAACAAGAGTCAGTCAAAGGTATTTTTTCCACAAACCTTGGGCATGGTTAGAGACATGTCCATAGGAGAGACCCTGGGGAGAGAGGAAAGAGGAGGGATGGTGAGGCCCTGGAGATGTTTCGGCTCTGTCTCTTGCTCTCTCTCTCCTCTCTCTCACACTCAACGATCAACCCCCAGCACAGCTTGATTAGAGGTTAGACACAGTGTGCTTGGTCCAAACAGACATCTTTCTCCACTTATGACCAGACTCTTTGAAAATCTGTTTTCTCTCCTTGTTTTTTTCTTTTTTGTGGATCTTAAAAATAGTCTGCCCCCCCACCCCCAAGAGAAATGCCTTCTTGCCTCTCTGATGACAGTGTTCGAGGCCAAAGCTACAGAACCTCACCCAAAATAGATCAAATATTTGGAATGTTTTCTTATTTGCACCCCTCACAAGTATGAATGCAATGCAAAGCCAATTATAAGATCGTCTCCCCCCTCCCCTGAAATGAGCGAAGGATGTGTTTTCTGGTTGGGAGGCCCGGCCAGGCCTTACCACATGGTCTTGGTTGGATTGCAGCCTTCGTTCAGTGCGGACAGGAAGACGAAACGTGCACAGCTGGGTAAACATGTGTGAGAGGAGTGAGGGGCTCTCTCAGGACTCACCATCCTGAATTCCGTCTTGTGCACATGTCAGAGTTTCCCCAGCGGAAGAGCTGTACTTACAGAGGACTTAGGGTTTCTCTAAGATCCTACAAGGCCCAGAGCCTAACACTAAGCCTGTAGGTAACAGATGCTCAGATGGTGGGTGAATGAGTGAATGAACAAATGAGCTAGCAGAAAAATCCAGTCATACCTCTGAGTGATTCAGAGACCCCTGGGAGAGCAATTTCTCACGGATGAAACTTTTTTGTTTTGCATCCTTTGAGAGTTGGGTAAATCCAAATGCCACTGGTGAACTGAGAAGGGTGGAGACCATAGAGACATCTAGCTATCCTTTAACTAAAGAAATAAGGAGATGGAAGAGACTGGCCAGTTCTGTTCTTCAGAGGTGGGAAAAGATACCATTTATTCCAGGTGCTCCTTCTTATACACAGGGTCTTCTCTGATCACACCTTCTTTCTGTTTTTCCCAATCAATGCCCTTCTTCCACTGGGTGCCCTGAGAGACTGGCCCCATCAAAATGGGTCAGTGTGGGCTCCCAGTTCATCTGCACCCTACTCATAAAGCAATTGGTATCAAGGTGCTCAGACAGGCTATGGCTTAGAGTGTTAACCCTTTTAAGTGTAGCTGCTGATGTTTATGGTGTCAATGCCTTGATTCAAAAGTATGAATCAGGTCCACTCCTGCTAGCCAGATGCCCTGAGTAAACTGCATTTGAGGACAAGGAAGGTCAGTGGCCTTTCCCAGTGCCACATAGATGACCAGGTATAAGTGCCTTGGGAAAAGGATCTCTTGCCTATACAACAGTTTTTAAAAAATAACAAACCCAAGAAGTTTAAAGATAACAAACACCTGTGTACATGCTGTACAGAATTAATATGTCATGATTTTGTCATAATTGCTTTGACTCTATTTTCTTTTTTTCCCACATTTTTTTATTGGTGCATAGTAGTTGCACATATTGATGGGATTTGTTGTTTCATATTTGTGCATGCACACATGGCTCTATCTTCTTTTGCATGTGGCAGATACATTTTAAATTCCTTAATGTCATGATTAGTACCATTTTCCTCTCTTCCTTTTTTTTTTTTTTGTACCAGGTATTGAACTCAGGGGCACTTGACCACAGAGTCACCTCCCCAGCCCTATTTTGTGTTTTATGTAGAGACAGGGTCTCACTGAGTTGCTTAGCACCTTGCCGTTGCTGAGGCTGGCTTTGAACTTGTGATTCTCCTGTCTCGCCTCCCCAAGTGCTGGGATTACAGGCATGCGCCATCACGCCCAGCTCTCTCTTCCTCCTTATATAGGCAACCAGCATCTTGAATTTGGTGTGGTACTAGTCTGCTCCTACATGTATCCACAAATAATTCATAGTATGGAATTATTCCATTGCAACTTTTTCTTTTTGGTTTATTTTGTTTTGTTTTCACTGGACATACTTTGAGATTCAGGTGCATGTGTCATGCATTTGAGCTACTCTGTGATGCTCCATCCTCTACCGGTTTGTGTAGTGCCTCCCTGCTGACAGCTGTGGGGATATTTGACATCATTTTCACTATTACAGCAGTATTCTGATGCGCCCCATGCTTTTTTTTTTGTGGTACCGGGCATTGAACTCAGGGGTACCCAACCACTGAGCCACATCCCCAGCCCTTATTTTGAGACCAGGTCTTGCTAAATTGCTTAGGGCCTCACTAAATTGCTGAGGCTGGCTTTGAACTAGCTATCCTTCTGCCTCATCCTCCTGAGCCACTGAGATTACAGGGATGTGTCATTGCACCCTGGTTGCATCTTTCCTTATGTGGATTATTTTATCCTATGTCCATTTTTTAATTGATCTCTCTCTCTCAATTGATTTATAGGCATTCTTTGATAGTCCAAATTTGAATCCTTTATTTTATACACTGCACACTTTCTCTTGACTGATTCTTTCACATTATATATTGTGGCTTTTGTTGAATACCAATTTTTATATCTTGATATAACCAATTCTTTTTTCTTATAATTCTTACTTAATACTTATAAGTTTTTTTCTCTCTTTGTAAATAATGCTCGCAAATCAAGGTGGCCTATGGCCAGCAATGTTCATTCCTTGCTCCCTTCACACGAGGCCTGGGTACCCAGCAACACTTCTGGTCTTGGCGGGGCTCTCTGGCCCAGCCCAGCTCCATCTGTCTTGCCTTCTCTTTCTGGAAACCAAGCCGAAGAGCAGCCACTATCTGGGGTGTATTAGTTCCTGTGGTGCTGTCACAAATTAACACAAACTGGGTGGTTTAAAACAATAGACATTTATTCTCTTGCAGTTCTGGAGGACTGGAGTCCAACGTCCAAGTGTCGACAGGGCTGTTGCCTTTGTTTTGGAGGCCGCCAGGGAGAATCTGTCCCTCGTCTCTCTCTCAGCTTCTGGTGGTCACTGGCAATCCTGAGCTTGCTCACGAATTACTCCAATATCCATCTCTATCTTCTCATCCCTTTCTCCTTTGTCTTATGTGTCTCAAAACTCCCTCTTTTTATTATAAAGGCCCTTGTCCTTAGATTAGAACCTACTTTCTTTTTTCTTTTTCTTTTTCTTTTTTGGTACCGGGGATTGAACTCAGGGGCACTTGACCTCTGAGCCACATCCCCAGCCTTATTTTGTGTTTTTGTAGACACAGGGTCTCACTGAGCTGCTTAGTGCCTCACCACTGCTGAGGCTGGCTTTGAACTCACGATCCTCTTGTCTCAGCCTCCCGAGAAGCTGGGATTACAGGTGCATGCCATCGCGCCCGGCCCTTGCTTACTATTTTCTTATTGCACTTCCCACAGCCTAACCTTATATGCTATTAGATTAATTAATACATTTATCTGTCTTCCACCATCAGAATGAATTTAATTCATAGCACCCAGGACAGACCCTGCATGTGGTAGAAACTCACCATTTTTTCAGTGAATGAATAAAAGAATGAATGAACTGCTTTGTTGTTCTTTTAGGTATTAACTTCCATGTTCCTAAAGCACATCATAATTCTGCTGTTTATTAAAGGTTCCGTTGTAGACATTATCTGTTGATATCCTACTAAATTAAATGAAGGGTTAGCACTCTTATCCACCAAATCCTGAAGACCTGATCTTGCCTGTTATTATCCTCAGAACATGATCACATTCTTGTTTTGGTAAAATCAGTTGATGATTATGTTCATTTTTCTCCTGTTGAACTACAGCATTCAATGGTTACTTTCCCTTTCTTGTACAAATATTTTGTCTTTTTGTAATTATGATGACCTCAATCTTATATTTACTTATTTTCTTTCATGCAAGAATCTATTGGAGTCGGGCGCAGTGGTGCACACCTGTAATCCCAGCACTTAGGGAGGCCGAGACAGGAGAATCGTGAGTTCAAAGCCAGCCTCAGCAAGGGCGAGGTGCTAAGCAACTCAGTGAGACCCTGTCTCTACATAAAACACAAAATAGGGCTGGGGATGTGGCTCAGTGGTCGAGTGCCCCTGAGTTCAATCTCCAGTACCAAAAAAAAAAAAAAAGAAAGAATCTATTGGTTCATTTATCGAGCTGGCCTTTCCTTAAAACACCCTTCCTGGAGCCCTTTGCTCCAATGTCCCCTGGTTGCTTCCTCAACAGGTTATACAGCTATTGTCCTGATATTTTTCTCTCCCCATGATTGCACAGCCAGCTATCACCTCTATCCGGGTTTGCGTCCTCTATTTCCTGATTCTTGTCTTCCTTCTAGGTTTTTAGTTTCCACTTCAACATGTTATTTTTTTTTTTTTTTTGCCTTTGGATAACTTGATAACTTCAGGAGGAAATATGTTTGTCTTAGTCTACTTTCTGTTGCTATAACAGAATACCTGAGATGCAGTAAATTACTAAAAATAGAGGTTTACTTAGCTCACAATTCTGGATGCTGGTAAGTCGAAAAGCATGGTGCAGGCACCTGGTCAGAGCTTTCTTACTGCATCATAGGATGGTGGAGGGCTATGTTGCATGGTGACACAGAATAAGCACACTGGCTGAGGTCTCTTCTTCTTACAAAGCTGCTAATGGGGGCTGGGAATGTGGTTCGTGCTTTTTGTGAAGCACTGGGTTCGATTCTCAGCCCCACATCTAAATAAAATAAAGGTCCATTGAGAACTCAAAAAAAATTTTTTAAAAAAGTGCTAATGGCATCATGAGGGCCCCATCCTTATGACCTCATCTACTTCTAATTACTTTCCAAAGTCCCTATCCCTAAATACCATTAACGTATGAATTTGGGGATGAAATGTCCAACACATGCACTTTTGGAGACAACACAGCAGTTTTCCTTCATAGCACTGGCCCAGTGGGCCCTTTGATACAGGAAATTTGTGTCCGTTAGTTTTGAGAAACTTACTATTTCTTTTAGCAATTTTCTTCCATTTCTTCTATCCTCTTTGTCCAGGAACACTCAGGTATTGATTTTTTTTTTTTACTAGTTCTCTAATTTTTTAATCTTCACTCTCCTTTTCCCATCTTGTCTTTTCTATTTTTCCGTAAGATTTTTCTAAACTTGATCTTCCATTTCTTGAATTGAATATATATAAAATTTGGCCGTATTTTTCATTTGCCAATGTTCTTTTCCTATTCTCTAAAAGTGTTTTTTTTTTTTAAAGTTTCATTTTTAATCAACACATAGTAATTGTACATATTTACAGGTTACCATTCAACATCTCAATACATGTGTACATCACAATAAATGTATAACGATCGGATCAGGGTAATTGACACGTCTATCACCTCAGATATTATATCTTTGTCCTGGGAATATGCAAAATGCTTTCTGCTAGCTACTTTGAAATAATGAATTGTTGTCATTCATGGTCATTTTGCTGTGTTACAGAAGATAAGAAGTCACCTCCTACCAACTGCACTTCTGTACCCCTTAACCTTCCTCTCTTCATTCTTCCCTCCTCTATCCTTCCAGGCCCTTGTAATCACTCTTGTTCTCTACTTCCCTGAGATCACAAAATCAACTTTTGAGCTTCTACCTGTAAGTGAGAACATGCAGTATTTGTCTTTATGTACCTGACTTATTTCACTTAATATAATTTCCTCCATGTCCATGTATGTTGCTACAAATGACAGGATTTCATTCTTTTTTGTGGCTGCATAGTATTCCATTATGTATATACCATATTGTCTTTATCTTTTCATAAGCTGATGGACACTTAGGTTGACCCCCATCTTGCCTATTGATTGTAAATAGCACTACATATAAACATAGGAGTGCAATGCACCTCTTCAGCCTAATGATTTCCTTTGGATAAATACCCAGCAGTGGGATTGCTGCATTCTATGGTAGTTCCATTTCTAGTTTTTTTGTAGTTATTGCTTCTGCATAATTGATTGTAACCTTACCATTAATAGGATGTCTACCCTTTTTCTGAGTTTAATACTTCTGTGACTATTTGCTGTTTTCCATAGTGGCTGTACTAATTTGCATTTCCACCAATAGCATGTGAGCGGTCCTCTGGAAGTGCCTTTTTAAAAGCAGTTCCAGCTGGAACTCTGCCTGGTTGAGAGAGGGCATCCACCTGGTCAGGATGAGGAAGCTACCTGGATTTTTCACTATTCCCTACTCTGGTTTTCAGCCAAGCCTCTCCGCTCCACCCCATACCTCCAGAGCTCCCCAGGGCTTCCAAAAATCCTGGGTTTTTTCTGATTCTCAGGCTCAAATCAGCATCTTCTCATTGGCTTCCAATTCACGTGCCAGATTTCCTTTTCTCAGCTCTGTTCAGTCAATTATCAATGCTCCGTCCATTTTCCATATTCCAGAATTTGGCTGACAGCTGGACTCCCATTGATTTTTTTCCAAGACTCTTTGCCTTGTAGGATTTATTTATGACTTTTATTTCTTTACTATCATTTTGTTTTAGAGAAGAAACAGAAGTGTTGCTTTTTCGATCTTCCATGTTTCATCATGTCCTCAAACATATCAGTCTTTGCATTTCCAAATTCTCCTTTTACTTTTTCTTTTCTTTTTTTTATATATTGGGGATTGAACTCAGGGGCACTCGACTACTGAGCCACATCCCCAGCCCTATTTTTTGTTTTATTAGAGACAGGGTCTCACTGAGTTGCTTAGCGCCTCGCGTTGCTGAGGCTGGCTTTGAACTTGTGATTCTCCTGTCTCAGCTTTCCAAGCTGCTGGGATTACAAGCATGTGCCACCGGTGCTCTAAATTCTGCTTTTTATGTCACATATCCTATAATAAAAATATTTACCCATAATTTTTCCAAGTTTTGTTTTTCATGTATCCTAGTTTTAGTGTGAAGCTAGACTTTTAAATTAAAGTTGGTTGTTGTCACATAATCTGTTGTGACCTTACCTTTAATAGAATAGTCCACCCTTTCCCTCTGATTTTAGTAGCTTTACTACTATTTAATACTTTTCCATGTATGCTCTACTTCTAATTTATCTTAATCAGAGTTGATCTATTAAAGTTTTATTACCTAGTTTTAGATATTTACTTTTCTGTATTTACTGTTACTTTGTCAATTTCTAAAAAATACATAATTTGAGAATTTCTCTTTTTAAAATTTGGAGGTTTGCCATTCATGAAAATATTATACTTCACTATTTATTTGGGTCTTTCATTTCCTTAACTCAGGTTTAGTAACTTGTTACCTGTATTTTATTACATTTATTACTAGGTAATGTACATGTTTTGTTGATATTATGAATAACATTTTTCTATTATATTTAAAATTAGAACTGGCTGGTTACAGGGACTCTGGATTTTTGCATACTGAACTTGAATTTCCAACAATCTTTCTATCTTTTGTTGGTTTCAATGTGGTTATAGATTCTCTTAAATTTTCTATGTAAAGATCATATCACAGCAAATAAAAACATTTATTTTCTTCCTAATCCCAGTGGCTTTATTTTCTATTTCTTTGTCTTGGTTAGGACTTCCAGCACATTTTCTAATTGTATCAGAGGGTGATTATCCTTGATTTTTTTGAATTGGTTATAATGAAAATGCTTTTAACCTTTTATCAATGAGCACAATGTTTGTTATAGATTTTTGGTAAATGTCTCTCATTTTGTTAATAAAGATTCTCTTCCTAGTTACCAAGAGATTTTTTTCTACAAGTGATTATAAATTTTACTAAATATTCTTCTTTATCTGTTGAGATGATCTTTCTTTTTCCTTTATTACTTTTTTTTAACTCTTAAGCTGCTAATGTTGTATAATATAATCAAGAGATTTTCAGATTTTAAACCATATCTGCATTAGTCTTTTTTGTTTGTTTGTTTTACACTATTGGATTCAATTTGTGAATTTTTAAAAATCTAGGTTTATATGCATTTAGTCTAAATTTTCTGTGTTGGGGGGGTGCAATTTTCATATCAGATGCCTTTTTCTAATTGATTCATTTTAGTTATACATGACTGTAGAATCCATGTTGACATAGTTATAAAAGCATGGAATATATCTTATTCTCGTTCAGGCCTCCCTCTCCTCTCCCCATTGCCTCCTGCTTCTTTCCTCTACTCTACTGAAAAAAATTAATTTCTTGTTCTTATGAGGATTCTACCAGTTTTCTTTTATTGTTTTATCAGCTTGGGTGTCTGAAAGGTTTCATTGAACTAAAAGAATGCGGGGAGAGGTGTCTGCTATCTTATAGTTTCAAATCCTTCTTTCTATTCAATGAAGTAGATATTTTCAAGCATGTAGATAGTTCATAGACTACATGAAATGATTCTGATTTTCCCAAATTGATATACAAACAAAATACAATTGCTGAACACTAACTTATATGATAGCAAATGCTCAGAACCAAAAAAGTACAATTAATCATCCAGATGTTTCCAAATGTCTCTTTAGATTTATTATAGTTTGATTAGGTAGATATATCCTATGATAGACAAATGGCTCTTTTCTGGGATGATCATGTGGGAAATACATTCCACAGGAATTTCCTATATAAATCCTATGTATTTTTAGTTCTGTTTATAAATGACCTCTGGAAAAAGTAAATACTATGAAAGTGAAATTTCCCATGGCAGTGACTGGCAGAGATTGGAGAACATACATTCTTTTTGTTTTCCTTTCTTTTAAAAAAATTTTGGATTGTTTTTTTAAAAAGCAAGAAGGCGAAGAAAGAAGATATTTTCTATATCATGGTGTATATTACATGAAATGTGTTGAATTATTCTTCCAGTCTATAGTTCCTCCATGGGAAGCTCATCTTCAAACACAGAATATAGGGTTTATAATCGCTCATCCACTATATGCAGTATGTTAGGTATCCAGAATTTATCTAGGGAAACATACTTCTTTTTTCCAAAGGCATAACCCAAAAATATTTAGCCGTTTATCATCTAAAAACCATGCAAAATACATGTCCCTTGCATGTTTCCTGTTGATAATAGTTTCCCCATTTGTAGTACAACTTTTCTTTCCTCTGGAAAGCTGGTACTTATTTTATTCATTGCTTGCAAAATTGTGCCCTGATGCTGTTCAACCAAAGGACATTCCTTATACAAGTGAGGAGAGTATCGCTCAGGCTATAATCAGCTGCAGCAATGGAAAATAGCACTTTTGAACAGGACGCTCTGAGTTATGGGCCACACTGCCTGGAGGTCATGCTGCCAGAACATCTCTGGACAGAGGTCACATCTTTACACAGACCTCACTCATTAAATTGTTTTCAGAACTCACTGAGATCTGCCCTACAAAGTCTCCAAGTTCAGCCGTTCACTACACTAAAAAGTATTATTCTATCTTTACAACCTGTCCAGATATGGGATGTCCCCGGCAGTAAAACTGGCTGTATTCCAAAAGTTTATTTTCAAATCATGATTTGGAATCAGAAAACATTTTCCCATAGGAACCATTTTATAAATGGTGTTGTTCCACATTTGCCTGGTTGAGCTACAGTGAATCTCAAATGTAACTTTGACTGTACTATTCCCACCAACCAATTATTTATTCAGTTTCTCTGGGAAAGTGCATTCTGATTCTAACTTAGGATGCCTGAAGCCTACCTCTCCCTTTTCCCAGTAGCCTTTGCTGTAGCTTTTTGGGGCCCTTTTGAGCAGTGGTAGTTGGCAAGAAGAGAAGGAGTAAACAGCCTTCTTAAGAAAGAGATGAGTGCCGGGGGGCAGTGGTGGCACACACCTGTAATCCTGGCAGCTCAGGAGGCTGGGGCAAGAGGATCACAAGTTTAAGACCAGGCTTAGCAACTTAGTGAGACTCTGTCTCAAAATAAAAAGGGCTGGTTATTATGGTTTGGATGTGAGGCATCTCCCAAAAGCTTGTGTGTAAGACAATGCAAGAAGGTTTAGAGGAGGAATGATTGGGTTGAGAGTGTTAACCCAATATTAAGAGTGGTAACTGAAGGCAGGTAAGGTATGACTGGAGGAGATGGGTCCCTAGGGGTGTGCCTTTGGGGGATATATGTGGTGAGCTGAGCTTAGCTCTCTCTCTGCTTCTTGATCATCCTGTGAACCGCTTCCCTCCACCACACTCTTCTACCATGATGGTCAACCTTACCTCCAGCTCTGAGGAGTGGAGCCTGTCTATGGACTGAACCCTCTGAAACCGTGAGCCCCCAAATAAACTTTTCCTCCTTAAAAATCGTTCTTGTCAGGTTTTTTAGTCATAGCTGACTAAAACAATGGTTAAGCACCTCTGGGTTCAATCCCTGGTACAAAAAAAGAAAATAAAAGGGTGAGTGAACGGAGTCTACATAGATATTTCTGGGTAACTTTTTTTTTTTTTTTGGTACTAGAGATTGAACTCAGGGGCACTCGACCACAGAGCCACATCCCCAGCCCTATTTTGTGTTTTATGTAGAGACAGGGTCTCAGTGAGTTGCTTAGCGCCTTGCTGTTGCTGAGGCTGGCTTTGAACTCGCGAATCTCCTGTCTCAGCCTCCCTAAGTGCTGGGATTGCAGGCTTGCGCCACTGCGCCTGGCTTCTGGGTAACTTTTTAATGGCTAGAGGACTGAAGGAGGAAGCCACCCATGTGAATCAGCTTCTTCCCAATGTTCTGAACAAAACATAAAGGGCAGGAGCTTTTCCTAAATAGAGATCATTTCTAACTCAGATCTTCATGAAGACTTTTTCTTAAAACCTTCAATTTTTGAAGACCAAGCTTCCGGACTTATAATTACCCAGGAAAATTATTTAAAACTTCTTTGTCAGTGACGAATCACTGTTCAAACACGTAGAAATAATGAGACATATATTTTGCATCTATCCCTGGACCTGAAAAATAGTAGGTACTCCAAAAAATTATTTTTTATTGAATTAAGTACTAAAAAGTACTAGACCACAATTGAATGCATGTGTGGGTCGGTTGACTGCATGCTAATTGAACATCTCGTAATTCTGACGCTCCCATAGGACACACTTTGAAGAAGTTACTGCAACATCAATCTCACCTGGGAACACATGCATCCTACACAAAGCAGGTTGCTGGGTCTCCATGCCCTCTGTGTTACTTATAGCACTATCTCCCCACTACCAAAACTGAAGAAATAAAAAAGCACAGCAGTTGCCGTAGTTGCCGTGACAAACCAAGAAGGCTATCCAACCCTTAGGACCCTGGCCGGCATAGTTTCTAGCACAAGGTTTATTCTGGCCAACATTGCCTGCTAAAAAAGACCAATGCGCTTTTTTTTTTTTTGGTCAGTCGTTTTTATAACACATGTAGAGATATTTTAGGGGGCTGTGCCTCTTCCAGGCTACAATTTAGCCTGTACAGCAGACCTGGGTCTTGTCTATTTCAGGTTTTGAAATTGCATAACAATTTAAATTCATTTTTGTACTTGCAACTACTTTGAGGAGAAATACACCGTGAAGGCGCCCTCCACTGAAAAGCCTTCCCCACTCCCAACCCCCATAAACGTATCTGTTAATTTTCATTTTATAGACTGCTTTCTTTTTAAAGCTCCATTTGTGTTCTACAAGACAGCCTCTTTCTCCAAGATTAACATTTCTTATGATTGCTCCTGACAATGGATCCACTTCCAGAGGCCCTGCTAAGGATAACCAAAAAAGGGCATGGAGCAGGCTGGTTTTGGCAGCCTGCTCGGCGTTTCAGAGCTTTTTAGGTCTTGGTTTTTCTGATGAGTGATTTCCTGAGCATGCCTGGGGAATGACAGGCATCTGCACAGGCCCACGGCATCACCTTGGCCGGGGTGTCGTCATTGGCTGCCTATTAGAAAACCTACAGGACAATGCATACCACTGACTGGCGGCTGTAAACATAGGGGATATGTGTTCACTTAGCCTGGACTTCTGGGAGGGGCCAAGGAAGGGCGGTCTGCAGTTTTATTGAATAGAGCAGTGTGCACTCGGCTGCCTGCCTGGCTGCTTGCTCTCTTGCTGTGCTCCTGCTTAAAGGGATCAGCCCTTCCTTTCCCACGGAGTCCTGGGGAAGAGATTTCAGCTGAGGAGGTAAGGCACGGGGGACTTTCTCTCTTCTTTTCCAGAGAAGCTGGGGACTTTCTTTGGGTTTCAGTCAACATTCCTGGCCAAGATAGCCAGACATGCAAGATCGTTCAAGGCAATAGACCATGTAAATTCCCAGAGCCAGACTGGGCTTCACCACCCTGCAGATGTTCCCAGAAGGCAAGCAGGATGAAATTTCAAGTTTTTTTTTCCTAGAGTTGGGACAAGAGGATATATCACATAGTGACTTGTATCAGGGAGCACTGGCGACTTTGCTTTGGATGTCCTTTTGTTTAGGAAAGGGATGTGGGTTTGTACCTGATGACCACAGGCCAGGAGTAGCAGGCGGTCTGTGCAACTCAGCAGCTGCGTCTGCATCTTTTATTATCAGACATTAAAAGGAGTTTTGCTTTAAAAGTAAGAGCAACAACGTTTTAGGTTCAGAAACCAAAAAGTGATTTTTTTTTTTAACCACACGCATTTCTATGTTACTTTGCAAACATATTTAAGAACTGGGCTTTTGGACTTGGAAAAAACAAATATGGTCAGAGAGTTCTAGCACTAGTGTTGGTCGAGTTAATGTCACTGATCTGATATTTACTAAGACAGAAGATGCCTACCATGATTTGTTTCCTATAAAACCTAAAAACGAGAGTATGCATGTACTAGTGGGTATGTGTTTAGAAATCATAGTTAACTTCCTACCAAACTATTTCTCAAGAAATCTCATTTTTCTGTTTGAAAATGTGCCTGAATATACCTGGAGAATTTGAAAACCATGTAGGTTGGATATGTATTCCAGAAAGGAAGGAGACAGGCTTTTATTTCAAGATAGACGAATTTGGGCATCTTAAATAGAAGCGCAGGCAGCTAGTTGGTAGCATAGTCTGTAATTCCTTTTAGAAAGAGCTGATTGTAAAGGGCGGGGGAGTTTTAGTGCTTTGGCAATACAGGGTCAAAAAAATGAATAAGAACAAAGTACTTGGTCTTTATAGATCCTGTCTGTTAACAAGGCTATGCAGATGAACTTGTATACTGAAACAGCAAAATCCTTCTAGTGTGTTTGGCAAAACCAGACACGTGTGGCTAGATCTTAAGTGAAAACTAGGTGCTATGTGGAAAGAAGGGCAAATCTGATAATTTTTTTAATAATAGGGATATCCCTATTATTAAAAGGCTACCACTCCAAATGACAGATTCCATTTGATTTTATGCCATGCAGTATGGTGGTTTGGGGTTGAGATTCATTAATCTTTTCTCTTTGTATTTAGAAGTTGGGGATAGTTTCTTGAGAATGTCTTTCTCTCCTTCTAGAAGTGATATTATGAGAACAGAATTCCCTGTGAATTTCTTTCCCTGGAATAGTTCTGAGTAAGTGTAAGAGGAAGGCTATAGGCAAAAGCTACAGTTTGGTTATTGTCCTTCCCTTGAAGAGATCAAGTTCCAAAGTATTTTCACAGTGTTTTAATGTCAATCAAAATATAGAGAGCAACTTTTTATTCAACTGTTCTCTAAACCACGTAGGGAATGCCGTTTGGAAAGAAATCCATAATCTTGGGATTTGGAGATAAATTCCATTTTGAAACCAACATCTTCAAGTCCCTGAAAGTTCAGTCTTTCTATAACCACTCTCTCCCATCCTCCTCTTGTGCCTCCCACCTCCAACAACCACAAAAACACATTTTTTTGAAATAACACTATAGACGTTCTACTATAGATTGAAGTGAGGGGACTTTCATTTCTGTTGAACTTATGGCAATTGTGTGTGTGTTATTTTGCTTTTGACTGTTAGCTATAATACATCTCCCTTAAATAGGGAGAAAAACAGACTCAACAAAACCACACTGTAAGAACTTTCATTCTATTAAAATCATTCAATAAAGAGAAATATGATGGCAGAATTTTGGCAAAAAATTTTGTCTTTTAGAGATCTTAACCACTACCGGGGTTGATCTTAGGACACACAGAAATGCACAATGGATTGATCCATAGGTAAAACATAGGGTTGTTTCCATTGTTCAAACCCAATAGAATGGGAGAATTTAAATAATTCAAATTTAAAAATTTGACATGATTTTTGTATTGGAGAGAGGAGAACCACATTCATAGGATTTAAATGGGATACATGAGAGCATTTCCTGACAGTGAAGCCATTAACAATTCTGATTGACCCCTGTGACTGTCCTAAAGAGCTCTTGCTCTCTGCAGATAGAATAGGTTGGTCCTGTGACATGCCATAGAAAGTTCCAGAATCTAGCCTGGGTATTTTCTGTTCTGATGAGTAAAATACACCTCAGAAGGCCTTAAAAAAATATGTAGTTGTCTCCAGTTGTCATTTTCATGGTAGCATGATAACTAGTCAGTCACTCTTTTAACAAGACAGAAAAGTGACTTGAGATGGGCCTGAGAGAGGATTTGATAGTTTCCTAGCTGCCGGTCATCTGTCACGTGGTTAGGGAATGTGGTGGGGTGAGGCCATGGGTGTGGGGTGGTGGGGATGGAGAAAATGCTGACAAAGAGGAATGCAAATAGCATGGTAGACTAAGGAAGAGGTTAGAAAGATACTGCCAAAGAATTTTTAGATTTTCAAAAGGAGTTTTCTGGGTAAAATCTCTCAGATCCCCAAAATAGAACCATTAGCGTCTTTACTGAAAGTCCTTCATCTGTCAAGCTAGTCCAAATGCCCATCGATTCTGAGTGCTGGGTAATTTAAAGAGATACTTTTAGCTCAGGCTTAACTCATGAACACCAAAGATGAGAGCTCATTTCTAGTTTGGTTCCTTTGCTGAAATAACCCTGACCTTTGTGGAAGTCATCAGTTCTTTGGCCTCATCTCAAGAATGGACCCGGTAGTGGTTAAGATCTCTAAGTGAGATGAGCCTTTGCTCTTCTTCCCTGTAGGCTTAGTACACTGAACTGCCTTCAGTTTGAGTCCTCTGGACATTATGCTCAATCTGGTTGGTATCCACCACCTCTCACCTAGTATCCTTAACTATTTCCTCCTTCCTCCTACTTGAGGATCCTTGGGTGCTACTTTCTGGCTCCAACTTCTTTCTAGATCCCTGATTCCATAATCTAGTGAATACTGGTCTATCCCAATGTTGTCTGAAGTTTGGTTTTGATGATCAGAGACCAGGAGGAGGAAACAACTAACAGGAAGATAAGCCATCAGAGGTGCAAGGCATATCTAGGAACCAGGAAATCTGAGGATCCAGATGAGCAGAAGACCAATGATAAGTGCTGACAACAAAAAGGTCTTAGTAAATGAGGCAGCTTCTTTGCCTCCAGCCAAAAGCATGGAATTAATCCCAGCATGTCAAGCCTGGGCCTTGTCGGGACGATGAGGTAATCAGGAGCACCTGGCTGTGGTTCCTGTTGGTATTGAGACCAGATTGCTGCATGGAGCTTGCCTCCCACCTCTGCTGGCCTCAGTCTTTAGTATACCCAACTGTAACCAAGCCCTGGTAGCATCCCTAACTTCCTCACCCCACCCCTCCACCTCACCAGCTCCTCTATTCCCTAACCAAACATGGAGCTTTCCTGGTCCCACACTGGAAATGGACAGGATCCCAGCTCTAGGTTGAGGCCCGGATAACAGCACATGTGCAAAGCACAACACATGCTTATTCTAGACAGAGGAAAGGCACTTGTCTTTTATAGGGAGAAAAGCTAAGAGTACGCAGAGTTGAGATTACAGCATTTTCTGTAATAAGGGGACACTCTCTTTCTGCCCACAGACTTACAATTGACTGGCCATTGGGGAGGACAGGAAGCCTGGAAGCCCCAGGGTAAGAGGAGGAGGTGATGAGTTTGTCCATCTGGTAGGTTGTTCTTTCCTGTGGTGCTTTGAGACATTTAAGAATCTGATAAGAACTCTGAATGAAGCCTTAGGTCCTTTGTGAACCTACCCTTTGTGATTGACTGGTAAGGGACCCAGACTTGAGTTGCAGGAGGTGAAGGTGGGGAGCAAAATCCAGATCCCATAGGAGATAAGGGTGAATATGATCAGAATATGAGTGAGATGTTCTTCTTGTTTCCCAGATCTGGAAGGAAAAAGAGATGGGTATAAATACACAGATATGTAGGAGGAGACTGCCTCAGATAGTTTCCCTTCCAAAGAAAAGGAGACCATCAACAGAGAAGAAGCTGTTTCCTTGTGGGTAGCTCACAGAGGCTAGAGAAATTCAGGAATGGCTGCTATTAAGTGTATGCCCAGAGAGCACTGAGAGATTAATAAAATGATTACTGAGCAGCTATGAAGCAGTGGTTGAAAGAAAATAATTTTTAAAATATTTTAAGTAAATTAGATGTTCTTTATGAACACTCATTTTAGTACATTTCTGTTTTTTTAATAAAAAAGAGTGTGCCTACATACATCCAATGATGGGGAACTTGAAGATAAATTTCTTTTTAATCATTTCCCGAGGCTTCTGGGATTGCTTTGTGAATATGCAGATGAGAACACGTGACTAGAAGGGAATCGTCATACTTGGAGAGGAACATATTAAGCAGGAATATGTAATTAGTTCCTTTTACACTCACATGTAACATCTCTTTTTGCTTCTTTCAAGATATTTTGCTAGGGAACTAGGCGGACCCCACCAGCATGTTGAAGACAAGCAGGACCGAGGGAAAGTGCCCACAGGGACCAAGGGCCAGTAGGCATCCGAGTTCCACTGGGATGCGTATAAAGTAGAAAAATAGGCTCTGTTGTGAATTATAGCCAGGTGAGCAAAGTTGTAAAATAGCAAAAATCAGAAGTCAGGTAGTTTTAGGAACCAAGATCTTATTGATCAAGGCAGTGTATGGACAGGGAAGATGCAGTCTGGGAAAACAGATCCTTATGTTCACAAGCTTCAGAAGCTCAAGTCAAAGGACAGGATTATAAAATACATGTGGAATAATAAAGGGATGGAATCCCATGGAAATACAGAAGCCAAAACAGGACCAGAGAGTCCAAAGAGAGTGAAATTAGAATCAATGTGGATCCAAGGGTCTCAGCAGAGAACTCTGTGTCTCCACTCAGGTTGTTTCCATTGACAGAGCTCAGTTGCTCAGATTGTTTCTGCTTCTTTCCATGTTCTATCACCTGGAAAATTCCTTCTGCGCTTCCAGGTCAAATTCTGAGAGAGGAGATCTAATCAGATCTCATAGCTATTGTCTTCATTTGCCAAATCACGTAGCAAGAAGGGTTGTCAAAGATACTAACGTACCTATGGATGAATTTACCAGTTGGCTTGCCAGGCACCCTGCTCCAGTGGTCATCTCTGGGCAAAGAAATGCCCGGTGGCCATTTCAGTTGGAAGAGGAAGTTAGGAGTGGAGGCAAATCAGCTGACATTTCCAACAGGTCTCAATGGATATAACTTGTATTTTGATGTGAATATACTGTTCTAGGGAGGTGTTTATCTAATACCAGGGTCATGCAGTTCTTGGCATGGCCCAATGAGCCAGTCTTAAGGGAGTGTAACCTGAATTTTTGCACCATTGATAAATGAAAAGATAAGAAGCATCCATTTCAGAAAGGCTTTAGAGAAAATGCACTTTGAGCATTTTTGTTGGCAAGAAACTTCATGAGCTACAGGTATGATATGGCTCTCCTCCAAATGAAGGCGATCTTTCCAATTTAGTAAATAATAATTCAGCAATTTTAATAAACAAAAGCCAATACATCGCAGTGTAAATCACAATACGTTAATCAACCGAATGCATAAAAGCTAGTGTACGCTTCATCAGTGGGAGTTTCGGGTCTAGGTGATATTTGCTTGGTGATCCTTCATCCACTGAACCCCTGTCATGATGTCTGCTCAGCAGAATCCCCTGTGTTCTGGCCAGATCACATTTGGAGCATCACGCTTGCACTCTTCAGAGAGGCATTGACAAATACCCATCCCAGAGCGAGCATCAAAGGACGGAGGGGGTCAGGAGAACAAAATAGATGAGAAACAGATAAAGGATCTGGACCTGTTTATCCCCAAAGAAAGAAAACCAAGGGGCCACCTGTATGCCTTCTGATATCTGGAGTATTTTTATGTGGAGATGGGAGAAAGCATTTGTGTCTCTTAAGAGAGCAGAATTGAATGCATGGATCCATGAAAGTTTTAAGCTGGGCAGGACTTTAGGATATCATTTAGCTCAGGGAGTACATGTAGCTTTCCATTGTATGCCAGGTCCTGCCAACTGGTATGTTGAGAAGGTTTCTAAGGCTGCGTTTAAGCTCACAGAGGAGAAAAAACTGCTGTCATTGGTAATGATCAATGGCAAGATTGAGCCATGGCTTCTCAAGGGCCACTTTTTGTATTTGGTCAATGTAGTCTGTAGGTTACTAATATTTGGGAGGCCACAAGTTATTTCACGAGGTAGAGAAATCCATATATGCAGCTAGTGCTTTTGGCTAACTGAGCCATAAAACATCACATGATGTGTGCCACTATTTTTCTAATTGTGCAGAATGTGTTCTGATGATGAGATGTTAATTTATTTATAAGAGTAATTGGATTCATAGAAGCTTCTGGTTTTATGTTTTCCCAACAAATGCACTTAAGACATAATAGGAGGGTTGGGCCAAGAAATTGCCTAGCATACACAAGGCCCTGGGTTCCATCCCCAGCACCATACATACACACAAAAAGGAATTGGTAGTCTATTTTTCATTTTCCAGATGAGAAACTAAAGCCTGGCCACACACACTAAGTACAATTATTTATGTATTGGTAAGTTTCTTTGATTAATGTCTGTCTGTCTTTTTGGTCAGTAAGATTCATAAGGGCAGGGAACATCTGTTTAATTCATTGGTCTATACCCAGTGCCTGGACACATGGTAGAAGCCCAGATAAATATTTGTTGAATGAAAGAATAAAACAAGTGACTTGACCAAGATCATCCAGTTAACTGGTAGCAAAGATAGTTCTAAAAACATACAGCTCCTAAGTCCCAGGCAGTTAACCTTTTTGGTAGCACACAATGCTTTTTCCTGATAGTAAAAGAGAACATTACAATTCACAAACGTGGATTATGCCATGCAGCCCAATTTGCCTATATACCAGTGGCTCTTAAGCAGCATCTGTCGAGCTTTTTGAAAATACACATCCCTGAGACCTGTTCCCTGGAGATTCCAATTCAGTAGGTCTCGCTAGAGTGAGGTCCAGGCATCTGTAGTTTGTAAAAGCTCCCTGGTGACACTGATAAAACATCCTGGCTCAGAAACAATTCTGTACACCTACAGTAACAATAATTTATAGTAGAGGTATGGAGTTACTTATTCCTCAGAAGTCTATTTGTTCAGATTTAAATGATGTTTTTCCCTAAAAGTTACAGATGTATATCCCAAGTCATTAATTTTACCAGAGTCTCTTCTGAAGAGCTAGAATACTTATCTTGAAAATTCCTCCAGCCTCACCTACTCCATGGGTTTAAACACAAAGCTGTCAACCCTATGAGGTTCAATGTTCTGATGAGATTTCCAGTGTTTGCTTTTGTAAAGCATTGGAAATATGGCAAGAATAAAATTTCTCATAGTATTTCCACTTCTTGTTCCAGCCACTGTTACTAAGTGAAATTTAGACTTGGGAGGAGGGGTGAATCTAGAAAAAATTTTTCTTTTTAAGTAATTCTGTCCTGAGGATGTTTTGAAAATCAGTTAGTTACTTTAGGTATTTCCCTTACCAGGAATAATAAAAGATGCTTTTCTCTGTTTTCCACTTTGTGATCAGGATGTGCAAATCCTGAATGGGAAAGGGGAGAAGCTTCCTTCACCCGCACCCTCCATCTCCCCTGAGGCTGCGGCCATCATAGCCTCAGCTTAGATGCTCCTTTGGAGGACTTTTCAGAAGCAAAGAACTTTTCAGAAGTGCGGGGCCTCTAACTGGCAAGTGGCTTTGGGATCATGGACAGGGGATCATTTCCTTTTGCAAAGGACAGAAAATTCATCTCCAGGGATCTTTCTTGACTTAACAGTTAGGAGCTACTTCTTCTGTATTTTGCAGAAGAATCTACCTTATCCAGAGCACTGAATACATACATTATATTCACCCCAAATTGTAGAGCTACAGGTTTCTCTGTATGAGTGAACTGGTCCAATATGAATACCAGAATTTTACTGTATATGTATCAATGCTATTTGGTTTACAAAGTGCTTCTGTTGTGTACAGGGACGCAGAACTTGTTGGAGAAAGGAAGCTACAAATGAATTAAATTAGGTCCCACAGCTGTACAATAACAGCATCTGGACTCCCATATCTCCCCTCTGAAACTGCCTCCCTTTCCAGGTACCCTAAATTCATATATCTCCCAAAAGCTGATAGTTAAATTTTCAAGAATTTTGGGATCTAGTTGCAAAATAAAAGCATTACTAAAAGTTAAATGATATAAAATTTAAAATTGTAGTAAATGCCAAGGTAATCAATACTCAAAATGCATCCCTTCCTAATTATCTCACTCTATTCTACTGTAATCTGTTCTCTTGAGGTTAGTTATATCTATTTAGTCTGTATGACGGAAATACTATGTCATGTTTTGCAATCCAGCTTCTCCTTCCCAATTCTTTGTTCAGTGATGTCATGTTGGGAGCTTGAAATTGACCATGATGAAAGGATTTATACCAAAGAAACTGGCACTTGCTACAAATCAGACTCCCCTTCCTTCCACACAGAGATTGTTTTTAAACATTTCCTAGCATATCCCTGACCCCAAGGTATGGAGTAGCAAAATTAGCCTTTTACATAGGACAGCCAATCAGAACACCTCTGTTGTTTAGTTGCATGCATATTCATAATGTATGCATATTTGTTTGCTCATTTATTATTTCCTAGAACATTTATTATTTCCTAGATCATATTTCCTAGAGCATGTTATGCTCCTGGAACATAAGCATCATGAAAACAGGGACTCTGGCTTCTTTTGTGCTGCGACCTGTGCCTAAGAAAATATCCTGCCCCATATGTACTATTAGTAAAAGAGTAAAAGGAATAAGTGTCTAGAACCTTTTTTATAAGAAAGCTGAAACCAATGTTTATGTGGGATCTCATGAACCCCTCACTAATTGTACCATTATAACAACCAATTTCCCAGATGAGGAAACTGAGCTACAGTTAGGTTAAGTAATGCAGGTGAGGTTATAGAGCTAGTATGAGGCAGAAGCAGGATTTTCACCTGGATAATCTGTTTCCATGGTCCACAGGCTTAACTTCTGCACTGTGCCACCTATCGCTAATGACTCTAAGAGACAGAGACACCTCTTTCACGTGTGACTCTGGAGGCATGGTCTATTTGGAACAAACTCTGGAGTCATGAACACCTGAATTTGAATCTCAAACTTGGCAATCTCTAGCCTATCTGTTCTCTTGTAAAATTGGCATAATTATTCCTTCATTTTATAGTTATAATAACTATTACAAGTAGTATTTCTAAACTGCTTTGTGCTTGATTGACACCAAATTACAAATGATCAATTATCCACTATGTCTTCCTACAGAGACTCAGTAGGCATAGGGTGCCCCATAGGCCTGTGCCTCTTGCCATGTACTCTGGTGTTGCCCTTGCTCCCTGGCCATCACATAGGTAGAATAAAAGGAGCCTATTGCTATCAAGTTTGGGTTCACCTGGAGGTAAGGCTAGGACCAACAGACACAAGTTCTAGGAAATCGCAGGTGAGGATAAGCATGTTCTAACTAGGTCTAACATGGACCACCTTCCCATGCAGAAGACAGCCTCCTCTGTCTTCTTCAACCTTTAAGTTTAAAGTTTACCATTTACCCTTATCCATGGACCCAAGCGACCTTTTTCTAAAGAATCTTTATATAATATAGCTAATTATTTTTGAGGCTGGGTTGTTTTGTAGGATTTCAGTGTTTTAGATCTGGAATGAGAGACAGAGAAAGAGGAAAATGAGGGAGAAGGAAAAGAAGAGGGAGATGGAGGGGGGGAGGGAGTGAAAAAGAGGGGGGAGAGAGAGAGAATCCAGAACCTGGGAAGAGTGTCAGAGCAATGGCTTGCTAGTTATCCTCAGTGCTTACAGATTGAAGATAGGTTGAAGATGGTTGAGAAGGTAAGCTAGCTCATTCAGCTACCTTGCTGGGGTACTTACTATATGATGTCACTTTTCCCAACTGAAGACTGCACTTCAGAACAGTAAAGTCAATTAAGTAACTTGCCCAAAGTCACACACGGCCACTCCCTGACTCTAACCCTTTTCATTCCTCCACAGCTGTTTGTTCTGTGTCTTCCCTCAGGAAAGTGATGGAAACCAGAGCAGAAGGTTTCCATAACCAATCATTATAATTTGTCACTGAGCCATACTGAAGTTCAAGGAGACAAGCACACTGTCACTCCCTGCCATATAAGGACACAGAACTAAACACTGTTTCTTACACTACTGACTCAAGAGATTGTTCAAGTTAGAGTCAGAGAGGACAAGAATCTAGGCTTAGAGCAGTTGGGGAAGGGGCTACAGAAGCACTTCTGTGTTTCCCTTTGCTGGTAGCAGAGAGATTTGAAAAAGTAATTTGCACATTTCTCCCTGACTCAAGGGGAGATATTGTGGAATTAGATACTGAAGGATTAAACTAGTTGGACAAGTACTTCAAGCCATTTTGTTGTCTGGGTATATCAAATTTAGGTATTAAAAAGGCCAAGACAGGGCTGATTCTTTGAGGATTGGATGGTCTAACTACAGAATTTGGAGTCCAGTTACTTTACCAGTCACTCCCAAAATATTATTTATTAATAATATACCTCGTTTAAGTTTGACCTTCTTGCCCAAAGCAGAACGTTCATGTCCTCACTCTTTGCCTTCATAATCAGTCACAGTGGGAACTTTAGAATGTAGGTCCAATAACTAATTTCATGGAAGAATTGAGGCATGAGTAGTTGAAATGGTTTACTCAAGAGCAGCCAGAAATTTTGCTGTAGGGAACGTCCACTCTTTGAATAATTCTAAGAAAAATTCCTTAGTTTCTTCAGGGAAAAAAAGAAAACAAAGTTAAAGTCTAGTTAACATCTCCAAACTCCGATCTTTGGCCAGACTGCATCTGGGATTTTAGTTTCCTGGAGCTGCCATAACATGGTGCCACGAACAGAAATGTATTTTCTCACAGTTCTGGAGGTTAAAAGTCCAAGACTGAGGCATCAGCAGGGCTGTTTTCCCTCAAGGGCTTTTGGGAAGGCTCTGTTCCAGCTATCTCCTCGGCTAGTAGATGGTTGCATTCATGTTCATGTTCAAGTAGCATTCTCTCTTGTATGTGTCTGTGTTCAAATTTCCTCTTATAAAATTACCACTCATATTGGATGAGGTCCACCCTAATGGCCTCTTTGCAACTTGATCATCTCTGTCAAGATCTTTAAGGCCACAAATAAGGTTACATTTTGAGATGCTTCAGGTTAGGACTCTAATGAATTTGGGGGGGCAGACATAATTCAACCTATAACATGCTCCAGTTCAAAACTGTGGTAGAAACCCATGCGGCATAGCTTATGAAACTCTACATGCAGAAGACTGTTGCTGGTGGTATTCCATCTTCTCTCTGAGTCTAGGGAATTCTTTGCTAGAAATCATTTGGCCTTTTGAACTTGCCCTTGACATTTATTTTCTGCCTTTCGCAATGTGAAATTCTGATCCAGTGAGAAGTCAAAAGAGGTCTCTGAAATGACGCACTGAGGCACAGCTTTGCATACTGTGGCCTATCTGTGGAAGGCTGGGAAACCACGGTGGCAGACAGTCTGGTATGTGGCCACCAAGAGTGGGGGAGGGGGCTGCTGGGAAGGCTTGGCTGAGACCATCTGCGAGTCTGGAAGGCAGAGCCAGGAAAGAGGTGAGCAGCTTTGGAGCAGCTAAGCTGGCCAGGGAGGCAGCCACCCATGGCCCTGTGTGGTGCCTGAACGAGGAAGAAAGAGACTTCTATACAAGCTGAACACAGCCACTAATCCCCAAATACAGGGGAAAATATTAGATGCCTACACAAACATGTGCTCTGGATCCTTTGTCTCTTGTCTCAGTTTCTTCCACCTCTTCTCTATCTATCCTTTTCTCTTAGTGGCCTCATGTGCACTGGCCCAATTGGTCACCAGAGCTCACATGTCATGCCTTGCCTCCTTTCCATTCCCTTCGGCATTGCTGCCCTCCCTCCCATCCTTCAGTGTCCTGTGTCCCATCTTTGGTTCTTCCCGTGACTCCTCTCTTAGGCCAGAGGCAGTCTGGAGAGTTACTGTGCCATTTATCATCCACACTGGGACACTTTTGAAAGGAAGAGGAGGAGTTATGAACAACTTCCCTAAACGAGGAGTCCTAACCTGGGACCCTGCCAGGCAAACCCAGAGGGCTGGTGAACCTGTGCCTGGTGTAGGGTCTCCTGCCTGCTGCAAATCTCCCTTCACCTATCAACCACTCACTCTGTTTCTATACCTTCCTTTTTAAAAACTTTAGGTGTTCTGATTCTTCTTTTTAATTTCCTTCCAAAAACCTTACCTTTGTATGTCGAACATCTATCTTCCATGATTTCTTCACTCCTCTATTCTGTAACTTGTCTCACTATTTAAATTCCTTTTTCCTTTTCACCTCCACACTTTTTCCTTAATTTATTTTTTTCCATAATCTTTTTTTTTGTGGTACCAGAGATTGAACTCATGGGCACCCGACCACTGAGCCACATCCCCAGCCCTATTTTGTGTTTTATGTAGAGTCAGGGTCTCACTGAGTTGCTTAGCACCTCACTGTTGCTGAGGCTGACTTTGAACTCACGATTCTCCTGTCTCAGCCTCCCAAAGTGCTGGGATTACAGGCGTGCGCCACTGTGCCAAGGCTTCTGTAATCTTGACTGCAGCTAAGGGAGGCCATGTTTGTCTGCCATGATACATATGGTGCATGCTTCTTGCATTTCTGAGACAAATCAAGGCACAACTGAGCACACACACACAATGCACACCTACCTCAAAATAAACTACCAAATGGTACATGCTGCTTTGGGTCTCCAGAGTCCAGAGTGGACTGTCTACCACCTCAGCACCGTGCCCAGGGACTAGAATAATCTCCACACCACCTAAATGACTGCAACTATTGTGTAGATGTATTCTGTGTGTGTGTCTCAGCTCTCCCAGGACACACACTTCCTGTGTGTGCACATATCTACCCTAGAGTTGAAAACAGTGCAGACATGTGGACTGAAAAGCAGAAATGACGTGACAAAGTGAACTGTGTTGACTTCATTGTGAAGTATGTTGACTTCATCCAGAATTCTGGATGTTTTATCCTCTAAAGTAGTACACACCAAAGGCCTAGTAGTGATCACAGTAGGTTTCACAGAAGAAGAAATAGACTTCAAGGCTAAAATCCTTAGTAGCTTTCAAATATAGTTTTTTCTATGATTCAGTCATGTGCAACTTATGGTTCGTTCTGAAAGATCACTTCAATCGTCAAGATATCTGTATTAGACTCTGGGTTGTGCAGGGATGTCCTGAAGCTCCTGTTCAACTCCAAGGGGAGAGGAGGAACGTGTTCCTTTTGCTGACTACTAGAACGTCTATCACAGATGGCTGAAATACAGCACTCTGTCAGCAGGAAGAAGCCACACTCCTTCTTTCATTTTTATACTTATTTGGGGATTTTGACTGACTAATTTTCTTTCTTTTCTTTTTTCAAGTACCCTGAAAATTGGCAAATAAAGAAATAAGATGCTTTATGGAAGAAAATAAGAGCTCCATTACATTTCTTCCTCCCTCTTCTTCTTACTTCTCGTCCTCCTCCTTCTTTCTTCTCATTCCTCTCCTTCTATTTTTTCTCTCTCCTCTCTTTGAGATTTATATGGTTGGAATTGTCCTGTACCCATTGAGCACTTCTGCTTCAGTCATGATGGCCCATGGCTTTCTTCCTTGCATGTATCTTTTTGTGTTTGCATCAATCACAAGGATTGATGATAACAAAAATATTTTACACTCTCTAGTAGTTATGACTATGGTAAAATGGCAGTATTTATTCATTGCCCTAAGATTCAGTGGAGAATTAGTATCTGCAGACCTGGAGCACTGACCCACCTGTATTTGGGTAAATAGGAAATGAGGAGTGTAAGAGTTTGTTATTTTTGGTTTTTATTTCCCAAACTTCCCATGCCTTTCCACATACCTGCCTTCAGACATGCTGTTAAAATACTGCAGCTGCTCTTTCCAGTGGGAGGAGTTTCTAGCTTGCTAACTCTCTTGAGAATTCTCTTTTGAGAGAGTGCTTGCAATGAGGTTTAAATTTTTGAGGCCTTGGCTTTCAAAGGACCTCAGAGTTCAGGTGGTAGCCTATTGGAAAAGATGGCCCAGTTCCTGCCTCCTGTCCACAGCAGATTACCTATGTCACTCTGAATGGCCCCCTTGGGCCTCAGGCTTCCTAATTATCAACTGCCCAGTGCCTTGCTCTGTCCTGTAATGCCTGGGGTAGGAAGAAGTGCGATCTTTAACATGGAGGGACTTTAGGCAGTAGAGTGTCCTAAAGCACACACATGGTTTTCTTTCCTTTTTCCTTTGAAATAGAAGATATTGCTCTTTACTAGTTTGGGGGAGATGTAAGTCCTATATTTATAAAGGAAAATCTAGACTCAAAGTTCAGATCTGAGGTTTCCAGCCATTATCCCATGAGGGATAATTTCAGTTGACTCTGACTTTCAGGGCTGCCTCAACCCCAGTTCCAGCCTTTCCTTCTTTCCATGATTTTAAAATTTAATTTTTAAAGGATGTAGTGCATGTTTATTATTTTAAACTAGAAGTCATATGAAGGATAAACATTATGAATAGTTTAACTGCTGACATTAATTTAGATTATTTCCTCCACATTTTAATTTTTAATTGACACATGATATTTACCCATATTTACAAGGTACAGTATGATAATTTAATACATGTAAGGCGATGCATAACCTTAGGCTTCTGGGGCAAGCATAGAAAGGATTTCTATGCTTATCTCTAAAAGCAATATGACAACCATCTTGTTTAGAGACACTTTGAAACCTCACAGTGTTGATGAGGGATGGTGAAAACAGATTATCATCTAATTGAGCCTTTTTCTCTAATGTAATCAGAGACATTTTTAAACAGCTTTATGTGAAAAAAATAAGAGCTCCAATAAATTTCTTCCTCATAGAAGAAATTTAATAGTGAACAATTATAGAATCTTAGAGTCTTGTTGCTCTCAGATTCACTAAAATATCTTGCACCAGCATCTAAATTTTTAACATATGAGATCACATGTGTGAACATGCTTGTGCTTTGTAATCTGTTTTTAATATCTATAGCTGAATGTTTTAAAGTATAAAAATGCTCTCAGAGCCTTAAAAAAAAAAAGGATAAAAGATAAGCATATTTGAACCTAGCAACTGTGCTTGGGGTTAAACTTGCACAAGAAATCATATGGGTGGATCAATTGTTTAGTAATTTTATAAATAATGTTTTATTTTAGAATACGTTTTGATTTACTGTTGCAAGAATGTTACAGAATTCTCATACCATACACCTTGTTCCGTCTATTGTTAACTTTACCATGGTTCTCATTTTTTTTTACAAATAATGAAACAATGTTATTATATTATTATTAATGAAATTCCATACTTTATCTGGATCTTCTCAGTTTTGACATAATGTCCTTTGTTTTTCAAGCCCTTGGAACAACATAATGTTTCATATGGGAAAACTTTAATATGTACATCATGGAGCTATAGATGGAACTCTAATACATGAGTGGAAATTGTATTAGCCAGTTCTTTTCTTGAGCATATGTTTCCTGGACCAGCAATTTCTTGAGGAATTTCCACCTGAATTACTCTAGGCTTCCCCTGGTCTCTGGTTTGTTTCCCTTGAGACCACTAGCAGATGCCTCAGGCTGCTCCACCCTGATGCCAGATGCTGGGGTCCTATTGCCAAGCCACTGAGGCAGCAAACAGATGGTAACATCCAGTGCATCCCCTGCCCCCAGCATTACCTTCCACCACCACCATTCTGCAGTTTTAGGCAGAAGCATTAGTGTGAAAGATCTTACCTGCTGTTCAGCTGCTGAAACTCTGCTCTTAAAGCTGCAGCACACCATAATGTACTTGTGAGAGTTTCAATACTAATAGAAGTGGGGGGTGAGGAGAAGATCTGACCCATGTCTCCCTGAACCTTGAAATCAAAAGATTTTGACAGTTAACAAAACAAAACAAAACACATTTCATAAAAAGTTCCTGTTAGTAACAACTAAGTTATGGAGAGGCTTGCTTTCTAGAAATCACCTCAAGAATAGTCTTTCATCTACTGAGCTTCCAAACTTCCTTTGAAATACCAGGAGACAGTGGAAGAAAGAATCCATTTAATTCTGTTTCTGCCTTTATACAACTTCATGACACCAGACAACTTAGTATTTGGGGGCATCAACCCTTGTAATGAAGGGATTGGACTAGATGTGGTCTCTTACCTCTGAATTTGTCTGATTAGTGGTTCTATATGTCGTCCTCTCTGTCAAGGCCAATTTTTTTTTTTTTTTTTCATACCAAAGATTGAACCTAGGGCCTCTTAACCACTCAGCCACATCCCCAGCCCTTTTTATATTTTATTTTAAGACACAATCTCACTAAGTAACTTCAGGCCTTGCTAAGTTGCTGAGGCTGGCCTTGAACTTGAGATCATCCTGTCAAGGCCACTTCTTTACTGGTAAACTTTCATTACGAAAACTAACTGTAATTCAGGGACTTGTTATAAAATGAGTTGCTTCCAAGTAAACCGGTTACTTGATTTCTTACACTTAGTTTGCTTTTAAAGTCAATTCTGGGTAGTGATACCATCTAGAATGTGCAACTGAATCAAAAAAATAGATAAAGCTGGGGAAATGTAGGTATCTTCATTTGTTTTCCCTATCAAAAAATTCTTTGGGGGGACAATCTACTTACTAATGAGTAATATTAACAATCTTGTCTCAGAGAATTTCCTTGAAACCTCCTGATAGCAATAATATCAGTCTGCTGAAGTGGCTATTTAACTATTGATACATATGATAAGAAACACCTTTCATAAACAGAATGATTGAATCAACTGTCAGGAAGCCATCGGAGTCAAGGAAGAAAGCCCAAATCTTGGGGTGGAGATGGTTACTACATTTGACCATCTGTTTTAGTCTTTCCTGTTCCACATGTAGCTATATAGTTTACATAAAAGTATCTCTCCAGAGGATCAGAAAGAACAGATTTATTGAACCAGATGTGCGTTAGCATTTCTACAGGTGTGGCTCTGCAGCTGAAAGAACATGTTGTACCAGGGATAGAGTTTCTTATTATGTAATCAATATAAATTACCACTAGACTTTTACAGAGGTTGATAAAGCAAACATGTGTCATTTGGATTGGACTTCTGGTATATAAAGAGACCTTGATTCACTTGGGCCACAACGTGAAAAAATGTACTATTTGATATTTATGAAAGACTTGGTAGAAAATACCATGACAGTGATGGAGAGATGTTGTTCCAGCTCCTATACAGAGGCAATTGCTGATGAGGGAAAGAAGTCACCTATATGTGGGGTTTTTTTTAATCAAGAAAGATGAAGAGTTCATAAATATTTTTGAAGTCTCTCAACATCTGATAGAAAAGGGCCAAGAGGATGAAAGGTGTTTAGAGGAGTAGGAACAAAAACAAATACTAAAAACACACAAACAAAAACAGAACACCAGAAAAGAAGATGAAAAAGAAAAGATAGAATTAATTCACCTAATTAGGAAGATATCTTTATGTGACAACAGAATGTTGTCTTGACAATTTTACACAGAAATTTTTTTTTTTTTAATTCTAGGCAGTAAGAGAAAAATGCTGCTGGTTAATAAGTTTTGTATCAATAATGTGTTTAACACAAATGTTTTGAATAGTTTTGGAGCTTTAGTAGGTTTATGCTAGATTTTATAATGAAACAAAAATGAACATGTCTCCTTTAGGACTTCCAATTTCTTAAACTTTTTCAATTAATATTAATCATCTCCAAAAGAATAAAAACATAATAAAAGAGAATAGTATATCCTACAATGTATAACTATAATGCTTGAATAGAATGAATAAATAGTAAAAAGATTAATCATATTATTCAAATCTATCCTCACTAAAAATTACTAAAAATTAAAAATTTTTTTAACCTATTAATTTTCGAGACAGCTGTGTAAATATCTTCCACAATAGTTGTAGGTCTGGTCATTTTTCCTTGGTAAAATCTGTATTACATTGGTCCCATTTCAAAGGCTATGTTGCTTGATACATATAAGTTCATGATTTTTAAATCTTGCTGATGATTCTTTTTATTATCAAGTAATTCACCTTAAAGCATATCTTGTTTGTTAATATTTCTTTCATCATTTCCTCCTCCTCCTCCTCCTCCTCCTCTTCTTCTTCTTCTTCTTCTTCTTCTTCTTCTTCTTCTTCTCCTCCTCCTCCTCCTTCTCCTCCTTCTCCTCCTTCTCCTCCTTCTTCTCCTTCTCCTTCTCCTTCTCCTTCTCCTTCTTCTTCTTCTTCTTCTCCTCCTTCTCCTCCTTCTCCTTCTCCTTCTCCTTCTCCTTCTCCTTCTCCTTCTCCTTCTCCTTCTTCTTCTCCTTCTTCTTCTTCTTCTTCTTCTTCTTCTTCTTCTTCTTCTTCTTCTTCTTCTTCTTCTTCATTATTTGGTACTGGGAATTGAACCCAGGAGTGCTTTACCACTGAGCTACTTCCCTAGCCCTTTTTGTTTTTTATTTAGAGACAGGGTCTCACTATGTTGCTGAGGCTCTAAGTTGCTGAGACTGACCTCAACCTTGTGATTCTCCTGTCTTAGCCTCCTGTGTTGCTTGGATCATAGGCATGCACTGCCTTGTCTGGCTTATCTGTTAATATTTCTACAACATCTTTCTTTTAATTGTTATTTACCTATTACATACATCTTAAACCTTTTATTTTTAATATTTCTTTATAATTTTAAGGTGACTCTCCCATAAATAACATATATATTTTACATCTAGTCAAATACCTTTCATTTAATATATGAGATAGAGCCAATACATTTAATGATGGCCACTATAAATATTATAATTGGTGATATATAGGATGTCTAAAAATGTAGAATACACTTAATTTTAAATGATATGCTACACTTTTAAATATATGTTTGATGTTTTTCTTCAAGTTTCTGGCAACATTTCAAGTGAGTATCTCTAAATTTAAGCAATGGATCCACTTTTTTATCTTAAAAAAGTATAATAAATACATTACTTCCCCTCAATTTTCAAAAATGTTAAACACTGTGTAGATTTTAAAAATGTTAAACACTGTGTACATTTTCAAAAATGTAAAACACTGTTTTTGTACAAGCCATATTGAACAGATTATTTGAAAAATAACTAACAGAATAAAAATATTTATTCAGTATTTTCAGTTTTTAGACACAAGATAGTCTTATTTTTCATATTTTGCATTTTTCTTTTTTCATGCATATTCTTATTTTTATTATGTTAATTCTCTTAAACTTTATTGCTTGGAGAAAAATTATCCTGTTCCTTTAAAATTTAACATGCATATATTACAAATTATGAACTTTGTTTTCCCTCTGAACTATCTGTTTATCTGCAAGCTGTCATTGTTTAATAATTTATTTATGCTTTGTAAATCATGAAATTTATTTTTATTTATTTACTTTTTTGGTATGAGGATTAAACCCAGAGATGCTTAACCATTGAGCCACATCCCCAGCCCTTAAACCAATATTTACAATAACCTATCAATACATTTTATTGATTTATTGATTACCCTTCTTTCTAGCATCCCACTCCTTTCTGACTACAAATTCCTACTCACTGACCTTATTCTTTAGTAATTGCTTTAAAGAGAAACTTCGGGTAATAAATTATTTGTAAGTAAACTGTGCAAAATAGACTTTTTAGGTTTTTCTTTTTTCACTCTTGAATATTAGTTTAGCAGGGTATAGAATATTTTTGATCTACACTTAAAGATATAAGTCCATTTTCTTCTAACATATATTATTATTTGGGAGAGCTTGGCTGTCAGCCTAGCTGCTCTCTTCTCTACCAGTACAATGTATGTTCTCTCTCTTATTGATTTTATAGTTGAAGTACAGTCATGCATCATTTGACAATAAGAATATATTCTAAGAAATGTGCAATTTTGTTGTAGAACCTACTTACACAAATTTAGAGGACCATAATATCACTTGGTGGTATAATCTTCTAAGACAACCATAATATATACAGACCAATATGTCATTATGTGTCACATGACTATTAAAGTAAAATTTGCACACAAGAAGACATTCAGATTTTAAGTATATTATATTTTACTACATGTATAGTACACTTATATAAAAATCAGAACAGTGGATATTTATCAAATGAGGCAATGGAGAATGTGAATTCACAAACACACACACACACACACACACATCTCAGAACAGTGGATATCTAAGGTAAGCAATAAGATAACAGTGAATCCCCATTGCTTACCTTGTGAAAGTTGGAAACACATTGGAAAATTTTCTTCCAAAGGCAAATGTATCTAACCTTAGGTCCAATAATTCTACTTCTGGGTCTTTACCCAAGAGAAATAAAACTATACACACACAAACATGCAACACACACACACACACACACACACACACACACACACTCCACTCACTAGCATGAAAAAAGGTACTCAAATGGAGATTTTCTATTACCTTATTGCCTACCCCATTGCCTGCCTGAGACATAAACTGTTCTAACTGCTATCATAAAAGATTAGATGTGTCTATTCTTGAAATTCATGTAAATAGAACCAAACCATGTATTATTCTTTGTCTGCTTTCTTTTAATACAGCGTGAAGTTTTTATGATTTATCTATCTTGTTGCATGTGTAAAGTAGTTCTTTTTTTAAATCGATGAGCAACATTTCATAGAACTAAGATATTTTATTTATTAAATAATTTTTATTGTCCATTATCCTGTTAATGGCCATTTGAATTGTTCTCAGTTTGGAGTATTGTAAATAAAGATACTATAACTTTATATATTTCTGTGTGTGTGCGTGTGTGTGTGTGTGTGTGTGTGTGTGTTGTATGTTTGTATTTGTAAAGTTTTATTTTTCTTGAGTAAAAACCCAGAAGTGGGATTTCTGGTTCCAAGGTTAAGTAGATGTTTGCCTTTGGAAGAAATTGCCAAACTGTTCTCCAATGTGGTCATGCCATTTTAAACTTTTATAAGCAATACATTAACATTACAATGACTCCCCCTATTTGACAACATTTGGAATATTTAGTCTTTTAATTTTAAACCATGCTACTGGTTAAGTTTTCTCATTGCGGTTTTATCTCGTATTGGTCTAATGACAAATTATAGAGCATATTTTGTGCTATTGGCCATTTATGTATCTTCTTTTAAGGGTATAGTTACATTGATTGCCTAATTTTTAAATTAAACTTTAATCATTGTTATTTTGTGGGAGCTAATTATACCTCTGGATACAAGTCAACTATAAGTAAGTTATATTTTCTCCAAGTCAGTGGCTCACCTTTTCATTTTCTTGGTACTATCTTTTAACAAGCAAAAGTTTTATATTTTTATAAAATCCAATTTTATCCATCTTTAAAATTTTATGATGTGCCTTTTCTTTTTTTTAATTTATTTTTTAGTTGTTGATGGATCTTATTTTATTCATTTATTTTCATATGGGGCTGAGAATAGAACCCAGTGCCTCACCCACGTGAGCCAAGTAAGTGCTCTACCCCTGAGCCACAACCCCAGCTCCTTTTCTTCCGCTTAAAGAAATATTTGCATGTTCGCATGTTGCTAAAATAGTCTCCTGGTTTTCAAGAAGTTTTATGGTTTGGGGTTTTTATGTTAGGTCTATGTTCCATAAAGAATTAATATTTGTAGGCTGTGTCATGTAGCAGTTTAGCTTAATTTTTTCCATTTGTTTATCCAATTGTTCCAAAGAAGCTTGTTGAAAAAATTTTTTATTTCTCCATAAATTACATTGACTCCTTTGTTGAAAAATCAATTGTCTTCTGCAGAGGTATTGTCCTATTTTTATAGTTTCTCTTTTGTCCCTTATGTCTATTTGTATATTATTATACCAACACCAAAGTGTCCCAACGACTGTGGCTTTACTGATATTACACATTACTTGTTACCTTTCTATGACTGAAGAGAAGGATTTGGCACTTTTATAAACCTCTTCCTTTAACACATCATCTTCCCCTTCCTTCCAGTATTGTCAAAACTGTGTAAATATTGCTCCTAATGATAGGGTGGTATACTGTGGCTACATTTTATTGCTTAGAACACTATCTTTCTTCCCACCACCCCCATGATTTAATAATTAGTTCATTTCTCTTACGCACTTTGCTTTATATCATTAATGTTTCCCTCAAGTACCTGACAAGTCCACCAAGCCCTTTTCATTAAGTATTTATTACTGATTTTTTCTTACAGATATCCCTTCTGGAAATTTCTTGGCATTGTCTAGGTTTGTTGCACAGCTAGTTGTTCTAAATCTTCACTTCACAGTCAGCTTAGGAATTTCCTTCCTAGGATTGAAAGGAATTTCCTTTGTATGTGGGCTGAAATTTGAATCCTCCATCCCCTGAACCCCATTCTTCCTCTTTCTTTACGCCCTGTTTAAATGGAGAAGATCACTTAGGAGTTTCCTGAACAAGGGTGCAGAGAAGACAACATTTTTGAAAACCTACTTGTCTTAGTGTTTTTGATTTATCTCAGATTTGACTAATTATTTGGCTGGGCATAAAATTCTAGGCTAGAAATCATTTTCCCTAAAACTTCTCAATACATACCTGCGTATTTCATTATCCTTTAGATGACAGTGTTGATCTTAGCAAGTCTGATACCATTTTGATTACTATGCCTGATTTTTTTCTTTTTGAAAGTATTTAGGACCTTATTTTAACCTCAATGTCTCCAAATTTCATGACTATATGAATCACTTGAATTTTTATTCATTCTGCTGAACACTTAGTGGGCTTGTTCAATCAAGAAAAATACAACTTTCAGTGATAAGAAATTTTCTTATTTGATTTTTATGATTATTTTCTTCTAATTTCCCATGATCTGCCTCCTCCCCATATTGAATTATTAATAGGTTGATATCTTAAACTAATTCTCAGGGTTTGTGTTTTTCTAATTTTCTACCTTTCCGTATCTTATTCTAATTTCTGGGAATTTTCTTAGCTTTGGCTACACAGTAGTTCCCCCTTATTTATAGGGGGATATACTTTAAGACCCCTTGTAGATGCCTAAAACCATGGATAGCACTGAATCATAAGTATGGTCCTTTTCAATTCATACTATCTATAATAAAGCTTAATTTATCAATTGGGCACAGCAAGACACAATAACTAAAAGTAAAATAGAACCAATTATAATAATATACTATAATAAAATTCCCAGGATTATTACTCTTGTACTTTGGGCCATCATTAATTATAATAAGGGTTACATTTGTACAAGCACTTTGATACCACTATGGTCATTTTGATAATTGAAACAGCTACTGAGTGACTAATGGGCAAGTAGCACATACAACATGGATACTCTGGACAAATAGATATCCTCCAAGCAGGACAGAGTTAGATGGCACAAGATTGCCAGTCCCTCCCCACCAACAGGTAATCTCCTAGATCTTCTTGATTCTTTTCCTTACCAAGTTTATGAAAGAAAATACTTTATCAATCTTTTCCTGAGAGTTGTAAACCAAGCTCCCACATTCTGAGAAGTTTCATGATGCTATCTGGATTGTGGAGGGATCCCCATGGGATAGTTTCCCTTGCCTCCACTGGTTTCTGCCACTTTCATTCGTTTCAGGTCATGTTTCACATTAGTGTCTAACTCTATGAGCAGGTGTTTCAAATGTGGACCCCAATCCCTCACACAAAAGGTTTTTTTTATCTTCCTTCAGTCTAGGGTTTAGCTCTTGCTGACAGTCTGTTTCTCTATCAGCAAGGTACTATATGTAGACTATTTCTATTTTTGTTCATAGATGACACCACTGTTCTGGTTCTTGGCTTTGTTCAGGAGTCCCGGTTGCATTGTTTGCCATGTTGGCTCTACATGCAGCTACACCTTTAACTCAGGCTAACTTCTCCATCTTTGAGTTCCTTCTATATTCTATAACCTGGAAGTGTTTCTCACTTGCTTTTAAACTCATTTGTATTGTTTCTGAATGTTTTTCATTTTTTTTTACTGCAACATTTGTTGCATTTGGAGCAGAGTAGAAATGCTTTTTGGTCTACATGCCCTAAATGCTTAGTCTATGTTGAACAGAAGTCTAACGTAGTTGACTCAGAATTCTAGTCTCTTGGGGTCCTAAATACATTATAATGCCTAAATTTTCTTGTGTATATGTTATCAGTTCTTAACCACCAATTTCTTTTATAAAAAATTATTCTTGCTAGAATTGTTACAGTATTTATGTTCCTGTACCTATCAGTAGTTTAATTCACGAGACAGACAGGTAAACTTGTAGGCCAAAGGGGACATTTTGTTTTTCCTGGCAGTTTTTCCTTTCACATGTTTCCCCCAAATATATGGCAGATAAAACTGCTTGCTTTGCAATAACTTGACAGTGATTGCCATCATTTATTTTTGAAAATTTTACCTATTCTTCATTCAGTCTGCATCATTGATTGCAGAAAATTAAATTACCTAATTGAGACTCAGGCTTGAATCTATTTTGAAAGGTGATTTCTTGCCTCCTTCTGAGATGATAGTGATGGGGCCAGGAAGATTCTGTTTGTATGCAAGTAGAGAATAGCTGTGATAATCAGAGACTTGTCCCCTGGACCTGATTTTTATTTTCCTACGCTCAACTTTTTAAATAGGAAGGTTCTCCCAGTGGGAGAAGTGAAACTCTTATTCCTTGAGGGTCTGAAAAAATATGAGATCTGAATGCCTCAGATTATATATTATATATTTGTTGTTAAAGCATTAGTAATCATATAAAATTATTTTCATGACAGCTTGACCAATTAATTGAGGAGTCTCAATTCACTGGGACTATAAAGGCAAAATAGTTTTTTTTTTAACCTATTACTACTCCTAATTTTTATGTGACAAACTTCCTTTTATCACCAGCTGCAGGGCTCCCTAAACTATCTCTGCTCAGTTCCTCATTTCAAGAAAGATAAATGTTTGTTTTAAAACTTAAACATCATCTCACACCTGATTCAAAGCTCTGCTCCCCATTCCACCCATGCCCCCTGGCTAGAGTATAGGAGTCTAGAGTGGCAGTGCTCTGTCCTGTTGAAAATTCCTCTTTCTTCATTCCAGTGAATAACTCTGGAATACTGGCAGGAGCAAGGAGGGTAGGGAAACACTCAGTCTCTGCTGGGCTTCCCACCATAATTGGTTGTCACAAAATGGCCCAAGCCGATGTGCCTATTCACCCTTGTTGGGCTCTTCATGGTGACTGTTGAGAGTCTCCAATTTTTAGATGGAGACCTCGCTTGTTCCTCACTACCCTCAATACCATGTGATATGTTACAACAGAAACAAGTCTTAGAGATTAAATTCTGCCACATGTGAAAACATATATTAGCAAAAGAGGCACAAACATAATTACAAATCCTGTTCTGTACACTTGGTGAAGTCCCCACTGTCCTCGTAAATGCTCTGATGAGTACCACGTGCAAAAATTTCACTCCCTAGCATAAGTTACCATATTCTGATGGTGGGATCAGCTTATGTGCTAGCCAGACTCCATATTTTCATTAAATGAACTCAGGCCTGAATAGAATCCTAGATCAATGGCACATCCCTGAATGCTGGGTTTGACAGGTTCTTCATCTTTGGACACACAAGCATGAAATGCATGTACAAATCTTCCTAGCTAATCCAATTACATATATTGAACACCCATTCATTTGTCCAGTGAAAAGCAATTTCTATGCCCTTTAGGCCAATTTGTAGACCTTCAGATATAGGTTTAGATAGTGGTGTTTAAAACATCATAAAAATAAATTTCACTAAGGAAAAAATATAGAGTGGCAGGTCATAAATAAAATATTTTAGGTTGCAGTTACCAGCCCCTGATGAGTGGTGATACCCCTTGCTTAGAGCCAATTGCTAATGTTATTTAACATTAATAATTACCAACTGTGCACCAGATGCTATGAATTCAAGTATAAGTTGGATGACAAAATCAATATCCTGATTGGTACAGAATATATTACAATATTATCTTAAAAAATAAAAACAAAACATCAGCCTTGTGCTTTCTCAAGTTTGTACTCCTGACTAGCGTCCTGCATCTATTCATTAGCAACAATTCCTAGGACTGTGTCTACACTGATATATTTTTTTAAAACAACTGCAAACAACATAGCCTTGGTCATAACACAGAGATAATCCTTTGGATATAGATGATGAAGGGCTCATTCCCCAAGGGAGAAAAATAAAGTAGTTAAATAATTTAGAATGAAAATAAAACAATGATAAGCAATAAATACAACCAGGAAAAAACTATAACTTGTAGAAAATCTATATTTACTAAGGGAAGAATGTAAGTTTAAAAATCCATGAGGATTTTAGCTTTCTCCTAGTCTCCTACTTTGTGCTAAAATTTGCAATACAATTTCATGGGCGGCATCTTCATTTAATATTGGGGTCACAGAATACCTACTGCTGTCTTGTTAGTGGATCACGGCATTCTTTCTCATGACTTCAAAATTCCTTTGATTGAAGCATTCTGACTGCTCGGGGACACACGAGAGAACATAAGAGAGAAAGTTTTGTGTGCTGTATGAGATACAGGGTCTGCAGGGCCTGTGAGAACCTAGGTGAATATTGAACCCTTTTGAGCTTCCATTTTCTCATCTGTAGAAAGACACATGCTAGGAATGAGTTATGGGAACTAAATGAAATAATATAAATAACTTATCTAGGGCCTACAGAGACTCAATAAAGGTTGGTTCCCTTCTCCTATAGCCAAAGTTGTTTTGTTTATTACCAAGCTGATATGTGTTGTGTTCGGCTCATGACTTTTCCAGGGATCTCCATCTAGAACAAACTGTACGTTCAACAGGGTGTAATTGTCTACATTTTGACCTGTCAGTTTTGGTCATGCCTGTCATTTTTTATTTTCCGACATGAAAAGAGAGGTTTAGGGTAGTCACATTGGAAAACAAAGAACGTAAGATTAAAATTCCCTCAAATCAACTTGGAGCCACTAAAATCTTAATGACTTGACAGTTCACTCACAATCACTGCAGGCTGTGAGCCAGCATGGAGCTATGCATTGCAGAGGTGATGAGAACATATTTTCATTTGCTGGAAAAAAATTAAGCCATACAGACAGCAGTTGGACATGAGAGCCAAATTCCACAAGAACACCCTTGAGTTTAAGCATTTTCTTCCCTCCATCTTTTGACAATATTTAGAAAACTAAAGACTATAAACTTTTAAAAGGAATCTTGGATGGCTGACAGAAATAGTAAGGTCACCCAAACACTTGGTAGATATTGAATTTTTATACAAGTATTTAAATTGATTAATATTATTCTCTGAGGTAGCATAAATGGAAGGGTCATAAATGCTTACTGAAAGTGAACATATGACAAGTTGCCAGTTGCTGTCTAATCAACTCAATTGGCCTAATCCTGTGTTTTCAGTGAATTGACTTAAATCCCGCCCACATGAAATAAATCAAATGGTTGGAGATAGCAAATCCTCCAAAGCATTACTCTCAGCTGTCTTAATCAGTGTTTTCCAAATTTTCCCAGTTTTGGACACAGCTTTGAACTGCCAGATTATACCTAATGAGGGATCTATTTGCCCTTCTCCACTTGATGATAATTATACCATGATTTGTTTATAAGACTATATGCTGCCAGCCCACTACTAGTAGGCATATGCACGTTATTTTTCCAATCGTCCATATACTCAGCAACCTGGGACGACCATGTGCCCTCTGAGAGAGCTCTCTGAGGCAAGAGCTATAGCAACCGTTGAACTGTCAAGGAGAGGATCAAACCATTGATTTCATTAGTGCTGCCCCATGGTGCTAATGGAATTCTTTTTCTGCACCCACACAAGTGTGTGCCAGTGCTATGGTTCAGATATTAAATGTCCCCCAAAAGTCCACATGTAAAAGGCTTGGTTCCCACAGAGTGGTGCTAGTGGAGGGTGGGGGAACCTTGAGGAGGCGGGGCCTAGTGGGAGGTCTTCAGGTTGTTGGGGTGTGCCCTTGAAGGGGACATGGGATCCCAGCCCCATCCTCCTTCCCTCTTTTGCTTCTTGGCCAGGAAGTGAGTGGTTTTTCTCCACCACATGATCCTGCCATGATGTGCTGCCCTAGGGCCAAAGCAACAAGGCCAGCTGATCATTAAAGGAAACTTCCAAAATTCTGAGCCAAAATATCCTTTCTGTTTATAAGTTGATTATCTCAGATGTTTGATATAGTATTGGAAAGCTAATAGTTAGTTTTTGAAATGGTACCAGTTTCATGAATCCTAAAGCTTAACTGTGAGGTCTGCTTGGGAACTCCTGGGCCATGGAGAAATGACTAACCACCCAGGTTGCCTACAGGTTTTCCCAAGCACATACCCATCAGCATGTGCTGTCATGTAGGCTGTTTCCACAGTCTTGGATGCTTTTCCATTCACCCTCTACTGATGGAAAGTCAATCCATAACTCAAGGTTCAACTTATACACCACCACCTTCTTATGGGGTTTACTACTCTCTTCTCTCTACTTCACCAGAAGTTAGAGACAATTTTTCTTAATTTCCATAGTTCTCATCCTTAATTTCTGTGCCTAGCACAACATCAAGAACAAAGTAGATTCTCAACAAATGTTGAATTCAATTCAATTCAGTTCACTGAAGACAAGAATGTTCACTGATGTTGTATGAAGACTTCTAATATTATCCTGCCTCCCTGGAGAATCAGGATTCCCTGGAGAATCTTAACAGGGAAGGAGGGCAGGGAGAACAATCAGAATCCGCTGGAGTCTTTTCAAACTACACAAGCAGATAATGTGGATTGTACACAAAAGTTAATGAGGATACTCTGGAAATTATCCCTGCTCACTTAACAACCTTCATCCTAGCTGACAACCTTCAAAGAACTCTCGTCTGCCCAAGATGTACCATTCAGAATCTTTTATTTACTCCTGTTTGTTTTAATGAAAACCTAATAAAATGAGTCCTTGGATGTATTTTCATCACATTTGAAGCTTAACTGACTGATAGCTCAGGCAAAATGAAGATACTTAGATAGATGCTCTTAAATTACATTTCAACAAAACTATTTACAAGTGGTCTAGTAAAAATCGACTTCTTGGATGAGCTGTTTTTAATGTTTCCTGAACAAGTTACTGTAGGTGGGCCAATTTTCCCTCTTTGCTTGTCACTTTGAAAGTCCATCTGGATGTGTTCTGTCCCTGATCTTGTTCTTGAACACCCCAGCCATGGAGTGGTGTGTTTTTGTTTGCAAGGGTCAAAACGTTCAGAATCTGACATCTCAAATATGTGCTCATTTTTCCCCCCTGAAGTCAGAACCCCTGAAGTATAAATCCTTTTTAAATGAAGAAAGCAGTGCCAAAAGGAATGAAGCATTTTTGGTCCCTCTCCAAAACAGAGAGATAGCACTGAAACAGGAAGTGGAAGATTTAAATATCCACTCGGCATCTTGGCAACATATTTATGTTTAAGAGTCTTAAGGTTAAAAGGTTTCAGTCTGGCCTGGGAACACTCTATCTTCCCCTAGGGTTTAGAGCTTTGGGAAAACTTTTAAGCACTTATCAAATATTTGCAATTAGCCATTTTTCTGAGACCAAATGGCTACTGGGAATGTCAGAGGACAGTGTTCCTGACATGTACCATGCTATCATTACTTTCCTGCTTCTTATGATTATCTCTCTAGCAATCCAGCTTAGTATGGTGGAAGGCTGCTGTTTTATTTTCCATACAGAAAGAAGAATATAGCCCCAGTTCTTATAACTGATTCTTCCAATCTGGAATGACACAGAATGACTGGACAAGCAAAGTGCAAAACTGGGATTCAATTGATTATGTAGTGCTGTTCCCATCGGCAACTGAGAGGCCCCATCTTTATAGCTCAAAATGGACAATGGTGAGACCATTTACGTGGGGAAGCCTGGCTTCTCCCACTCTCCTACCCTTCAGAGCTGAGAGCCTGCTGTTACATATTTACTAGCACACCACTGGAAAGAGGAATCAATAATGATCTCAGTTTTGTGTCTAAGAAATGGAAGAATAAAGTTTCCATTGACCAAATATTCAGGAAAAAAATGTAGAAGAAAGGGTTATGAGGGTACAAATGAGTGTTTTGGACATTTTATATTTGACATGACAATTAGGCATCCAATCTGAATGATTAAAAATGCAGTTCAGGGAAGAAATCATGGTGAAGATATATATTTGGGAATCCTTAGCACCTGAATGGTATTTAATACCAAGGGATAATATGAGCTCAAGGCAGTTGAGTTAGAGTACAGTCCCAGGACAATTTTGGGGGTCTTCCATATTTAAAAGATAAAAATGAAGACCAGAAACCAGCAAAGGAAGGATGGCCAATGAAGGAAAGAAGAGAATCAGGAGGGTGTGGTGTGCTAGAATCCATGAGAAGAAAGTAATTCCAAAAGAAGGAAGTGAAGAACTGTGTCAAGTACTAATAGATTAGGTTAGACAAGAACCAAGAGTTGATCACTGGGTTTTGGCAATGTAGATATATTGATGCTGTTGAAAAGAGTTGAGGGATTGGGATGGTAAAGAAAAAGCCTGACTGGCATGAGATCAAGAGAAGATAGGAGGAAAAAGGAACACAGAGTAGTGACAATTTTTTCAGAATTTTGCTGAGGTTTGGAATAGCAGCTGGAGAATCTTGTGAGTTTAATGAAGATTGCTTTCTCTTAATTTAAGATGAGATATATTTTGGCATAATTGTATGATAGGAATGATCCAGTTGAGATAACTGGTAATATGGAAGAGAGGTGACATTGTGAGATCAGTGTCCTTGGGTAGGTGAGAGAGGATGGAGACAAAGCATAAGAGCTCAAAGGATTGAGCTTAGCTAAGAGCATGGAGATTACAGAAGGAAAGGCAAACTACCTGGATTCAGCTATACGTTGGAAAGTATGGTGGTGGCTTGCAAAGTTCTCTTCCCCTATTTTCTCAGTAAAAAGGGAAACAAATGCTTCGGCTGAGAATAAGGAAAGGAGCAGGAGATTAGAGAAGTGTTAAGGACATAGAGGATGTTTGGATTTAAACAACAGAGCAGAATTGCCAGGTAGCTCTAAGGACCCACTTGACATTAGTGGTAATGAATTTTAAATAAAATCGTCGGCTTAGCTGTGTTTTTCTCCAGCTGGGTACAGCAGCCCGCCTGCTTGCTACCTAGAAAGTAGCTTTTAGAGCGATGGATCATGAGACATCAGCTGGAAAAGGGGTGTGGGTGGCTGAGGTATGTTGGAGGACAAGATCATGGACAAGAAGAGCGCCACAAACTAAGAGGCTAGGATATTAGAAGGATCGAGAACACAAATATTGAAATTACTGCAAATTATGGCAGAAATCATACTGATAGGAGTTACAACAAGGAGCTAAAATCTTCTATAAATTAAAGGGAGTAATTCAGGAATCAGTAAATTAATGCAACCAGGAGATGTAGTGGGTAATGTTTTTAGGGAGAAGAGGGATGCAAACCAGCAGTAGGATACCTCCTGCACCTCCAGGCTCTGTAACATGTGCGATATAATGTCAGAAAAGCTATCAATTGTGAGGGGAGGTACAAAGCATAACATAGGATGGGATATTCAAAGAAGAGTTTGAGATATGGGCTCTTGGCTGACAGTTGGTGTTCAGTATGATATTTGGTGAGAGGAAAAGCAGCACAGAGCCTGTTGGTCAGGGGACTATGGATGATACAAGAGGATCTTGACGTCTTGGGCATCCTGAAGGGTATATAGAATTATGCAGTCAACCCTGATGGTCTTTCATTGCAACCAAAGTGAGCCTAGGACAGTTGCTGAGGGAGGAATTTCATTCTAGAAACACAATTCTGGGGCTTCTTTCTTACCTCTGTGAGGGGTGCGTAGAGGTTTGGGAAGGGGTTGTTCATTGGAAGCACATAAAACTCTAGGGACAACTTCACTCTGGCACAAGAATTACTCCCTCTTTTCAGTACTTACCTCACCATGGCTGAATAACCTGTTCATTTGTCAGTCTTCACACAACATGAATTTCACCTTGCTCATGACCCTGTTCCTAGTCCTAGTATTCTCCTGATCTCTCCAATATGCCAACATGAATAAATGAATGAATGGGGGTTGCAGTGAATGATAACTCTGTAAGCATTAGAAAACCAAATGAGCAACATGGGAAGCATCTTTAGCTCCCCTCCCAGATCTCTCAGCAGATTTCTCCCTCTGGCACCACTTCGTTCTTGACTCCCACCAGCAGCCTCAGCCCAGCCCTTCGCCTGCTGTCTCTCTGACTAGACTTCACTAATACATGTCATGGGTACAACACACGCCAGAGATGAGCACAGTGATCCAGCCCTGACTCCCCTGAGCCTGGCCTGTACCACTGTGTACCAAACTATGAGAGACCATGGGACTGAGAATCAGGTTAGCCTCCTCCCTGGTGGGTTTAGAACCAACTCTGATGAACCATAGTGATGCTAAAGGACTTCTTGGAGGAGAAGGGGTTTCAACTGGACCTCGAAGTGGGATTAGTATGAGAAGAAGAAAATAAAACATCTCGGATGGAGTGGAGTTATTTATATTAAAAAGAAACAATATTAACATTATTATGAGAATGTAGTAGTCAGCTTTAAATTACTATAATAAAGTACCTGACACAGGATACTTATGAAGAAGAGAGGTTTATTTAGCTCACAGGAGGTTCAAGAGCATGGCACCTACATGGGCTCAGTTCTGGTGAGGGCCCCATGGAAAATGGCAGATGGCAATGGCAGTAAAGTGTGTTGGGACCAGTGGTCACATCTCAAGTCAGGAAACAGAAAGAGCTGGGTCACATGCCATCTAGGTTCTCCTTTAGTCTTGAATATGAATCTTTAACTCTGTCTGCCTGGTTTCTTGGTTTGGCCTACATTTGTGCCTGATCTCTACTCTTCATTCTTGCTTTTGCTTTGTTATTACTTTTTATTTCTTCTTCCACTGCCAGAAATGATTGGTGAGAAACATCAGGAGCATGGGTTAGCTGCTGTACTTTTGACTAGGTTGCTGTCTCTTGGCTGACTATATCTTTATCATGTCTAGATATGTGATGCATGGATTCCTCAGCCTTTTGACTGCAAATTGTGATAGCCTCCATGGCTGAAAAAATTAGATCTGAACACACACAGATGTGATTGGGATTTAGATTATGCATATTATTTGTGAAGCAATAACCAATTTACTTCTATGTATCCCAGACAGATTGAACAAAGAGAGGACAATATATAATGTATGTTGTATCTATAGCTGGTTTTCAAATTACAGAACTTGTGCCTCTTTTCTTCCCAGTGTTAATGGGACCTCCCAGGCCTAGGGCCTCATGAAGAAGTTTCCTATTTCTAGACAAGTGAAGTTATGTTTGGGATGTTGGTACACATCACTCTTGCTTTATGAATATTTACTAAATATATGTAGTTTTGTACATACAGCTATGATGCAGTATAATTATTCACCTATCTGAGGTCTCACTGTTAGGCATTTGAAGTTATCTTAGGTTTATTACTGCCAGCAGTGTTTCTAGAATGAGCTGCTATATATCTTCAGTGGGAACTACTGGGTCATTAATGTTATATTCTTCTAATTGGTTTAGAGGGGTAGCTGTCACCATTTCTTATGTTTTTAGTGTTAAGCCTATGAGATTCTATTCCAGAATTTTAATTAGTTTCTAGACTCTGGAAAAGCAAAGTCAAAGCAGCAACATTTCAATTGTTGAGCAAACCTAGTGCACTAGTTGAACTGAGAAATCTCATGTTCAAACCAAATGCATAGGAGAGAATGAAAATAGACAGAATACTTAGCATAATTGTTAAATATATAGTATTCCCAAAAGAACCTATTATCAAATAAAACATTTAAAGTTTATCTTTCAATAAACATATTCTATAATTTTTTAAAAAGTGTCCTTTTATTGGTATGTATTCCTTTTGTAAAATATTAATTCCTTAAGAATCCTTCCTTTGGCATGACCACTGTAGTAAGCCTGGTGACTCAGTCGTGAACACATCTCGTCTCCCTTAGACCAGGTCCAGAACATCACTTTTTCTCATTGCTGTTGTATTTTCCCTCAATCTAGCTAAGAGTTTACTAACTTAGTTGAGTTACATAACTTTCAGTGGGGAATAATTCTTCAGCCCCTAATTTTGTTTTTCTGGAAAAATGCAAGGACTTGTATGTATAAATGTGGATTACAGACTTAATAAAACCAAATGTTACACCAAATTGAGGTTTAGATTGGTGTCTAGTTACATAATGTGATATTTCACCTCAACCAAAGAGTTCCTGGTACTATACCAGGTAAGGTGAAGAATACAGGGACCATTGCTTAGGTTATAACCCCAAAGTCTACCACTTTCTCTATTAACAAGCTTTTATTGGAGGAAATTGCTAGAGTTCTAGGATTTTCCACTTATTTTCACACAGTGGTAAAAGTGGAAACTTGACAAATTATAGCTTGCCATGTAAAAATGACCCCAAAATATTTGAAAGAGCTTATGTGTACCTGCTCAGACACAAAACCCATTCCTGAATGGCCCTTTATATAGCTTTGATCAGTTTGAAAGATTTATGGTTATGTTGCTGCTTTGGCCAGAGGATTTTTGGAATCTTCAAACAAATGGGTAAAATTTAGGGAGTGTGCCCACATTGACTTGAATAGTCATATGATGCATGACTTCAGCCACATATTGAAGACATTTTCAGTGGTTGTCAGTAACATGGACAGTCCCATGGCTTTAACAGGTGACCAACTCTACCATGTCAGAAGATAGAACAATTAAATTTCCTTGAACTTCTTTGGTGGACCTGTTTTCTTCCTCTTCATAAATAGTCATATGTCTTTTGTTTTGGAAGAGTGGCTATTAACAGGAGTAGAGACAGAAATTGTTGAATTGGATTATTTGTTGTAAAGAATGTTTTATATCCGGACCAATGAAGTGATTTCTGCATTTGTTGGGAAATTGCTATTACTTCAGTTTTATTTGTATTATTTTTTAAAAATCTCTGGTGGTGTTATGTAAGACTAAAATTGTCAACAGTGAATCTCTGGAGGAATGCCAGGTAGATGGGCTAGCTTCTACAAGACTATATTAAAGAGTTTTATCTAACAGAATCTCAACAGACATGTATCTTCTTGAGCTGTTAGAAAAGACTTTGTTTATTTGTTATTTTTGACCTCTGGCATTTTTTCATTTTTAACTTTTTATTTTGAAATAATTTTGGTTGAACAGGAAGTTACAAAAATAGTACAGAAAGGTCCCAAGTACCCTTAACCCAGTTTTCCCCCATGGTAACTTCTTACATAAGTACAGTACAACATCAAAACCAAGAAAGTGACAATGGTGTGATCCATCACCTTATCCAGATTGAAAGGGATTTCTACAAGTAATAATTCATAGCCATTGCAACCTACCTCGAGAAGTTTCCCCTTCAACAGAAAAGTACCTGATGTTTATTAGCACTTCTCCACACTTTATAGAGGTAAACAGACAGAATTGCGAGTTCAAAGCCAGGTGCTAAGCAACTCAGTGAGACACTGTCTCTACATAAAACACAAAATAGGGCTGGGGAGGTGGCTCAGTGGTTGAGCGCCCCTGAGTTCAATCCCTGGTACAAAAAAAAAAAAAGTGAGATGATGAAACTATCTTCAAAAGAAGAAATCTATTGGTACATTGTATTTAGAAAGCTCAGAAAAGCAGGAATTCTTACGATGATTCCTGTATTGAAGGGGCTTTTCAAGATGGAAGATGCTTTTTTCTGGATGTGCCTGAAAAAGCACAAGTATGTGGGGAAAAGATTAGAATTTTCAAACAATAGTTTTTGTCACACTAACCTTCAACCCATTTTCTTAGTTAACTCTTTTTGAGTTGTAAATGCACACCTCACATTCCTTAAAGAAAGATGCACATGCATACACACACACTCAGTTGGCTTGCTGTGGGTTTTCCTTTTTTTTCTTACTCTGAACTTATACTATTCTGAGTATAAAGACAAAATATTCTGAAGGAAATATAATGCTTTACTTTTCAAGATTTTTATTTTATTAGCAATAAATTTAGTTTTGAGGATAAGGTAGAATACCATAAATCTGGAAGCACTCCATGAAAGACAACATTAAATCTAATACTACCCAGAGTAGATTTAAGGATGATTTGAAGTTTCATCCAATATACTTTCTATTTCTTAGGTCTCCATACTGGTGGACAAAGAAAAAGTAAACTGCTTTCTGATAACGAATTATTGTAGAAAGCCTTCCCCTTAAAGCATAGATGAGCTTTATTCATGTACTTCTCTGGCTTTGAAGGGTTTGATGTTTATTTGGGGAAGGTTTATGTCAATTATCTAATCAGAAGCAGGCCCCAGACTGCCAGCGATATTCTGGAATGTATGGTCTACTTCAAAGGAAGGTTCCATGTCTCTTTACCCAGATGAAGCCAATTTTTCATAGTGAAGAACAAAGTAATTAGATTTTCATTTTCAGAGGAAAAAACCCCTATTTTTAGTCTGAATTTAATGGTTCATATTTCTCTGCTCAGTAAATCTCGCAATTATCACTCCATTCTGGAAAATATAACTCAAGGACCCACCATTGTGCCAGAGCTGTGGGTCACCACAGAAACAGGTTATATGGCAGCTGCGTCCAAAGGGTAGCTGGACATAATTTGAAGTCGGTGTCTATGCTATACTCCAGCATGGAAACCAACCAGTTGACCAGTGGTGGAGGTCCACATGCCAACATTTTTGTTTTATTTGTAATGGAAAACTTTAGAAGGAAAGAACAGGAGCCTGAGTTCCAATGTATGTGGCAGAGATTTCAGCCATGTTCTTCCACTGAGGAATATCCAAATGGGCCACTTGAAATAGGGTCTTTCTTTGAAAGGCAAGATAGTGCATCCAGGTTCCAAATCCCAGACAAATTTCCTCTCCTGTCACTCCTCACAGAGTACTTCTGGTTTTGTATAAGGCAAGGAGTCTGACCAGATGAAGTAGTGACCCAAGGCAAAGTCTAAGAGGAAGAATAAATGTCCGAGAACTGGAGAGCCATGAGACCTCTAGGAGACTGAGAAACATTTCCTACCCCTAATGTACCTCTTACGTTCAGATAACTCCCTTCAAGCCTCAGCTTAGGTACGACTTCACCAGGACAGCTTAATGCACCCAAGTTTGACTTATTACCTTTCCCTGCACTCTGACAAAGCCTGATTCTTTCTACAGAGCAAAGTTATCACAGTGCATTGTCATATTTAATTTTTACATCCCTACTTGACTGCAGACTTAATAGGACTGGGGCCATGTCTTATGTGTTTATAGTTTTATCTTCTTTGCTGAGCACTGGGTCTGGCACAAAGTATATGCTTAATAAGATGTGTTGTTTTGAGTTGATGTCATGGAGCTGAAATGATGTCCATACCCCATGGATACCCCAGAAGACTCAAAAGTGTTGAAATACTTTCACAACCTCAACCCAAGCCAATCGTGTTAAATCATCTCTACCAAGCTTTAGAGCACTCAGCACATAAGAAGTCATTGTAAAGAACATTACCACACCCTGTGATGACCACACATCAAACCCCTGATTTAAAAATAAAAAATATGCACTAGCCTATAAGTTCATACCCTAAGGCAGGGAACTGCAAAAATGATTTAAGGCAAATTAAGCATGATCTTGAAATTTTGTCAATGTGCCCCCCCCACTCATTTGATTTTCATGAAAACTCAGATCTAAGAGGGAATATGAGTTCATGTCTACACAGATAGTAACAAGAACTTTTAAGAGATACTCTCAGTGTGCCTTTCAGTCCATAAGGATGGAGGTGGTCCATCTGCATTGTGAGACGATTACATCGGCTGACCTGATGGTCTTGCTATTACGTACATAATGACCTAAGAGCTGTGTTAGGGTTGCCTTTGTGACCATGTTACTTGCAATACATTGGTTTCTATGGGAAAATATTCAGTTCTACATCGTCCAAAAGAGGAGCAATAGACTCCAGGAGAAATCTGGCATAGGCAGAAATGGGCAGAACACATGCCATCTGCTAGATAAAATGCTTGTGACCTAAACGTTGCTGAAAGGTATTTGGAGGCCTCAATGTTGGGTACTCTTATCCAGATACATTTTAGGATATACAAAATATTTGGAGGAAGGTTGGTTAGAGTATAAGGAGAAAAGTCATCTTCGCTTCTTGTTTTGGACCACCTTTTGGCCTCTACAATTGTTTAGATGCTCTGAAGGACTACCTTGCATCTTTAGTAATTAGTATCATTTAAAATGAGATTGTCTACAAACACTAGATATCCATAGTTGGCCATATATTTATTTTTATCTGTGTTGGGAACTGGGACATAACAATGGGTAGAGGAGGATAGTAGGAAGCATTGACTTCAAAATACATATTAGCATTTCCACAATTTTAAAAGACAAGACTAATAATGTAACATGAGGACATCGGGATGCATTCCTTAGACAGTTTTAGATGATGATGTGAAACCACAATAACCAGTGGAAGGGCAGAGGAGGAGAGAAGAGATGCAAACTATTTTCTGCAGTGGCTAGAAGGCAGTGGTTTTCCATCAAACTTAGAATATTTTTATAACTGATACATTTGCATAGAAAGCTAAAGTTAAGTAACCATTGCAACTGTCGTTACAAAATGTAAATGTTATATACTTTGACAATTCAACTAATAATAATTTTTAACATAGGAAGGGAGGAATTATAGAAAAAAAAAAGATGTGTATAGATTTCCCTATAGCTTATAGCAGGAATTTAGATAACAGCTAAAGATGATATCTATAACCAATTGAAAATATATGATGAATATGACTATTATACTATATATGAATTTGCTACATTAAATGTGCCACAAAATGTGAAATAAAAGATGATATCTATAGGCAAAACAATGGCCTTTTATTTTTTCATAATTTTAACGTTTTAAAAATAATATTTCTTGCTTCGCGCAATGGCGCTTGCCTATAATCCCAGTGGCTTGGGAGGCTGAGACAGGAGGATCACAAGTTCAAAGCCAGCCTCAGCAAAAGCAAGATACTAAGCAACTCAGTGAGACCCTGTTTCTAAATCAAATACAAAAAATGGCTGGGGATGTGGCTCAGTGGTTAAGTTCTCCTGAGTTCAATCCCCAGTACCAAAAATAAATAAATAAATAACATTTCTTGTAAAAAACATCTAAAGTTTATTAACATAAGGTTTAAGCTATTTTTCTTTGTTAAATGATATTTCTAAATACTTTACTATATGTACAAAATTATTTCTATCTATCAATACATCTATTCTTCTACATATTTAAGGAGATATTCAGAATTATGTTCACCAAATGTTAACAAAATTATGTCTGAATGCTGGATATATGTAATTTATTCTTGCGGGGGTGCTAGGGATTGAATCCAGGGCCTGTGCGTACAAGGCAAACACCCTACCAACTGGGTTTTATCTCTAGCCCTGGATATATATAATTATAAAAAATGTTCTTTGTACTTTACGTTTAGTTTTAAATGAGTCCACACCATTTTTTATAAAAGAAAGAGATGTTTAGAGGGATAGTTGAACTTGCCTATGTCTGTCTCTATCATTTTCTTTTTTCTTTAAAATTTTAGCTATTAATTCTTGTAAAAATGAACTTTATTGATGGCCAGATCCTTATATTATGGGGGAAAGTCTTGATGGATCAATAAACCCCTGGAGACTAAAATCATAAAACAGCTGACAGCTGTGTGGCCCTTCACCAAATTTTTTGCTGGTGATGGTGCCAATCTTTGGTGAACTCTTTGTTATGTTGGTCACAGTCCTGCTTTTGCTAAGTTAAAGTTCTGTATTAAAAGGAAGTTAGAAATGTTTGTTTTTAGAAGTTTTGATTTGATGAGGTACAAATGGCTATCTTTTATTATGCCCTTATCTAGGCCTAAGATGAAATTTTACCAGACATACGGGAAGGCGTTAGCGCTCTTTGCTTTGCACTGACAACCAGTTTATTTGGTGGATTGTAATGGGTAAATGGGAGGAAGAGAGACTTTCCAGCATTTCTAGAATCATGTGCCTGAACTAGATTTGAACTGGATCCATTCCCTCGTCTCAAGCCTGCATGGCATAAGCAAGGCCTTCAGTGACTGACCCCAGTTTTATTCTTCAGTTCCATATCATCATAGAGAGATTTACAAAAGGAACTTGACAAAATTTAATGTTATGTATTTGTGAAAGGCAGATACTAACTTGCTTGGCAAACTCCTGGAATGCTCAGTCCTTAATGTTCAATAATTGCTGTGTAACTGAATGCTAAAACTCATTGTCAACAATGTGAGACATTCATACTTCCTTTTTAAAAAATATTTCACTTTTCTAAAACATTTCATTTTACCATTTTCTTTTCACACTCCCTCACCCCACCCCACACCTAAAACAACTTGTTCTACTTAGTTTGAAGAGAATTGAGTATATTTTTTATGGCATTTTTCACACTGAAGCATGTATTTTGTAGTAAGCTGGTTGTGTCCACCTCCCTGACTAGATTGCATATTCTCCCAAAGGCAGAAATAATGCCTTAATTTTTCTTTGTTTCCCTGCTTGTCCTCTATGATAAGTAAAGTACTCTACATGTGGAAGCTCTGAACTCAACAATTGTGGAATTGCCTTGAGGTGATATTAAGAAATAGGCCCATAGCAAAACAACTCCTCTAAGGGTCATCCTGCCACTCAAACTGTCCCCTCACCCATCCTCCATACAATGCCACAGTTGCTGCAAGTTTGAGGAAGATTTGTTTCTCCTCCTATATATACATAGACATCAGCTCCCAAAGGAAACATATAATTTGTACCTTAAAGGTTATCCACAGGAATGAAGCCGAACAAGTAGCCGAGTCCTTAAGAGCTCAAAAGGATGAATAAAATATCTAGATATTTACATGCATCACTGGTTCATCTTGACCATAACCACAGGGCAGCAAATATCTGTTTGAGAAGTAAAAATCTAGCCTGTTAGATGACTGATTCCAAATAGCCCAATACTGGGTACCATGTCACACACACATCTGCTTGATAGAATATGAATTTTCCCCTTTTAATCCAGATGGCCTCAGCAATAGATAACGCACAGGGACTTTTCCACATTTTACATGATGCTTGGTGTTGCAAAATTCAGCTCTTTTGCTATTCTTCTCCCCCTTCTTGCTATTGCCTGGATCTCATTAGAAACCATTAGTGATGTAATACTAAACCTATGGAATCTTAAACATGCTTTTAAAATCCTGTGGAATAAAGATGTCTCCTACCAAACCAAAAATGCAGTGGGAATAGACAAAGTTACATTTCTTTAAGGAAAAAAAAAATGACTCATTTCATACTTTCCAAACTGTTTTGACTGAAGCTTCTCAAAATAAACTTTCTACAATAGGCAGCCTTTGATGTCTGACTTTGAAAAAAAATCATTTCTCAAAGATACAATTCAATCCTTTTTGGGTGTTCATGTACTTTTTTGCAGATTAACTTACTTTTATTTCTACCAGTGAATGACATGATATTAAATAGCCATCTGACTAAGAAAGAAAAGTATGTTTGAAGTGGTCTTAACTCCTACATAAACCAAATATAAAGAACATGCCATATGACTTTTTAAATTACCACAAAAATAGAATTTCCAGAACATTACCAGAAGGGGGATTTGGTCCATTAAGAATAACAAAACAGTTTAGATGTCATGAAAGTGGAAGATTAGGAGTGCAGTTAAGCTTAGTAATGATATTTTTGATTCATATGCTATTTCCTAGGATAGGCAACATTTTTAATTTTTCACAGTCTTGAACCTTAATCCTTGAAGGGTAATTCAAGTTTCAGACCTTATGTACCGCAATTTGTTTGGGGTGGCAATTTGCCATTGACTTGCCTCGGGGTTCTTTTGTACTCATCCAGCTGTGGGACTTAAAGGTGGTCATTTATTAAGTCCAGGTCTACACATGACCACCGAAACAACTGGTTTTCAATAAAATGTTTTTTTTAAAAAAAAAAAATGCACACAGCCAGTTTTTGTGCAGTTGATCAGATTTATTTAAGACACAATTTGCTTCTATTCAAGCATCAGCAAATGAAATAACTGTTAACTGGACAAACTTTTTTTCTTTCTTCCCTCCTCCTCCTCCTCCTCCTCCTTCCTCGTCGTCCTCCTCCTCCTTTTCTTCTTCTTCCTTTTCCTTTCCTCCTCCTCTCCCCCTCCCCCTCCTTCTTTTTTTTAATAAGAGTTTCCCCCTTGGAGTAGTAGAAGGAAGGTAGATTAAGAGCTGTATTCTAAGCCGGGTGCAGTGGTGCACACCTGTAATCCCAGCACTTAGGGAGGCTGAGACAGGAGAATTGAGAGTTCAAAGCCAGCCTCAGCAACAGTGAGGCCCTAAGCAACTTAGTGAGACCCTGTCTATACATAAAACACAAAATAGGGCTGGGGATGTGGCTCAATGGTTGAGTGCCCCTGAGTTCAATCCCCAATACAAAAAAAAAAAAAATCTATATTCTAGTTCCCAGTCTTCCATCTCTGTGTGATGCTTTTTTAACTTCCCAAGCCTCAATTTTCTCATCCACAGTAGAGAGAAAAAACACCTCCTGGGTTGTTTGGGATATTAAATAAGAGGTCTGTGGCACTGGACACTTGGCACACAATAAATGCAAATGTAGTCCCAATGCCCCTCAGCTGCACAGATGGAGTCTTTTGTTTCATTTTCCATCATGATGGCAGCTTCTTGACAAAAAAAAGTGAAGAGAATATCTGGTACCCATGTCATTAAATTGCTGAAAATACTAGAACCTGAGATGTATCTCTCTTGGTCAGATCTGAGCTCTAGAGCCTCTTACTTCTCATGGGCTCGAAGAGACCATTGCTGGGATTTATGATGTTTCCTGAGACTTTTAAAGCCTTACTTCTCCTTCCTAATCACTTTTAAACCTATCTTTCAATGGCTCTAAATTCTTCTTGAACCTATGCGTATTTTTAGTCTGGTATCAGCTTTTAAAGTAATATATTTCAAGTGTTAACTACTCATAATGTAAAAAGGTTCTGTTATTTGACCTGAAACTATTGCTTCAAAGTATCAAGACTTAGATAAAGTGGGGAAGAACAGGATAGGAGCTAAGGGACCAGGAGCTTACTACAAAATGTACTGGCTTGTACATTTGGGCAGACCTGAATCCCAATTCCAGCACTGGCTCAGTCTAGAGCATAGAGTTGTTCGAGGATGGTACGCACCCATGATAAAGCAAATCTACCTTGTTAACCTTGTTACCACCACTAGAAACTTAAGCCTGGATTTCATTTTTCAAAGCATGTAGTCTAAGTGATTAAGGTAGTTCAAGGTCTTTAAATTGCTGTAGACTTAAGCATTAAAGAGGGATGAGAAAAGTTAGTTTTTCTTCCTTCTATGTAAGGAGAATCTCACATTTTTTCATATTTATAGAGACTTACGTATATTGTTTCAGAAAAAAATGTGAGGATTTCCCAGTCAGCAATGTCATTTAGAATTGGCTGTTGGTTTGCACAATTTACAAAACTATATTTAACTATGCAATTAATATAAAGGTTTAATTATATAATAACTTAAGTTCATTTTCTAAACTTATAATAAAAAATTATACTGGCCCTTCCTGAAGGTTAATCTGCAAAATGATTTATTAATCATTAATAGGTCAATCCTTAGACACAAGGGTCAGAGTTCAGGGTGTAGCAACTAAGAGGAGATGCCTCTGCTGCCTGACCTGAGGAGACCAAGACAGGTTGGGGAAAAGTAAGTGCACATAGATTCCACATAGATTATCTTTTTTTTAATCAAGATTCCACATAGATTATCTTTTCCTCCACAGATTCTCTGTTACCATTTTGATTCAGGTTTCAAGAATCTCCAAATTTATTCCACCCCTCTAGTTGAGATCCCTCCCCCATGATCCAGCTCCGTCTGTGTCTTCCCAAACTACTGTTTCTATCAAACATCCCTGACCCGACTGTCTACTCCAAAGAACAAAGGGCCAAGCTGGCATCCAAGGACCTAGTCAGTATATCCGCTTCTCTCCACCCTCTCAGCCAGGCATCTAGATGAGCTTGCCCTGAGAATAGCTCATGCCTTCCCGTTCATGTGACTTTGCTCTTTTTCCAGGTCTCAAATAGCCTTATTCTTCCTTTCTAGTTACTCACACTTTAATTTTCTAAGCATGAATCTTCTTTGTGAAGCTTTCCCTATATGTTCCAGACCACCTAATCAAATATAGCAGTTTTTTTCTGGTCCATTCTTCATCCTTTGATAGTTGAGACTGTGGCCTGCAGTTTGTAAATTGCCCAAGATCACATGACGAGTTAGGAGTGTCACCAGGGCTTAGAATTAAAGTCTTGAACACCAGTACTTTTCACACACAGCAACGGTTGCCTGAATTACCTAAACTAATCATGATAATGGACATTTCACTTACAATAGTATTTTTGTATTATTGGTTCATATGTATGTAACTTGGATATGCCCAAGTTCTTCCTGGATTACTCTTGCATTTCAGATCCCAAATAAAAGGATTGAGGTCTTCATCTCAGGATTTCTAAGAACCTAAGAAAGACACAAAGTGGTAGGATGCCTCAGTTTTCCTGTCACCACCTGCTCCAAGTTCCTGTCACCCTCTTACAGCCTCAGTTTGGTTTCTATCACCTTCCCCCTGAGCATGAAAAAGTTCCTTTTTCCTTCACTCCTATTTAACAGACTCTGATGGATGGTTTGGGATGATTGGGGGAACATGGAAGTACAACCCAGACTATATCACAGATTAAAATTGGACTTTTTTTAATTTGAGGAAAAATAACTCTTTGCCTTAATTCTCTCTCATGTGATTTGGGGGTAATTGGGGTCACTCACCTTCATGACCACAAAGCAAGGTCAAGATGTTTATGCAAACATAGTTGTATACCTTGGGCTTACGCCCTTAGTAACTCTAAGAAGCAAAAGAAGTTTTTTTAATTTTTTTTGTTTTTCATGGTACCAGGGATTGAACTCAGGGCTACTCGACCACTGAGCCACATCCCCAGCCCTATTTTGTGTTTTATGTAGAGACAGGGTCTCACTGAGTTGCTTAGTGCCTTGCCACTGCTGAGGCTGGCTTTGAACTCGCGATTCTCCTGTCTCAGCCTCCCTAAGTGCTGGGATTACAGGCATGTGCCACTGTGCCCGGCTGCAAAAGAAGTTTTGACATCAGTTTTTCTTGTAGTTAGGCCAGGTTGAATTCTTTATGTATATATGATTTTTTAGTTGTTGATGGGCTTTTTTATTTTTATTTATTTGTATGTGGTGCTGCTGAGGATCGAACCCAATGCCTCACACATACTAGGCAAGCACTCTACCTCTGAGCCACAACCCCACTCCCACCCAGGTTGAATGCTTAGGCAGATCTCCCATCTCCACTGACCAGAACAAGGCTCTATGTATATATTTTTCCCTTTCAATTTATACAGTTTTGAAAATAAATCTGACACTATTGTGCAGAATGCAGTGAGATTAGGAAGAGGCCAGAAACAGAAAATGGGAGTTTGACGACATTTCCTGAGCACTTTCTTCCTGCCCATTACTCATTGCTTGTTACAGCACTTAATTCCCACAATGACTGGCAAGTCAGATCTTTTCCAGTTTTTTTTGGTACCAGGGATTAAACACAGGGGTGCCTAACTACTGAACCACACCACCAGCCCTTTTTATTTTTTGACAATGTCTCGCTAAGTTGTGGAGACTGGCCTTGAACTTGCAATGCTCCTGCTTCAGTCTCCCATGCCGCTGGGATTACAGGCATGCACCATGGTGCCCGACATCTTTTCCACTTTTTAGCAAAGAAACACTTTGCCAAAGTTACACGGCAAGTAAGTGGCAGAGCTGGAATTCAAACCCTAAACTGTGCAACTTTAAAGTCCTTGCAGTGCCTAGCCAGATGACAACTGCTGTAGCCCAGACACAAGAAAGAATGTGTAAGTCAGCAACAGTGACGAGGCCTCTGACGGAAAGAGCCCACATTTGATGAGGATTGGTTGTATTTGTGGTGAGGGAGGGGTGACATTTCAGATTACAGCGACATCTATCATAGTGCTGAGGGTAAGAAAAGACAGGAAAACCAGCAAGAGGGAGGGACTACTGAGGAGATGATAGCAAGTCCCTGATACGTGGAGGTGTCAGATGGAGGAGGCGACTTCCCTTTCATCCCTTCTTCTGTTTAAAGCTATGTGAGGTTGCACAAACTCAGAGGACCTCCCACAGGATCTGAACTGAGTATCCCCCAGTCACTTGGTTTTTATAACCCAAGAAGGGCAACATGTTCAGTAGACTATCACCAAGAGCCATTTTGGGCAGCTTTTATTTATTCATCTTGCCTGCAAGTGGGCACAGGGGGCAGGTGTCTGGTTTTTGTTATAGTCAGGAAGAACAATTATAGTTTCATTAACGGTAATGGAGAAGCATCTGAGCTGAAATCACACCACGTCTAAACAGATGGCTCTGTGGCACTTTTCTTACTAAAAAGTTGTTAAGTTTGGCAATCCTCACTCTGTTGCAGTCAAACATTTTCTTAGCCATATTAGGTTATATGGAAATAAGCCAATATCGCAGCTGGTGTATGAGTAGGCCCTGTGCACTGAGATTTTTTTTTTTTTTTTTTTTGAGAGGCTTTTTTTACTGGTGTAAAAAGAATGAAGACAAATGTGGCTCAGGGTATATTTTGAAATATGGCTGGAAAGAAAAATAAAAACTCCAACTTGAAAAGAATTAGGCATAGCAGCTGAGACCAAGATCAAATTTTCAAGCTGGGAGACTTGGAGAAATTAGGATATTTGTTTGTTTGTTATTGAAAGGTTATGTTGATGTATTAAAAGCTCAGCCAACTTATCACAGATGCAAGGGGGAAATCAGAATAGGATCACATCAGCTCTCCCACGATTCTCCACTCTTGCTCTTACAACATAGTCTCTAAGGTTAGAAATCAGGATGTGTATTTGGGACCCATGACACTCTGAGCAATTCTAGACACTGGATTTAATTTCAGTGTTTGTCAAATGAAAGTGATATACAGTCTATCTCACAGAGTTTTATGAGAATCAAATGAGATAATAGACTATTCAACTTTTACAACAGAAAGCATGCTTATGTGCCTTTCCTTCTTTCCCTTCCAAACTACAAGTTGTAGCAGCAGAGAAAATAATTTTTAGGTTTCCTCGTGGTTGCTTTGGTATATTTATCTGCTCTTTATTCAGACTCACCATATTCTGCTTTGGCAGCTAGTAAGCATTGATTCATATATTCATTCAACTATTCAGTGTGTTGAACACTTAGCAAGTGCCAAGTTCTTAATGAATATCCTTCTTGAAATGATAAACCCATAAAACTTACCCCATTGTCATAGCATTAGGTAGTCTTTTGAAATATTTTGACTGTTAACCACTGATTCCTACCATATATATGTGTATCTTTATTGCATGACCCCTGGCAGGCAACTGCAAAATGCTAAGGAATCAGATGTGAACAAGTTGGACACGTCTTCATGGGGCTTTCAGACTGGAGCAAAAGACAAACATTAAATAAATGTGCACCGAACATAAATATCACTACAACTTGCAATTGTCTGCGAGGATAAATAACAGAGTCCTATAAAAAAGAATAATGTGGTGGTAAAATGTTAAAAATTGATATGTCTAATGCAACAACATTAAATTTACTATACCTTGGCAATAAATGAATAGGATCTTTGAAATCTTTATCATCTGTCTTGTGATTGTGCTGGAACACAAAAATCAGTATTTTTAGAGTATTGTGTTTACTATTCCAACCTTGAGTTTGTGGATTTGAAGAAGGTTTCCAGTACTACAAATTCACACACACACACACAAATATATATATATATATATATATATATATATATATATATATACACACACACACAAAAGTGTATAAATATGTATATATACACATGTGAAGATATATATATATCCTAATAAGATGCATATGGGTTTTACAAGGTAGGCGTAGGTGAGGGAAACATTTCAGTCTCATAGAATAGTATGACCAAGCTTCTGTGGCCTGGAAGAGTTTGATCCATGGAAGAAACTGAAAGAAAACTAGTGCAACTAGATCACAAAGCAAGTGGGAGGGGTAGGCAGAGCTAGACCACTATATTGAGGGTCATGTTGAAGAACTGGATCTGCATTCTACATGCACCATGAAGCTGTTGAAATGTCTTAAGCAGGGCGGTGGCACCAGGTGAATGTTTTTAAAGAGTTAGTTATCTGCAAATGGACAGAAGATTAGAGCACAGGGACCATTGGGAAGCTCCTGGAATGGTCTAGATGAGAGGATGGTGGCTTGGATCGTAGTGATAGCTGAGGTAGTGAAGGTGTATGGACCATTTCAAGCAAATATTCTGAAGACAGAATCATGTGGCTTAGTCATTTATTGTATGAAGTGTGGTGGGGACAGAGGGTGAAGGAGAAGGAAGCATCTGGAGTGACCCCCAGGTCCAGAGCTGGAGCAGCCTAGTGAATACTGGTGTTACTGGCTGAAACAGGAAAAACTTAAGAATGTGAACTCTGTTCATTTATGTTCTATCTGTTGAAAGAAAAAGGAGCAGTGATGAAGTTCTTGTTTGTTTGTTTTCTGGAGAGAGGAAACAGAAGTCAAAAGCATAACCTCTATTCGCACAGCACTTGCACCCCAGTGTTAAACACACCCATGACGTTGCTCTAATGTTTGGTGGGTTTTTCAAGCCAGCAGAGGCTCTCCTCTGATGCTGTGGGCTTCCTCACTCCTATAACTTCCTCTCCTTTCCTGTGTGTGTGTGTCTGCATATGATGAGATCAATTTTCCAATTTAATTTGCTACACCTCTTAATTTTTTCATTTTAAGACTTAAATTGATCAGTTTTTTTTTTTTTTGGTACTGGGGATTGAACTCAGGGGTACCCGACCATGAGCCACATCCTCAGCCCTATTTTGTGTTTTATTCAGAGACAGGATCTCACTGAGTTGCTTAGTGCCTCGCCATTGCTGAAGCTGGCTTTGAACTTGCGATTCTCCTGTCTCAGTCTCCCAAAGTGCTAGGATTGCAGGCATATGCCAATGTGCCTGGCTAAGTTGGTCAATCTTTTGGTTCTGGTTTTCTATAACACAGTGGAGTACTGTCTACAATAATGTATGATATACTTCAAAATAACTGGAAAGGACAAGAAAAGAAATTCCTGACCCATAGAAACAATGGATGCTTCAGGAAATGGAAGTGCTTCTCACTTTGATTGGACCATTATACATTATGCCTATGTGCCACATTATCACACTGTACCCCATAATGAAAAATATTAGAAATGGATCATGAGAACAAGCTGGTTAATAGGAGAATGAGGAAATAGATGCATGCATAGTCAATGAAAGAAAAATAAAACTGGAATAAACCTGCCAAGTCAGAAAATAATTTTCCTCCCCAAATCAGGCTTTTAAAACATTTGTTTTTCTTTTAGAGCTTCCATAATTTCAGCAGTGAATGGATAATACCAGTGGCTTTGCCATTTTGTCTTACTGTTACTTGTTGTGGATCAAGTACAAATATTTTGGTGCCATTGCAATTAATGCTCCAACCTCTCCAGTTGGTTATTTGAAAGTAAGAAGAATTCACAGAAAGAAAGCATGATCAATTTGAGTTCCCTGAGAGTCGTTGATAGAACACCAAGCCCACTACAGTGTTTTTAAGATTTAGGAATAAGAGCAAGAATGTACATATAAGCATCACTCGTGGCAGCTGATACTTGGTAGACTCATTGTCTAGTGTATAGGAACGACTGCACAAATCATGAGGGTATTAATCCTAAGAGAATGGGAAAGAAAAACATGTGAACAGGTATGATTACAAGTGAAAAATTTGAGTGTAAAATGTGTCAAATTTGCTTTTCTTTTTCCTTTCGGTACTGGGGATTGAATCCAGGGACACTTAACCATTGAGCCACATCCCAGCACTTTTTTATTTTTTCTTTTGAGACAGGATCTCACAAAGTTCCTTAGGGCCTTGCTAATTTGCTGAGGCTGGCCTCCAACTTGTGATCCTTCTGCCTCAGCCTCCCAAGTCACTGGGATTATAGGTGTACACCACTGCACCCAGCTCAAATTTGCTTTTACAACAGAATTGTTTTCTCTATATATTTCTGTATGCTCTAAATTTTCTATAATAAAATGTATAGTTATATATTCTCTATGAAAAATGTGTATCTACATAGCATACAGAAATAGGGATGATTTTCCAGATTTGATAATTTGAGACCTTTGGCAATAGAGTGAAATCGAAATGAAAGTAGTCTTGAAAAATGTATTTTACTCCATCAAGAAATAATTATCAAGTACTGCATGAATTCTGTGGACTACATAGCAGTATATAAATGTGATTGCTCATTCCTGGAGCTTATGATCATAAACCTGCTCTCCCAGATTCCCTTCTGTTGGGACCAAACAGCTAAAAACATAGTAAGAACATTTTGGGTTTTCATCTCTGAGTTTTTGTTTTGTTTTTTTTTTTTTGAGACACATCAGGAAACAGAAGTGCAGAGAGTGGAAGAAAAAAAAATCTCAAAACAACCTAAGTATCTATACAGGCTCAATATCATTTAATTCTGGCTAAATTTAACATTTTCTTTTTTCCTCCTCTTATCATTCTTCTAGTATACTTTGCATGGTGTATTTGTAGTTCTACTCTAGGTTCTAGGATGGCATTTGTATGGAAGCTTAGTTCTGTTAAGTTAGTCACAGTCATTTGGCTTTCATTATTTACTGATAATTTATCATAATCACGTTATGTTGCAAATATGTAAGAATCATCATCTTATCTCTGAAAAGTATATTTCAGAACTTTTGCTTATGGAGCTGCAAGCCATGCTTTGCAGTCATGTGTTTCAGCTTGATTCAGCCTGTACTTGTGCCTGAATAGGACCACTATGACCCTAGACACCGAGCTGCCCAATGGTTACCTGGAGTCAATCTCCAAAACTTTTATTGAACTACTCAATCCTTTTCATTTAATTAAATCAACTCAACTATCAATATTGAACATAACAAGGCTGCTGTTGGCATGTTTGTTGGCAAAGGAATGGGGCATCATTATGCTCTAAAAATGCTATCCTTTAGAGATAAACTTATTGTGAGATGTTCCATTTGAAATATTTCATTAATGTGCAAATGGATTTTATGGGTCGACCCATATCTGTCCATTATCATTCATTTGGTTAAAAATACATTTTTTAAAAAATATAGCAACCTTGGTTCTAATTTGTGGCTGTAAGAAATTGAAGCTTGGATATTGCCTACATTATCAGCAATTAGCTAATGTTATTGCCAATGAAAAGGTCAGTACCAGGCTTTAGTTAGATTCCAACCATCCACTTCATATCAGTTTCAATATGGTCCTGGGAGGAAGGACACTGGATAATGATTTTTTCATCAGAATTTAGAAATGTAAAAGATTGAGCACCTAGAGACTTCATTTATTTATTCACATAACATATTTATTGAGAAACTAGTATGTTCTGAGAGCTGTGGTAAGCACTGGGGTTACAGAAATGACAATGACATAAATTGGTTAATACTTATGTTCTCATGAGAGCTCTGTGAGGGCAGAGTCTCATCTTTCTCCCTTTCTGCTGTATCCTTACTGGATTCCATTTAATAACTGGAAATAGAATCCCAAACTGGACCTGACTTCATAAGGTAGGAATAGTAGATCAAATCTTAAACTATTTTTCCCTTATAAAGGATGATATTCACAGAAAAGACCTTTGTGGAACATATGTAGTTAGTCATTTTTCTTCCACTCAGGAAAGATGCTTAAGATGCAATTGAATGAGTCAAGTTTATAGGGATAACTTTGCAGCATTCCTAATAACTTTAAAAAAGTAAATTATGTGAAACTTTGTATTTGGAGACTCATCGTGCAAGTGACACTTGCAATTAGGACTCCACATGGAAAGGGGCATGGTGGGCCGCCATACCTTCACAGAAGCCCTATTTAGATATTGAAATTCTTCGAGGTCAGGACGTTCTTATCACTTGTTATACTCTCTTGCTACTGTGATCATTGCAAAGACAGGCCACAATGCAAGGGCCATAGATAATTCTTAATAATTATTTTGAAAACCTTTAGTACATAATACCAGTTAGGAACCAGTCAGTAGATTGATCCAATGTATAAAAAGAGATGTAGTAATTGATTATCCTAAAATAACAAAGAACTAGCTCCTGCTATATGAACTTGGTGGATAAGTGATCAAATGGAGGCAAGCAAAGATCTGGAGACCCAACTCTTCCCAGCACTAGCTGAGAAGCCTTGAGCAAGCAACTTAACCTCTCTAGGACTTTCTAGGTCCCAATTATAAAATGTTGCCAATAATACTTGTCTTATTGACCTCTAGGGTTGCCACAAAAATCACTGGAGAAAAGGGATATGAAGGCTGTTTACTGTAAAAGCGCTGTGTATTTGGGTTCTTACCCATTTGTGATGCTACAAATTGCTTGGAAATCAGTCCACAAATGGCTGATCTCATTGATAACAGAAGCGTAACTGCCCAGTGACCAACCCACTTCATCCCCACTGAGCATTCCAGACATTTTAGTGCGGGAACAAGGTCTATGGGAAAAGTCAAAAGGAGACTGATCAGAGGAATTCTACTGGCCCTTCCCAGGGCCCTGTGTACAAAATGGTCCCCTGTGCATTGTTATTTTGCTGTGTCTGTTGATGTCTACATATTTCTAGACAATGACAAATGGATATCTGGATGATGATGAACAGACAAGTGAGTGCAGTATTATATCTGTTTTCTAGTGCAAAGGCCATGCCCCTCATCCATGGCTTTGCCACCTTCATTGGACACTCTCAGTTATAAGTGCAAGAGATAAAGCACAGTCTGACTTTCTTTCATAGAGAAGAGTGACATCTGCCAGTGAATTTTTTCAGGGCTACACACACTGATCCTTTGCCTTTTGTTATATGGGAAGGACATAGTGATTCTAGTTTCTAATCTGAGCCCTGAGTCCTATAGCAGGTCAGATTCCCTATGTCAGCATTTTGTGCTTGGCATGGACTGAACCCAAAGCTTGTATTAGGTCTGAGCATGTAGCTTGTGGTGGAAGAAAGAGGTGGAAACTGCCAGCTGGTTGGAAGGTGGAGAAGAGGAACAAGAACTTTCCACTTTGGATACCATTTTGCTTTGTTTTGTTTTTTGCTTACTTTAAGCAACTAGACATAAAAAAATATATAACATACAGCCTTGTGTTTAGATACCTAATTTTCAATCAGTAGTGAAAACTAACAATAGAAAAAGACATAAGAAAAAACAAACAAAAATATATTATATAATAGGAAAGTGAAAGTCAATTCACTAAATCAACTAAGTGTACCTACATTTTTCAGAGTTGATACAATTGAATGAATTATCTGGTTGCTTTTATGACATGTAGCCTCCACTAGAAAGTGATGAATTAGGACACTACTTCTTTATGAATATCCCAAATCCCTAATGCCAACTTCACTGTTGAGATTGAAAATAAGTTGAGAGTCTATTAGAATTAAAAGTGTTCAACTTAGCCATTGGTATTTATTAAACTTCTGTATTCATGCAGTTGTATTAAATTCTACAGATAAGCCACAAATGATATATATGGTGCTTGCCTTTCCTAGATATCAATCATATTTGCTTATCTTTGTAGGTTCTTATCTCTTAATCTCTTATTTAGGAAGCCTTACACAGGCACATAGGCAGAAGAGAGCCAGAAAGATCATATCCATTAGAAATTTTAGGATACATAAAAATTAAGTGCTCCATTTCTTGTCCTTATCGGAGCCTAAGCAGTTAACATTGTGCCTTAGAAATAACGCAAAGAAACATCCATACTTTTTGGAAATGATGGTAATGGTCATGGTAGCAGTAGTGGTGGTGATGGTGGTGGTGGTGGTGGTGGTGGTGATGGTGATGATGGTGATGGTGATGGTGATGGTAGTAGTGATGGTGGTGGTGGTGGTGATGGTAATGGTGATGATGGTGGTGGTGGTGGTGGTGGTGGTGATGATGGTGGTGGTGGTGGTGTGGTAATAGTAATAGTAGTGGCATGAGAAACAACTGGCTATAAGTTGCCATAACCTTTGGACTTTTTAGTATCCACACTGCATCTTTCTTGATGTGTATGGTTATACCAAATTCAAGCTGCAGATTAACCATGACGCAGTAAAGACAGTTGACTCTCAGGAATCAACGTGGTGTGTGTGTGTGTGTGTGTGTGTGTGTGTGTGTGTAACCATGGGAAACTTATCAAACACTGACATCAATCAATTCCTTTCCCATGAGAAATCTAGAAATTCTGTAGAGCCATAAATGACTTTCTCTTTCCTATTTGCTTTAGATAAGTAGAGAATTTTTCATAAAGCTTAAGAGTAAGCATTTGACCTTCACCCTGCTGTGGATACATTCTTATTGCTTCTCCAGTCAGAAATTGCCTCTAAAAATGCACACCTACTCTTCTGTTAAAAATTGAAAAATCCTGCCTGATGGAAATAGCAGCATGGTGTATTCTTAATTAAATGACTCTCCAAGAAAAAAAATAGAAGAGTCTACAGGAAAAAAGCCCTGATGTAAGATATCAGATCCTTTCCTTTGTGCTGTTATGTGACCTTACTCTATTCCAAATAGGAAATTTTTTTCTTCATACTTGTACCAGGTTGGCTCCTTTGACAACATATGTCTAAGCTACACCCTTTGCATTCCATGTTTAAGGAGAATTTGCAAAATTTGCCCGGCTGGCACTGCTGGTCTTGGCCCCCTGGTGATGTAGCAATAAGCTACGGGATGCACCATTCTACCTTCCAGAGGAAGAATCACAAAGGAGGAGGAAGAGGAAGGAGCTAACCCTCATGGGGCATATAGCATACTAAGTTAAATACAAGGCATTTTCTATGTCATGTTATTCATTCATTCATTCATTCATTCACTCACTCACTCAGGCAACAAAATTATGAAGCATATGTTATGTGCCAGGGAATATGCTAAATGCTTGGGATTATTGACAAGAGTAAAGTCCTTGCCATCAAGCAGCTCATACTTATACACCTGCTGAGGCAACAAGAGCCCAGAGACCTTAACAAAATGCTATGGAGGGGCTGAGGTTATGGTGCAGTGGTAGCGTACCCGCCTAGCACGTGTGAGGCACTGGGTTCGATCCTCAGCACCACATAAAAATAAAATAAAGATATTCTGTCCACCTACAACTAAAATATAAATATTTTTAAAAAATGCTATGGAGGCTTAGAGGAAGAAAAACCTTTTGAAGTAACTATTACTATCCTGATTTTAAAATTGAAGTAACAGATATTTAGAAACAAATTTCCATAAGACCAGACCTCTATGAAGTGTAGAGGTCTACAGGACCTGACAGGCTGTCTTCTACCATTCCACGCTGCTTTAAAGGGAAAGATCCATGTTCATTCCAATGTAATGGTTAAAAGCTTTGTCTGCAATCCGGTAGATCTGTTTGCTGTAGAATGTCATGAGAATTCTCACTTTCATTGAATAGCTGACTTTTTCTTTAATCATGAGAACAATTTCCACAGTCTCTCACTTTATTTAATCTGTTTGGTGGCTAAATTCATAACATAGTATCCTAGTAATACACCCTGGGCCTCTCAGATATTCACTTATACAAATATCTATAGAGATTTTCATATGTATAATTCCATAGTTACACCAAAAGTGTATCCCATAAAAATCAAGAGATTCTCATGCAGGCTTAAAATTTATGCTGCATACTATGGGCAGATTTTACCCAAGACACACAGGTAAAAGCTTAAATGGAAACATAAACCTTTCAAAGTAAGCAGGAAATCTTGTTCAAGGTCTTGATATACATATGAGCCATTAGACATAGGTTTGAAGGTGGGTGGTTGAATGCAAAGAGCAAAAACCGTAGACATTGAGGTGAGCCCCGCGCCAGGGGCCAGTGAAGCTCCCCTGCATCCCAGGATGGTAAGTAGTCCCTGTACTTGGATTGTTTTGGTATGGGCCACTTGCAAAAACATTCAATATTTCCCTTCTAAGATATGGTAAGCCAAAATATATATATGGAAAGTTCACAAAGTCATTGGTAAATAATCCAGTGTTGACTTTTAATTTAGAAATCACTGGCCAAATTAATCCCAGCCTCCCCACTACAGCTTCCCCCCACAGCATACAGTGATTTATATTACCTTATTGTTTTCTCTCATTGTTTGCCTTTCTTTTTATTATTTTATTTTCTTCCTGGTGTAATAGACGACCAAGGACACGGAGCCTTTATGATTTTGTGTATTTTGAGCTCATAAATTCCTGTTAGTTGTCATCTCTGTAGATGGAATCTCCATCTTTTTCAAGGCATGTGTTAAACAAGGAATCTTTTTAGTGATGTGCAATACACAGAAAACGACAGAAACCACAATTGTACAAAGTGATGCATTTTCTCAGGATGAACACTGGGTTGTGTACTCAGTATCCAGATCAAGAGACAGAATATTGCTAGCACCTTGAGAGCCCTCTTTGTGCCCTTCAAAGTCACATCACCCCCATCATCATCACCGTCCCAGGATTACCATTATTCCAATTCCAAAATTAAGTATTAGTTGTATCTGCATTTGACTTTTTAAAAAAAAATTATTCATTCTAATTAGGCATACATGACAGTAGAATGCATTTGGATTCGTTGTACACAAATGAAGCACAACTTTTCAATTCTCTGGTTGTACACGATGTAGAGTTGCACCATATGTGCAGTCATACATGTACATAGGGCAATGATGTCCATCACATTCCACCATCTTTCCTGCCCCCATGATCCCTCCTGTCCCCTCCCACCCCTTTGCCCAATCAAATTTCCTCCATTCTTCCCATGCTGCCTCGCCCATTATGGATCAGCAGCCACTTATCAGAGGCCTTTGGTTTTTTGAGATTGACTTACTTTGCTTAGCATGATATTCTCCAACCCCATCCATTTATCAGCAAATACCATAATTTTAATGCTGAGTAATATTCCATTGTGTATATATACCACAGTTTCTTTATCCATTCATCTATTGCAGGGCATCTAGGTTGCTTCCACAGTTTAGTTATTGTGAATTGAGCTGCTATAAACATTGACGTGGTTGTGTCACTGTAGTATGCTGTTTTTAAGTCCTTTGGGTATAGGCCGAGGAGTGGGATGGCTGGGTCAAATGGTGGTTCCATTCCAAGTTTTCTAAGGAATCTCCATACTGCTTTCCAGATTGGTTGTACCAATTTGCAGTTCCACCAGCAAAGTATGAGTGTGCCTTTTCCCCCACAACCTCGCCAACACTTATTGTTGTTTTTGTTCTTTGATAACTGCCATTCTGACTGGCATAAGATGAAATCTCAGAGTAGTTTTGATTTGCATTTCTCTAATTGCTAGAGATGTTGAACATTTTTTCATATATTTGTTGATTGATTGTATATCTTCTTCTGAGAAGTGTCTGTTCACCTCCTTAGCCCATTTATTGATTGTTTATTTTTTTAATGTTAAGTTTTTTTGAGTTCTTTATATATTCTAGAGATTAGTGCTCTGTCTGATGTGTGTGTGGCAAATGCCTTGACTTTTATATGAATGGAATCATATAGTAATTTTTCAGTGTCTTGTCTCACATTATGTGTCTAAGACCAATTGCCTGAGCAATATTTAGATCTTTCTACTTGCTATATGGTATTTCATTGTTTGCCTGCCACAATTTATCTATTTTGCTATTGATACACATTAAAATTAATTCAAGTTTTTGTTTATTATGAATGGTGCTATTATGAACATTCTAGTTCATATCTTCTAAGGAATAAGGCATGGATTTCCTTTGTGTAAGAGAAAGATTTCTAGGACATGGGGCATATGGAGATTCAGCTTTAGCATATACTGCCATATGATTTTCTTAAGTGATTTTGCCCGTTTATATTATTACCACAGAAGTGCACAGGAGTTCTAGTTGCTCACCAACACCTTGAATTATTGATCTTCTGAATTTTAGCTATCCTAAATGATAGTTTTAGTTCTGGAAGTTTTAATTTGAATTTTTCTAATGATTAGTGAGATTGAGTACTTCCTCAAATGCTTGTTAGCCATTTTAATGTCCTCTTTTTTTAAGTGCTAGTTGAAATCTTTACACATATTCCTATCTTCTTATTATTGATTTGTGGAAAATCTGTATATATTCTAGATACTTGGGTCTTTGTCAGATATATATATTACTAATTTTTTCTCAGTCTATGGCTTGGCTTTTCACTCTCTTAGTGATTCTTAATTTTAGCATAGTGCTATTTTACACAATGACTTTTATGACCTGTTTACAAATTCTTTGCCTGACCCAAGATCATAGAAATATCTCCCACCATTTTTTTCCTGAAAGCTTTAATATGTAAGTTTCATAACTTAGTTCTACAGTCAATCTGAAATTATTTTACAGAGGGTGTTAAATATAGGTCAAGACTTGGTTTTCTTGTTTTCCATATAGACATCAATTGAGATGCTGGATGGGGTTGCTCTCCTCCAGTTGGGAATCATATCACTTTTTGGTAGTTTGATAGAGTTGAGGACATTCACTTTATTTGGATAGGACTGAGGTGATCACAACTCATCTACTACTTTATATGACTCTGTCAATCTCTGGTTTGCCCCTTTTCACGGATGAACCCTCCAGGGTCCCAAGACCTTTTCTCCTCCTCTTCCATCTTCTGTTTCCATGTTTTATCAAACTATACTTTAGACATACTAAAATTCACTATTTTTGCAGATAGTTCCACAAGTTTTGGTGGATTCTTTTTTTTTAATTTTTTTTTAGTTGTAGATGGACACAATATCTTTACTTTATTTATTTTTATGTGGTGCTGAGGATGGAACCCAGTGCCTCACGCATGCAAGGCAAGCACTCTACCACTGAGCCACAATCCCAGCCCAGTTTTGATGGATTCTTAAAGTTGTGTAGCAATCACCACAAATAGAGCTACATGATAGCTCTGTTAATCCTAAAAGGGTTCTTTCCTTTTAAACTTTAAATTTTTCCTGCTCAACTCTATGAGACTGCTTAAAATATTGCTCTTTGTCTCAGAAATGTTCTGCTTTACTTTTTACTGTCTTCCATTATCTTGCCTTTTGTATATTAAGAACAACAAATGCCTTGAGGGGGGAAATCATGAATGGGAGATCACTATTCCAGGCCCTCCTCCCCTCCAGGAAGATACTGACTCCTCATGTCCTGATTATTGCAGATGGTCTCTGATGCCTTCAAATACATTTTGAGTTTTTTGGAAACTTATCCAGATTTTGTAGTTGTTCCATTAAAGACAAATACCTAGGTCAGTCTATCCATGTTCAACAGACTCATTAAACTCCTCACCATAACATTTTTGTAATAGATTTTAAAAGATCAATGTTGGCAGCTATGATGACTCCATGTATTCAGTCATGGAAAGAGCTTGGAGCAAGACAAATCCAGGTTTTAATTCTATCATTTATCAACTACATGACAATGAATCCAAATCTGTTTCCTTATTTCCAAATGGGGATACTCAAAACAACTAGTTTCACAGCTTTCTACTGAAAATTAAATCACAGATATCGATTATCTTGCACATAGTAGGCATCCAATAAATAGTAGATATTATTATGTAATACATTATCATTTAGCCCTGTCAGAGCTATATAATACACTTATGTCTCAGAAATGACGGAGAAGAGATAGGAGTTGTTAGTCCTGACAAGCAATACTCATCTTTGAGTACCCCTTAGATGCTGAAAAGGGGGATTCAGTTGATGTTTTATCCATAACTGCAGGTTCATTCGCAGATACTAAGACAAACACAATACACTTTTTTCCTAGAATTATACATATATCATCTCAGTCAAAAGGCTCTTAAAATTCTACTCCAAATGGTTCATGTTACAGTTGAAGGAAGCAAGAGGCAGGAATGGTTAAATGACTTGTTCAAGGTCAATTCACCCATTAATATTCATTGGAATGACCCAGATTCCCTAAGATCCCATATTTCCTGTCTTCTAACATAGTTTTAGCTTCTATATTCAACTATAAATGTGAAACAGAGACAATTATTAATGTTTTATTGTTACTGGCTCATTCTGACTAAAACCCATGGATGTATTTTTAAGTATTTTATTTTAATATCCATCCCCTTAAATTATGTGACTCCCTGCCAACTAAGACTGGAATAGCTACTTACCATTCCTTTCCCATTCTGAGGATTATGTCCTATAGCTTTTCATTCAACTGTAAAGAAATATTCTGCCTTATTGGCCAACATAGAAGAGTAAAAAAAGGAACTCATGTAAATCCAGAGAAAGCAGCTCTCTTCAAGTTACCTGGTGAACAGGGAGGTAGGGGAACCTCTGTCTTTCCACAAACTGGATGCAAGGTGGCCGTGTGCATCCTCTATGGGCATGGTCAGGTCACCAAACACTGCTATCCTCATGCTTTCCAGTAAAGGCAACAATTTTGAGGACCATTTTTTTGGTAAGCTCTCTTTGTTCAGAACATCATTTGGCCCAGTGTTTTCTACTAATGCACATATGAGCCTGAGTCCCATTGGGACTGAATAACCTGGACAAGTTGTGTGATCAGAGCACATGGTTATCTTATGAAAGCCTCACGCCAGGATTCTCTACTGGATCACTCTTCCCCAAATCTTTACATAGATGACTCCTACGTAGAAATAGACTCTTCAGAGAGACCATCCCTCACTATCTGTTGGAGTCAATTTTCTGCTGCCAAAACAGAATATCACAGACTGGAAATTTAGAAAGAAAAGATATTTATGTCTCACAGTTCTGGAAAATGGGAAGTTCAAGATCAAAGTGCCGGCATCTGGTCAGGGCCTTCCCACTGTGTGATATGCAGATGGCATCACATGGCAAGAATGTGCTCAGGTCTCTCTTGCTGTTAAAAAGCCACTAATCTCATCATAGGGGCCGCACTCTCATGACCTCATCTAACCCTAATTATTAACTCCAAACACCGTCAACATATAAATTTGGAGGTAATTTCCAACACATTAATTTAGGGGGCGCAGTCAAACCATAGTACTACCCAACCTCCAGTGGCCATCTCGGGGTCCTCTATTACATCCTACTATTTTACTTACTCACTATCAGAAACAAGTGTCGTACATGGCATGGTAGCATACATCTATAATCTCAGCAGCCCAGAAGGCTGAGGCAGGAGGATGGCAAGTTCAAAGCCAGCCTCAGTAACTTAGCAAGAGCCTGTTTCAAATAAAAATAAAAATTAAAAAGGGGGCTGAGGATGTGATCCACTGGCTAAGCACCCCTGGGTTCAATCCCTGGTACCAAAAAAAATATGCATTTAGCACAGGCCCAAACACACACACACACACACACACACACAATACTCAATGAAATAGTTATTATTATAATTCCCATAATGTATGTAGAGCATATTATGAAATGAGAATTGTTTTGTAGAAATTGTGATGTTGAAATCAAGAGACCCTAATGCAACTGTGTAAGATAAAATTCTATTTAAATTGTTTAGTCAGTTCCTCTTGTTGGCTATAAAGCTATCTATTTTCATAAAGGATTTCTCATTTAATTTTTGCAATAACTTCAGTTACAATAAGTCATCCTTTGAGACCCTTCCCTCCCTCAAGTTCCACAGCATCCAGTTGCAGAGTGGCATGTCTCTGAGAACACTCAAAGTATATATTTAAAGTATGATTTTCACCATTTTTTGCAAAGATGTACTGGCAATGTCTTTCCATTTGAATAACCCAGGGAGATGCTAGTTTCTGTCTCTCATGCTACTGAGTGGCTTAGCTGGGGGTTTCCTAAGGGCTCTAAGAAAATCACAACTGTCTGCAAGCTGGACAGTTGATTGAGGGGACAGAATCCCTCCTTTCCTTTTCTTACACCTTGGTTCTCCCACAGTGAATGTTTTGTATTAAACCCACTTCTTCCCATCACTGATTAGATGGTTAAGTCAAAGGAGCAATAAATAGCGCTTGGCTGCGAGCCACTGGCTGGGACTGGGATGGGGCAGGGGGAAGAAAAAGGGTTTATTTGCCTGATGAGCCCAGCTCCCTCTCCCTTCCTCCTTCCTTCATTTCGGGTCTTTTGCTCCTGACCACTTCTGCTCTACACTCAGCTCCGCTCACAGAGACCTTTGGCAACTGCTTCTGAGCCAAGTCAGCCAAAGTCTACGTGTTGGACACCTCATGAAGAACTTTGGGTTGGAAGGACAAAGTGAAGAATGGTTGACCTGAGTGGTCCCCCTAATCATGTACTTGAAGTTGCCATGTGACTGATGATAGAGAAAGATCTTAAGAGCTTCATCCACTGCCTGGCCCTCGGACCCATAATCTGAAAACAGAAAAAAAAATTAGTTATCTGAAGACAAATTCCACTTTCAGTTACTTTGCCCCTTCCTTTAAGTTTTCTCTTTAAAGCCTTCTGTCTTACTAACAGAATAGTTCATGAAACTATTGTTTTCCACCCATTTATAGCATTTTCTTTCTCTTTTCTGTTTAACAATTTCCAAATTTTAAAATAAAAATACTGAAGGACTTGGGAGCAGAGAAAGGGAAACTAGTTAAATCAATATTGACCCTGTCAGAGCATTGGTATAAACTATGCAACTATACAACCTTCTCTACCTCATCATTTAAAATAATTCAGAAGAATTGTTCAGGAGAATAATCACTGTATTTACTTTCTTTAAAATGTAAATGCACAATAGCTATTTGTATCCCAAGCTTTATTTCCCCCTTAAAGACCTAAGTAAAAATAGTACCTGAGAGGGAACTAGAATTTTAAGATATATAATCTACATGTACTAAAATCCATTTTACTTAATTGTGTTTCAATCTTCTCTTTATTCCAGGTATCAATAAAACATTTCAACATCATCCAGCTAAATTCCACAAGGTTTGGTGATTAACCAAAAGGTTCAGAAGTGGAAATCTGACTGTCAACCTGTGAGTAGAGTCTGTTTTTCTTTGGGCTTTGCTCTTAGCAGTTATACAGCCTCTCTGCCTGATTTTCTGTATTCCTGCACCTAAAGGTTCACTGTGAGAAACCAGTCTTCCAGCTATACCTCTTCTAACTTACTTAATATTTACCAGTTAGAATCTATTCAGTTTTGTTGGAATTGTTCTCTTGTTTTATAATCTGACTTTCTGCTTCATTTAAAAATCTTTCCTGCATATGTAATAGCTTAAACGGGTCTTGATCAGTAATGAAGTCTGCACTCACTGTGAATAATGCTGATGAATGGTGGAACAGAGAGGATGAGTCAGTCTCTCAGGGTAAATAAGCTCATTTTTGTGCAAATGCTGGTGATTTCAGGAGCAATAAGCACCCCAGTCTTTCTCCAAATTCCCTCACCTGGGAGGAGAATGTCCCCCAGCAGAAGGACCACCCAGGGAGCAGAAAGAGGGGATTTGGGAAGATAAAGAATAGAAAAACCAAAGGAAACTTCACTCACTCACAGTTTTGCCATGGTTCACCCCAGTAGGAAGAAAAAAGTTTCGGGGAATTTAGCATAGTTCTCAGGAAATTGTTGTTTCAGGATTGTATGAGCTGTTCCTTGTGCTGGTTTACTTGGCCTGCCACAGCAAAATTCCACAGACTGAATTAGAAAACAGATTGTTTTCTTACAGTTCTGGAAGCTGGACATCTGAGATCACAGTGCCAGCAGAATTGATTTCTTCTGAGGCCTTTTGTGCAAATGGCGGCCCTCTCAGTGTGTTTACATGGTCGTCCCTCTGGGGACACCTGTCTGGTGTTTCTCTCGTGTCCAAATTTCCTCCTCTTGTAAGGACACCAGTCTGTTGGATTAGGTTCACCCTAAAGACCTTCTTTTAAAACTAATCACCTCTTGAAAGAGCTTATCTCAAAATGTGGGTTCACTCTGAGACAATGAGGGTTAAGACTCCAACATATGAATTTGAGGGGAACGCAGTTCAGTCCCTAACACCACCATTATCATTTTTTCTCTCTAATACGCTGATTTTAAATTTATTGCATTTGGACTTCCCCCTTATTCTCCTCTCCTGAACTCCCCTATCACTTACATCACGCTCAGAGCATTTGGGTTTTCCACAGTGTGTTATAGTCCTTCGTGTACAGCTGTTGCTCCTCATGCCATTATTTAATTTCTGAAGTTGAAACGTGCCTTTTACATCTCTCCTAGGACTAGAGGAAGTTTTGTGTACAGCTGTCATTTAATAATGACTAAATGAATGAAGGCATGGCTAGATGATTAGATGCCACCTCTGAACCTACAACTCATTTGCTCTAAGTTGTCTCCAAATGATGATTATCCAGAGGGTTTTCTCCTCACTCACTGTTCCCAATTCAAAACAGGCAGAAATAAATCAAGGCCTGGGAAATAGGTTGAAAGGAAGATGTGATTTCCTGATGTCATCGGTGTTACCTTTCTCTTCAGAGAGGCATGAACTTGCCCCTGACAAGTTTGCCCTTCTGGGAAGGATGATGAGTTTCGATTGTGCCTTAGTGAGTTTGAGGGCCCATGGGACTTCCAAGGGCATGTGTCCAGAAAACAAGGGATATGCAAGTGAGAACCAGAGAGAGAGATTTTCACAGTCCTAACCTCTGGACAGGAAGTGACAACGTGACAGTAGATGAGGACACCAATGAAGACCGTGGTGAGGGAAAGGAGCAGTGGCATAAAAATACCATCTGAAATCATAGGTCAAAAGTTTTCCTTGACTGGATAAAGAAACTGTGGTATATATACACAATGGAATATTACTCAGCAATAAAAGAGAATAAAATTATGGCATTTGCAGGTAAATGGATGGAGTTGGAGAATATCATGCTAAGTGAAGTAAGCCAATGTCAGAAAACCAAATGCCGAATGTACTTGTTGATAAGTGGATGCTGATCCATAATGTGGGGAAGGACATGGGAACAATGGTGGAACTCTGTTTACAGGGGTGTAAGGGGGGAGGGGGCATGGGGACAGTAAAGGTGGTGGAATATGATGGTCATCATAGCCCTAACTTTATGTATGACTGCATATATGTTGTGATTCTATACAACTTACAACTAGAGAATTGATATGTTATCCTCTATCTATGTACAATGAATCAAATTGCACTTTGTTACCATGTAAGCCTAAATAGCACAAATAAATAAATTAAATATGAAAAAAAAAAAGAAAAAGAAAAAGAAAAATCTTAAAAAAAAAAAGTTTTCCTGGGAGCTGGGATTGTGGCTCAGTGGTAGAGCGCTTGCCTCGCATACGTGAGGCACTGGGTTCCATCCTCAGCACCACATAAAAATAAATAAAGATATTGTGTCCATCTACAACTAAAAAATAATAATAATATTAAAAAAAAAGTTTTCCTGGTAAATAACAGAAGAATCCTCCCAAGAGGAAGAAATCCACGTGCTACTTCTAACAAGGGTACATGAGAACATGGATGTGATCTAAGGTATATGTTTATCTCTGTTTCTCTTCCTTATTTCTTTGGACCTATTCTGTTCTTTCATCTGCCTCTTTTTTAGGGGGCTGTGTCCCAAACCATTCCTGTGAGTCCCGCCTCACCCAGGTTTTCTCTCCTCTGGCAAACATCACTGATGGACTCGTGTTAAATTCCCCCGCCCAGGGGCTCTCATACCACAGCCCCTTCTCTCAGGACCATTTTCTTCCTCAGCCAAGCAGAACTGATTAGAATGAATGGCGGGGGAAGTCAACATGAGACTTCTTAATGACCAGTAGAGACAGGTCCTTCTCAGTGTTATGTGGTTGTGACTCAGTTGCCACAGAACATCATCTTGTCTAGACAGTAAGGGGCCCAGTTGGGAGGGGAAGTTCCTTTGTTTCACTGACCCCCCTCCCACTTTGTCCATTATTCCTTTCTATCTCACTGCTCCACCTGTTCTCTAGAGTAGGCTTTGGCTGTATTTTAAGTTTTCACTACTACACCAAGATAGGACTGGTGGACAGTAGAAGGGCCAAGCCATGGGTCGTGGAAGCCATGATGAGCATCTGGACTCCACCACCACAGGTCATTCCAAATGTGGCCATATTTGCCCCATGACTGAATTTCCCTGAGTATAATGCAAATAAAAGGAGGAAAGGCATTTATTCATTTTCTGTTGTTTTCCCAAAGTGTTCTTTTGAAGTTTTCTATTTGCTTCCGTCCACTCCTTTTTCATTTCCTTAGTTCCCTCTTTAGCAGAAAGCCTTGATCTTTTGGGGAATTATGTGAATATTAGCAGAAATGGCTCAGAAATCTGGAAGCTACCTCCTCATTCTCTGGAGGCCATTGTACATTTTTTTTCAGACGACCTTTGAGATACTGGCATTCAAGTACTCACATCTATACTTTCCTCTGTGTTCTTAGAGTAGTTCAGCAAAAGATGCCCATTGTCTTGAAGGTACCTAAAATGTTGCTAACACCTAAGTCAGTGTTTCATGCATATTGCTATTTATATACAGTGAAAAAATTCGAAGGCAAGAGGAAACAGCTCTGCAATCTATGAATGGCCTAGCTGGGGGGAGCCAGTGAACGATGGCCAGTGGCCAGCTTAGGTGCCTCCTGACTGTGTTTCATTAATTTTCAGTCAGCTGAAGGGCTGGAGAGAAAGATAATTTTCCTAGGAGCATGTAAAAGTAGTTTTTGGAGTTGTAAGCACCTAGCAGGCTTTGCCCTTGTTTTAGAACAGCATAAATTGGAGATTTTATAACCACTGTGGGCCAATATGTTTGGAAATCAGTTGAAGCTCCAGATGGAGTGGAAAGAGAAGTTTGGGCTTTTTCTTCCTTGTTCCTTGAGTTTTACAGAATAAGCCACCTTGGACATCCTTAACAAAGTGCTCTGTCTCTTATTTAGTTCAAGTGTGTCCAAGCTTATCAGAGCTGGATCTGAAGAAGTCTTTATTCAACTAAGATCCTTTACTATGGATTCTTGGTGGTGGGTGTAGAATCAGGCTCAGTGTAGAAGGGCCTGGAACCCACTCTTTCATCTAGCAGTGTCCCCTCAAGGAGAGTGCTCCCAAGGTCCTCATCATAAGATGCAAGAGGGAAAGTTTGTTTAGAGATTGAGGGTCCATGGGGAACACAGGTTCCCAGGGACTTGCCAGCATTCTAGAAACCTTCTTTGTAAGGAGGTAAGAAGACATTGCAGCTCATCACATGTGGACTTTGTAATTTGGGCTAAATGATGGAGCTTCCCTGGCCAGGAAAATGCTCCTGGCCTTAGGAGGCATCTCCACAAGAGCATACCTCCCTCCCTGGCATGGCTATTGGCAGAAGGAGATCGCACCAGGGTGGCAAACCGAGGTGGAGGCATGGATAATAGGGAGAAAAGCAGATGAGGGTGGTGGGAGTTGTTGTCTAGAACTCCATCTCCAGCTCTTTGTCCCCATAAGAACACGTGAGTATGCAGTACATAGCTTTGGACCCAAACTATCAAAAGTCTTACCTGAAATTCCAGCTGTGATACCATTTTTGTAGTTAAAGGATACAGACTCAATTACTTCCAAACTCTGTTTCGGGAGGCTCAACAAAATTAAGTTGTGAACCTCTTGCGTGACTTAGTACAACAATGCTCTGGTAGGATTTAAGTAGAACAACACCCAATCTGGGGAGAAAAAACAGAGACATTTTCCTTCCTACTATTCTGTCTGCCTGGTCTGACAAAGCCAAATTAGCCTAGATGTTTTCTAAATTGACTTTTCCTAGAGGAAAATGCAAAGCTACATTCCCTGAAATAGATATTTTAGGTTAAACTTATTACTTGAGGGTTCCCCCCCCTTCCCTTTTGCTAATTCAAAACAAAGTGTCCATCATTCACTCTCACACCACCAGCCTTTAAGAGCTGGAGACAAATGGAGTCTGAATATTCACGCCAATGTGGTACAAATGAGCTGTGATTTCAGGATGCTGGCTGTTTCACTGACAGGGAAAAAGAGTGGTTTAATATCTTTGGCTAAAAACACTTTCTTAAAGAGGGATGGAAAGGGCCAACATTAATATTGAGTCCTGTTATTTAATAACTAAAAATGATATGTTGTGGAATGGGGCATCTTGATTTTGGGGGAAAGTGTGTTTATCAAATCCGGAGAAATGCAGTGGGGGAGTGAATGCAGACACATGTGGGGCTCAAAGAAGGAGCTCTCCTAAGATCATTCTCTTCAGTTCTTCCAAGAATTCCTCCCATAAGTGTATTAGAACATGATTTGGGGTTTGATTTTATTGCAGATTTACAAAATGTATAAGGGCAGATGGTCCCTGGCTTATGATGGGTCCATTTAGGATTTTTCAACTTTACAATGGTACGAAAGCCATGTGCATTTGGCAGAAGCCATACTTCAAACTTTGCAGTTGGATCTTTTTCCAGGCTAGCAATATGTGGTCCAATATGCTCTGGCAGTGCTGGGTACCACAGCTTTTAGTCAGCCCCACCATCATGGATGCAAACAACTGATATACTATAGTGTAGTGTGCTGCTAGGTTAGGATGCTTGCGAGGTTAGATGTAGTAAATGCATTTCCAATTTATGATGGGTTTGTTGGAATGTAACCCCAGTGTAAATGGAAAAGCATCTATATGAAGTCATTTGTTATAATGAGACACTCTGGAGACCTATCTAACTGCTTCCCCTAGATTAATAACTAATAGTTTATAAACTAAAAGTGCAATTGTAAGCTGGGGTTGATAAGGAGGCTTGTGACCATCATTAGCAGCACCTTCCTCAAGCATATGTATTTAGTCACTTACTGACTGATTCATTCTATAGGCATATATATATACATACACACACACACACACACACACACACACACATTCAATATATATATTGAATTGGAACTTCTCCAACCCAGGTGCTATTTTAGGTCTGGGATCCATTAGCAATTCTTTTATTTTTTCCTTTAAAAGATTTTTTAAAAAATTTGATACAGTGGAAACTTTGGTGAATCCAATAATGTGTGCATTGTTGTAAACTGTGATGACTGGTACTCTTTTTCATTGGTCTTGTCTTGGCAAAAGGTTAAAATATTCTAAATTTCTCTGCCCTCCCATTTACCTCTCATACTTAATTATATGGTTTATAGGCAGAAAATAATATTGCAATGGACTGGCCATACCTGTGATTCTACTTTTCTGCAAAATCACTTCAAAGAGGATGCCTAATTGCCCCCTACATTACTTGGCAAATTCTGGTTTTCAGGTACCATTTTAAAAAAAGAGAGAAAAATATAATTATAATTTCAAAGTAATTGAAATGAAAATCAAATTAAAGCTAATGGGACAGTTTTATGGAATGGTCCTAAGAATCAAAGGTGAGAGACCAGACACAAAACCAATGGAGCTTCAGCCACATGGCCCCGCGGGGACAGGACCCTGCCATAACACCAGTCCTAAATTTTTACATCTAATTTCATATTCTGTTTCTTAAAGAAGACCTCTCAAATAATCTTCAGGTCCCACAAAACCTGAATCTACCCTAAAACTGACACAGAAAATATCTGTGACATGATTTAGTTTCATCATTTAGTTTTAGACATGATTTAGTTTCATGTCTAAAGTTAATTAAGTCAGGAAAACAAAAATATGATCCAAGTGGAAAGGATGGTAATTTATTTAATAATTTTAGGAAGAATTCAACTTATTTTCTAAAGTGAACCCCACTTAAATGAGATAATAAACCAGTGTGCCAAGGCACAAATGCACATAAACAGGAGGTTCGTTTTTACTTCATTATTAAAGCTCTAGAATGAGCTTACCCCAACACTGAACAAGCCAAGCCCTGACAGGAAGCAACTCCCTGGGAAGACCCTTTGTAGGGGAGTAGGAAACCTTCCCAGCCATCACAGGATCACTTCATCATTGGGGTCCTTGCTACTGTCTACCTTGTATGACCCACTTATAGGTCTTGTCAGATGTAGCAGAGTGTTGTGATTAAAATCACAGAGACCGGATTACCAGATGTAAATTCTCAGTCTACCATTAACTAGTTATATGACCTTGGGCAAATAACTCACTTCTGGGCCTTGATATTTTTACCTGTAAAATGAGAACAGTAAGAATCATTATAAGGATTTAAATGGATGTATATAAAGTTCTCAGAACTGTCCCTGATCCTTAGCAATACATAACTGCTGGTTGAATAGTAAATCTCCCTTCCTAGATGATAAATTAGTATAAGATCACTTGTGAGTTCACCCTGTGACTTCTTACAGTGCCTAGGCTGGTGTGTGACCATCTATCAGTGAAAGACTATCCATCAGGGTCACCGATCAGCAACTACATGCCCATGCTGCCCTGCAAATGTGCTTCCCTTGCATAACATAACTTTGGAAAAAACTGAATTTGTTCCTAGGGGCATGCATTCTCCATCTTGCCAAAGGCTCTCACTCCCAAAGTATTGGCTTTTTTATTCCTTAAAAGCATTTGAGTTTGTCATGCCTGGAATAAATGAATGATCATATAATATGCAAATACTCCCATAGTAGCCAGTTTATGGCTCATGGGAGTCATCAAATGGGACCAGTGAGGAAGTGAAATCTCAGCCCTTTCTACTCTCTGATGCTCAGCACCAAGTAACCCACCTCTTCCTTTTTCTATACTAGAAGTCACAGAAGGGAAATTGAAAATAGGTAAATAGAGTAAGTACCTACGAAGAAGGAGGGAAGTCCATTATCTAGTGTTGGCGTTGAAAAGTGATCAGTTACCACAATCTAAGTTATCTCAGCAACTTAAAAATAGTTGGTTTGTCACCACCACTGGAGAGATGGGGGTATCTGGTCCACATCACTGCCATCCATACTCAGGGACACCTGCTGATAGCTACCACTGGAAATATTGCCAATCATGGAGGAGAGGAAAAAAATCTTTAGAGATCTTTAGAGGTCTCACATCAGCAAGTCTACCCAGAAGAGACATGATACTTGTATCCTCAGCTCATCAGCCAGAACTGTTTGCTTGGCCCCTGATGACCACAGGGTCCAGGAAGTTCCCAGAAGTATAAAACAGGACCATGGACAACTAGCACGAATGACCATAGCTGTGGCATCACTTGGAACTTGGCGTCTCAGGCCAGGCTTCTTAAGCTTTTCAGTATTCAGCTCTGCAAATACTTTCATGAATCTATAAATGCATAGCAAAATACTCAGAACTATCGGGGATATCAAAGGAGACCTAAGCCCTAACACTGAACAGCTTTAGACTCAGTCAAGGGAAAGAGAAATTAACATTTGAACGACAAAGCCATGTAGTATTGAGCACCAAGAAGAATATTGTCAACAACAGGTAGAATTTGAAAGAGAATGGTTCTGGGTTAATCCCCAAACCAGGAGTGGTTTGGGGAATAAGCTAGCAGCTTCCCAGATCTACGAGAAAGTCACTGAACAGAGACAGTAGTAAACCTTGAGTTGCTCCTGCTTCCAGTTTAAGTCATGTTTGGTCACTCCTCCTGCTGACAAAAATATCCAAGTCAAAGTGAAATAGTCTCTCATTGCTGGGGTCAGTCCAGTCTTCTTGCTATGTAACATCTGGTTTTGAAATTCAGCTGAGACCCTGACTTAAATCTGTTTAACTTAAAAAGCAGCAAGAGAACATCTTGTTTTCATGAATGTCCAGGGGCTGTGTGTCAACAAATAAAAGGTTTGTTTGTGGTATTCAAAGTGGAAAAGCTGGTTGTGAGATGTTCTGCCACTAGGGTAAATTTATTATGAACTGCTCATTTCTTGGAATCATGAACCCAAGTTTGAAAACACAGTGGACCAGCTTCGTTGAAATCAGCAAATTTTTTCTTGATGGTGGGTGAGAAACTTGCTTTTATTGTTAGAAGACCACTGAACTGGATGGATCTAGAAAGATACCCTCTTTCCTACCTCCTATCCTAGTTTACTTCTTAAATGGATTTCCCATGTCTGCATAAATTCTGGCAGAGAGCACTTAATGGATCATTATTTTTATATTACTTACATAGGACCTGGTGTGGGAGAAAAGGGGATACAAAGCATTTATCATCCTTCAGACCTGATTAGTTACTTGCCCTCTACCTACTTCTTTAGGAGAGAGCGTAGAAAGGAGCTTTCATGTAGAAGAGTGAGTATCCAGGACATCATAGGTGTCAAGTTATATTTGATAAATTAATACAAACTCTAGTCTTACAAATTTAGGTTCCCTTTATGAGTGCATGTCTATATGTGTATTAATATCATGTTTGTTTGAAAAAAAGCTATTGGCATTCCTATCTAACACTGAAGAAACCATTAGATCATTCCTATAGTTCTGTCTCATAGCAGCTTGTTTCTGTCTCCCTAACCCTTATCTCCCTTATTTTGTGTTTTATTTTATTGCCTATCTCCACCATCAGACTATATGCACCGTGAGGGTAAGGCAGCTACATTGACAACTTACATGCTATGCCCCGCAAGATGGCCGGTACCTGAATGATACTCATATATATGTATTGAAATTTTTTATTGAAGATTTCATTGTGGTGAAGGTTGCCTCAACTGGTTTTGATTATATCTGGATCTAAACACAGTGAAGAAGACAATGGAGCTTATAATGCAGTTGAATGCACGGGGACTTTTCATATGATGGCATTCATATTCTTTTGGCCAAGTACTCCCTGTATCACAAATGCCTACTGAAGGTCACGGTGGGATGGTTAGTCTAACCATCTCTATTTTCTCTATTTAAAGTTGTCAGGCTACATCTTCCAATATAGCATCTGGCCAGGATTGATGTTCTAATGCATGGCAGTGATTTAGGATTTTGTTTTAATCTCTCAAATAGTTAATTCATTCCAATGGGATTAAATTTATGACTTTAGTCTAATTAGCAAGAAATTCTGGCCCACCAACCTACCTGGCAAAGGCAGTAAATAAGATGTTTTGATACCTGATGGGCATACAGGCTAAGGTCCACAGTCACTTGTCCAGTAGTCACTATGCACCTTCTTGATGGCCAAGCAGAATATGAACACTTCAACTTGAGTAGGAACGAAATGGGTTAATTTTACTCCATTTTGCTTTGGCTGCCTGTGTAGACAGGGTTGAAATGAGGATGATTTGTGAGTTCCAAAGGATCCCAGGAGAAATGCTCATTCATTTACAAGAGGTATGATTCCGCAATAGTTTTTTTGCTTTGTGTATTTGAAAACATTCCCAAAGAAACAAAGTTGGATGCAGAAAAAATATTGGGAGAAAAGAAAAATAATACTCCAAATTCTGAACAATTCTACTTTAATAGGTTGATCTGTCTGCCAGCTGGCCACAGGGTTGACTACTTGTAATATATACTCTTGGTAGGCCACATGTAGTTCTTGGAACTGTTTATATCAGGCTGCAGAAACTTAATTATTCTAAAATTGGCAGGGATCTCTTTGATTACTTAATACAAAATTGCTTAGTCATCTTTATACTTAGTGTGGACAGCTTTTGTTTAAGTGTGAAAATTTGGGAAATACAAATGTGCTCCAAAAAGATTTTAGGTCAGGTACAAAAACAAGAAAGTACCAATTTTTTTTTTCAAGATCCTTGACAGGTGGTTGCCACATGTTTTAATTTGACAAGCTAGGTGACTGTTGAGTTGAAGTCCTTAATTACAACTATTTTTCTGTTTTCTTTGTGGATTTTGTCAGAAGTAAAAGTTGCTGCCGTTGCTTCTTAGATTGTGGTCTAATCCTACATTTTGCAAAGTACAGGTTTTCCAACAAGAAGATGAGGAAATCTAGAATCAGCCACAGAAACAGCTTTCTTGTTCTCTGAAACAAACTAGGTTGTCATTTCAAGCCAGTTGTCACAAAGACCCTGCTTTTTCACCAACTCTTTTGGTTCAAATCTAGATCTCACTATCCTGAACTACTGCCTTCCAAATGTACTGCATGTCTATAGAAATTCAGCCAGGAAGTAGCCAGGCATAATGAGCTTCTTCCACGAGTTATAAAACTTAAGTGGTGCGGAAGGTCTCCATTTTTTTTTTTTCAGTAATGCCCATGGTAACCTCACACTCTTCCTGGACCTGACTGGGGCTCCTAAGAGAGATGGTAAGAAAAGATAAGTCCTGTGGCCAGTGTATAGTGACATGGGCCTGGGAGGAGCAGGTTCCCAAGCAAACATTCAGAACTGGGCCTTATGGTTTTAATTAGTGGGCATGGTTAGAAAGTGAAATCAGACAACATTTTTTGGGGGACTGGGGGTACTGATGGAAGCATTTAAATGGCTCTGAATGTCAGTGTTTTCTAATTATGATGGAGGAGTGGCTAGAAATCTCCAAAGACCATGAGAATTTGAAATATTTCAGCTCAACTCTGATTCTTGTCTTTTCTTATTCATCATGTCTTCTTTCTCCTTCTTTGAACGTCTCAGAACAAACCTACCCCTCCATCACAAAGGAAGCACCCCTTTCCTGAAATCAGAATGTCTAAGACAAAGATCTTTTCCTCCAGAGGGAAGCAACCACAATACAAATCGAAAACAAAACAGAAATCCATTTCGCAATCGCCACCATCCCTAAGGTTGCTAAGAGCTCAACTGGAGATGAGGCCTTTTGATAATTTCTTAGCCAAGCTTGTCTGTTGACCAACAAAATCCAATAAATAAGAAATGCCCCGGAGTCCATTCCAATTTAATGAGTGCAAACTGCATACTGAGTATAAGGAAAAAAGTTGGCGAAGAACTTTGAGTGTTAACAAAAGTGAGTGATCACCTCTTGGAGGTTAAAGTCTTTTAAACAGGACAGACAAGACTTGCACTTATTTAATTAAAATATAAGCTATGGGCTAAGTGTGCCAACAAAAATTTAATATGGGTATCAGTAGAAACTCAAGTCAGCATGTACTTCAAAGATCCTAGAGTCTTATGCTAATCTGAGGCTGGCCCTGACTGCTGCCATTCCTTACATAAAAAAAGGTCCGGTCATCTCAGAACCAACAAATGGGAGAAACTACTATCTAAAAGACTCTTATGAAAACAAGAAGAAAGCAGCCTGGGCACTGTTTGATTTATTATTTACTTGATCTGTCCATGTATGTGTTTAAATTATGTGACTACTAGGTCCGTAAGACATGATGGATCACATGCCTCGTTTGGGTTTTGAAGCTTTTGATTTTTGATCATAAACTCCTAGTAGATAAGTCTCTAACCTGCTTTATACTTTCAAAATACAAGAGATTCGTCTGACAATCATGAGGAATAGAAGTTGAATACTTTACCAGGGAAGAATTAGTTCCTGATTAATAATAGCATTCTTTCATGTATAACAACATTGCTATGAACAAAAAACCTTTCACACACACCTTTGAGTGGTTTGCAGCCATAGAAATGCATTTGTATTCTTCCAGCTATACCTTGCCACTTGTGGAAGCAAGAGAGCTGGCTGAGTCTCTGGGGTCTGCTTTTTGCTCACCACATTGGTAGTATTCATGGAATCAACCAATAACAAAAAGCAGGCACCTGAGTTGCTAATATTTTATAGATGAGTAAGTCCAACAAGTAAAATTATATAAAAAGTGGTGATCTCTGTACCTTGTTCATAATTGATAAAAAAAAAAAAACCATAGTCTCTGATCTTCATTTCCAAATGTGAGCCTTGTTATTCAATCTGAAGTGTGATTTTTCTTCAAACAATGTCTCAACTTCTTTTGCATTTTCCCAGCATTTCACTTTCTCAGTAGCAAGTGTCACAGAGACATTGCCCAATCCAAAATATCCTCTGCAGGAAAACAGAAAGGATGGGAAATCCGAAAAACACATCTGTGCTAGGATATGTGGACCTGTACTACATCCCTCACATTATTATATTATTTTAGCTTCTCCATGAAGTTCTTCAAAGACAGAGATCCAGAGGCAATGTCTTGGGCACATTCATGTCTCTGAAGAACATCATGTTACTTCACACGGAACAACCATTTAACATTAGAAGATGGAAGACCTTATAGCAGGGCTGGCCAACAGAACTTCCTACAATGATGAAAACATTCTCTGCACTTACATGGCAGCCACTAAACACATGTGGCTACCAAATACTTGAAATAGGACTAGTGAAGAACAGGAACCAAATTTTAATTTTATTGAATTTTCATTAATTTTAATTACCTCATGTGGTTGGTGGCTATCAAATTGAACAGTACAGCCATAGACTCTTATAAATGTCTTTTCACTATAACTCTAAACAGATGGCCATTTCACTCCTACCTATTTCTAGTGAGAGGGGTCCATGGTCTCTCAGGATCCTACACATTGGTGGATAGTTCTTTTGGAGCCAGCCCTCACTTTACTTATGAATTATGTATATGCTTCTGTTATTCAAACATAACATTTAGAAAGCACATTTATATTCTCTTTCTTTCAACAAGGCTGAGTATTGTATTCTCACATGAACACAGTGGTGGAGAATTTCCATCTTTGCCTTAGAGCTCACACTTCTGTCATTCACTCGTTTCTGGGGGCATCAGTGGCCATATTTCTATTGTGATTTGGTATAAATCCATGTCTTTTCACCTAATTCTTGAGTTTGTCAGGGGAAAGTAACTTGACTCTTGAACAGGGAACAGGAGGAATTGTGTTCCAAATTCTCACTTCTCTTCACTCTTCTAAGCAACTTCCAAGTTGGTTTAGAGATTAGTCCAAATATCTGCTCCAGTTTCCTACTGACCTGCTGTTGTGTGGGAACTAATGCCAAAGTTCTGTGTATCTTGGTGTCCTTCCTTTAAGTCAGGATGAATCTCCTCTTTCTACTTGGGAGGATCAAATAATGATAACCAGAGTTTTGAAAAAAATGAAATACTCCAAATGAAATTGATGCTATTTGTGGTAACACTTCAAATGTCGTCTTTCTGCATGTTGAAGTCAACAGATACAAAAACCATCATTTCACTAATCTAAATCTCCCAAATTGGGCACTGTTCACAAGGTGGAAGACAGGGCACAAAGAATCAGCTTTAGGAATGGTACATCTGTCAGGTTACTGGTCTCACAAATGGAGAAATGCTAATTGAGGAAAGTAATTTAAGAGACTGAGTAGTGGGGAAGGGGAATAGAACAGGTGATATCTGTTCACCTGCTCTTAGTAGAACTTTGTGTTTTGGATTCCACTGGCTAGAAAGAAGAAACAACTAGAGAAGGCAAAGCCCCTTAGGTAGATCTTATGAATTATTATTTCTTGTTGCTGGTCTTGATAAATGTGCCTTGATGAGTGCCTGTATTTTCTTAAGCAGCACAGATTTTTGGAACAAGATGGTGAAGGTTGAGCTTAAGTTAAGCCCAAGCTGTACATTACAATCCATTTGTTTATTTGGTCTTTGAGTCCCAAATGAACCATTCAGTTTGGAAAAAAGCAAAGCGGGTTGATGAATTGATTTTTTTCAAAAAAAGGACAAAAGTTCATTTTCTACAGTCAGAAATAAAATGCTGCCAAATTTACTGTGTAACTACTGCAAATGTGAGTTTATATAACTTCAAGATTCATATTAGTCCAGTACTAGGGTCTTTGATTTATTTTGTAAACACTGATCAGTCAGTAAAATACAGAGATGAATCAGCTTAAGTTATATTCTCCAAACTCTAAATGTAAAATCTAGAGGCTCAAATCAGGTAGAATTCCTGAGTGTGTATTACATCCTAATTGCAAAGTGTTTCTTTCTAAAAGACTATATATATTCATAAATAGCCTTAGGACAAAAGTATATGAAAAGTAAAATACCATTGAAAATATTTACATGCTATATAAAGAAGACAATTGATAAGCTGTAGCAAGGAGGGGATTACTGTTTACCAAAATGAATTATGGAGGTTCAAGGAGAAAGGTAACATTTTCAAGTGAGGTCATCAGGCAAAGCATCATGAAGGAGGTGAAATTTGAGCCAGAAATTAATGACTAAATAGAATATGGGTAGTGAAGAGGTGAGGGGAGTTCATTCCAGATGGGTGGAATAGAGTAACTAAAAATGTTATAGACAAGTGTAAGATATATTTGAAGGGCAACTAAATTTTTTTTTTAATCTAGGATGTCATGGTATTATCAGCTTGAAAGGAAAGGTAGTAAAGTAAACCATCAGTGAGTTGTAGTAATGGCCCAACTGAAATTAACACACATATTTAGGACTGATAAAACAGGCTCCCTGACTTTCTGTCACAAAGCTTGGAATTCCAAGAACACAAACCAAAAAGTAGAGGATGAATGTAATTCAAGATTGAAGATGGGCTTGTGGATTAGTCCATTTTCTGCTGCTATAACAAAATACTTGAGGCTGGGTGTTTTATAAAGAAAAGAGGTTTATTTAACTCACAGTTCTGGAGGCCCAACAGCATGGGTGCCAACTTCTGCTCAGCCATTCCAGTGAAGACCTCATGGTGGACGGCATCACAATGTCAGGAGTGCACGTGGTTGAGAGAGATCACATGGCAAGACAGGAAGCCAAAGAGCAGGAAGGGGCCAGTCTAGCTTTTTAATACCAACCCTGTTGTTAGTTCTCCTGTAGAGGAGAAATATTTCTATGGGATGGGTCCCCTGAGAAATATCTTGATCCCTTCCATGGGCAGAGCTCCCAATGACCTTATGGCCTTCTACTAAGTTCCATCTCTTAAAAGTTCTACCACCTCTTAACATTGCCACACTGAGGACCAAGCTTCTGGCACAAGAACACTTGGGGAACAAACCACATCCAAACTTTAAAAGCCTGACAGAAGTTTAAAGAAATATAAGTTCCAGGAAGGCAAAACCTTTTCTGTCATCCATTGTTGTGTTCCATTGTCCCAGTGCCTGGTACATGGGAATGCTCTACATGTTTATAGACTATCATCTCATAAATGTTCATGTGAGATTTCATTGAAGTAGTTTATCATGGGGCTGCCAGCACCCCACCAGGGTAATTTCCTGTTTAGAAGGTGATGAGTCACCTGAGAAAATGAAAGTCTGAAATAATTAGTGAAGAAATAAGAGACAAAGCCAGAATTTAGATAAGGAGAAAGCAGAGTGCCTGAAAGTCCTCCAGTCCTGGTAGGAGCTGGAACCCAATGACTAGAAAATGCCTCTGGTTCTTTATTTAAGGGAGAATACATCAAAGGCAGGGATAAGGTTTCAGTGGGTGGAGTCTTGCTTCCTGGTGGCTTGCAGTCAACAGGTTGATTGGCATCTTGGCAAGCCACACCCATCTCTGAGAAGCTGTGTGGCTATGTGGCTCCTGCAGGTCACCCCATCTCCCGTGCTGTGCGGAACCGTGGCAGAGCTGGATAGGAATCCACATCTATTGGGCAGTCTCACCAGCAAGAGTGGGGCTGGGAGTTCCTAGATACCACACTCTCCTACCCAACGGCTTCCATGCCAATTGGGTTCACGCATATTTCACGGATGACTCCTGGCAGTAGTTGGACCATGAAATTGAGGGTGGATGCAAAAGGCTAGCTATTTAGAAAGGCCCGTCTCATGGTGGCCAGGGGCGTTGAAAGACTAGAGTTCTTTGTATTAGAGAAAAATCATCACATTGAGGATGAGGATATGGTAAGTGAAAGGAGCAAGGTGTGTGATAAAGAAATTGGAAGACAAGAGAAGCAGCTTCTGAGATATCAAAGAAATACCTGATGCTGTTGAATGTATGACCATCCTGATCTGTGACATAGCACCAACAGTGCAACAGTAAGACTCCACAAATATTAGAAAGGCTAGTTTAACCAAGATCTCTTGTGACTTGGGAATTCTGTGATTTAAGTGGGTTTGAAACGGAAGGCAGGTGTAATTTTTAAGATCATTCTGACCTAAACACCTAAGATACAAGAATTAAAGTGGAGATCACTAATGACAGTCTTCTCAGAGCTTCTCTGGGCTACTCTTAATCATTCCCTGAAGCAGAAAACAAATTCCAGGGGAAAAAATGAATCAGTCCATTTTGAAATTTTATAAAATGTAGATAACAGCCACTTCTCTGTGCATATCTTTCTTCATGACAATTTTCTCCTTTTTATAAGGACACCCTTATGTTGGATTAGGGTCCATCCTAACAATCCATCTTGATTACATCTGACCTCATTTGAAAATAAGGTCACATTCTGGGGTGCCAGAGGTTAGGACTTCAACATAACTTATTTTGGAGGAGGGCACGATTCAATCCACATGTAGGAGAAAGTGTGGGCAAGGGTAGGCGACAGGGAGTAAATGGGATCTCTACACTTCCTGTTGAATTTTTCACTGCTCTAGGAAATGAACTCTATCAATCAAAAATTTAAAAGATTTAAAAAATGGTCCATCCCATAGTACATACTCAATATATACTCAGAGAGTATTTGTTCCTTTTGGAGGCCACATTAACTTACTCAGTGTCCCTGATACAAATTTTATTTTTGATGTTCTAAGGCCAATATTGGCAATATCTCCAAATCCTCAGGACCACCCCGTAGCCCACATATATCTACAGAGGGGTCACAAGCTCGTAGAGAAGTAAACAACCTTGTGAATATAAGCATCATAGAGTATTTTTTGGTTTAAAGACACATACCTGAAATTAAATTTAAGTTTTTAAAGAAAAGAATTGAGTTAGATATAATAAGTACACTTTAATTCTCAGCACAGGGAGGAAGTTGGAGAAGAAAAAGAAGTATCAGAGAAGGAAAAGCAAACAAAATATAAACAAATAACATAAGAAATACCAATAAAAGTCCACTTTTTTTTGGTACCAGGGATTGAACCCAGGGATACTTAATCACTGCACCACATCCTCAGAGCTTTTTTTAAAATTTTGAGACAGAGTCTCACTAGGTTGCTTACAGTCTAACTAAGTTGCTGAGGCTGGCTTCAAACCTGTGATCCTCCTGCCTCAGCCTCCCTAGCCGCTGGGATTATAGGCATGCACCACCAAAACCAACAATATTCTACTCTTGAAAAGGAGTAGAGAAGGCAAGAAAAGAGGGAAAGTTCAGGGGGCCCTCGATACTGGCCAGATGCATGGGTACACGCTTCTTGTCAAGTTTTGCCATTCACCTGGGCCTCAAGCTTTTTTTGGAATCTTTACCAAAAGGAAGAGCAGTGTGCTAAGTGCTTAAAAACCTGTAACAGTGACCTATCCCTTAATTACCATAGAAGTGTCCCATTTTAAGAAAATCCAATACATGAGAAACCATATTGGATATTGGAGTCACAGACAACATTGGTAGGCAATGGTTTCTTTGCCTTTGTAAAGGTTTCTTTTTTTCATTTTTCAAAAACAGTCACATCAGAGTTCTTTCAACAGCATAACTACAGCTGCCCCCCTCCGACAAATTTTGTTTTTTGTAACATTTTTCAAGAAGTCACCTGTCACATACGTCCATGGATACCTCCTTGGGCCTGCCTTTCTCTTTCCTGCTGCCCTGTCCATTTGTGATGCCCGAGAGCTTCGTGGTTTTAGAAATCTCTCTGCCTTGACATTTCTTCACTTCACTACTTGAGAGTTTTTGTTTCCTAACCAATGTGGCTGGAAAGAATTCAGCACTGACTGGGGGCAGGGGAGGAAATGAGGGATTACCGGCTGGGGACATGGAAGCTGCCGCTCCCAAAAGAGAAGGGAAAATTAAAAAATCACTATTCTACCCCAGACATGGCTCCTCGTACACAGGAGAAGTGCAGGAGACCTTCAGAGAAGCTCTGTGATGTAAGAGTGTGTGGCAGACGGGAGACCTCCAGCGCCATCCTTCAACACCAACCAAGATCCATCTTCATGTATTTCCACCTTCTGTCCCTCGCACTACACACACACCTCCCAACCCAGAGTCACACCACACGGTGCACAGATATGTTTTTGCTCTCTCTTCTCCCTCACTTACAGCCACCGAATATCCACCAAGCAGAAGCCAGAAAGGCTCTGGTCTATAGCACTGCAGGAAACACCAGGCTCCTTCTCTCTTTTTCTCTCCCTTCTCAGTGCCTCTGCCTGTATACTGAGCTGCATTCCAATGATAGGGAGTTTTTCTATGGTTGGAAAAGAACACAAAGTGCCCAAGGAAGCACTAAAAGGTGAGGAGAAGCAGGAGAGAATGGTTAGAAGGAAAAGAACTCACAAGGGTAGAAAACCAGCAAGGATGGTCAGCCAAAGTGACCACATGATGCTGATCAGTTGCACTTGCCTTTGAGCTCCACAGGATATCATCCACTGCTGCAAACCAAGTGCATCCATGGCCTCCTGCGATGGCCTGTGTCTTAGCACTTCCAATAAAGGTTCAGGTAGAGCCCTGCAGGAGGCTACCTTGAGGAGGCAGGATACTCTGCAAGCTACCTGGATAACTCAAGAAAAGTAAAATAGATGGCTGTCAACAGACTTTTCCTCCCATTTCTGTTTGCTGTTGCTATCATTATTCAAGAAGTTATTTGTAGGCAACAAGACTATTGATAGAGGATAAGAGATGAACCCTCTTTCTCACTGGATCCAGCCAGCACACCCAAAATTTGGTCCCACCTTCCACATGGCTGCCTCACACATCAGCACTGTGGTTGAAACAGTCTCTCAAGTCTCTCTCTCTCTCTCTCTCTCTTTTTTTTTTCCCCATTCTAATAATTATGGGGAGATCCGACTAGAAAGTGTAGAGAAATGTATTCATGGTTGATGAAAAAGAAAAACTGATTGTCTTCTTCATCACCAGCAAGTCTTAGGAAGTCCTCTTGGTCAGAGCGAGACAGAAAAACAGATTTCAACTTTAAAACCACAAATAATTTGAATTTCTAAAAATTTCTAATACCACTTAATATCCTCAAGGCTAAGAAAAGTGGGGGGAGGGGGGCGGGATTAATCAAACATTGTGTGTGTGTGTTTGTGTTGGCCAAGGTTTGATTTCTGTTTTTGTGGAGAAGTTTCAAGAGAGGGAAAATATACATCTTGAAAATAAAAGAACTTTGACAATTTATTTAAGAAAGTTTCTGAAACTTGGCTTCAAAATCTATTTTGCTCTTTGCTCCTTCTAACAAGGATGCCATCAGGTGATGGCTTTGGGCTTTCACAGTTCCTGATTATCTTATACAGGGCAAATGGCTCGTCTCGTGTGCACAGAAGGGGCTGGAAAATATTTTTGTGATCGGAGTGCAGCAGAGAGCCTAGGATTCCAGAGGAAGTGGAGACCTCCCGCTCCACACAGGAAACGATCTTGAAGCAGGCTTTAAATGCCAGATTCCAGGCCGAGTTTAACTAACCACTGACAGCTCTGTAAACAAAGCAAGGACAAAAAGAGCCCGCTTCCCCTTTCCTGGTAGTCATTTTGGGTTTGGGGGCTGCAGGGGAATTCTGGAAGATTTGACTCCATGGCACAGAAACATACGGGAAGTGGGTTCCTTATTTGAAGAGCTTTGGAAAGAGAACATCTTTCTGGACTTAAAACCATCACGGAGGAGGTAGGAAAGGGTAAAATGGTTGGATTCCATCTTCAGAAAGAGCTGGAATTTTTGAGCTCTAAAAACAGCTTGATCACAATTTAACTGCTTTTAAAAACGCTGCTTCGTGGTGTTTATTTTCAGCATTATTGCTGTAGCCTTTATTAAAATCTTGAAGCTAAGACTTTTATAATATGCAAATGATGCCTAGATACATGCCGTATCATTCTACTTCTCTCTTACTTGTCTTAGTTCCTACAAATTTCTTTTCTTACCAACCCTCCCCACCTTTTCTGTTTTGCTCTTTCTTTGTTCACTTTTCCACAACTTTTGTCTGGGATTCAGCAAATTACCAAGAACAAAATCATTCAATAACTCTCAAGTTATTCTACCAATACTTTAAGTCTTTAAAACCTCTCTGTCTCCTCAGGTCTTTTATTATTATCGTTTTTAACATAATCCTGGGATTTTACTTATTCATCTCTAATAGTTTCAGGAATGAGAGTGGCTTGAACTCAGCTGGGGAGTCAGAAATTGATTGCTAGCTATACATTATCAGTCTTCTAAGGTATTTTTCTTAGGAGTAAAGAAAAAATGAAAAACTGGAGGGAGGAGTTAAGCGATGCCAGGGAGGTAGTAGTCTGACTCATCTATGATACTGACTCTGCCTCCTCCCTTTTTAGATCCAGACATCATCCGGTCTCCCTAAAACTGAAACCACACCATGGATGATTTTGAACGTCGCAGAGAACTCAGGAGGCAAAAGAGGGAGGAGATGCGGCTTGAAGCAGAAAGGTAGAGATCCAGATGGACAAATACTTGTACTTCATTATTCACAATGTTGGTTTTAGGCCTCAGAGACTATTACCTCTGAAGGGACAAATGTGGCCATATTGCACACCAAACTGTTTGCAGAAGTAGCTATGGGACATTTTTCCTAACTGTTCAGACTAAATTTTGCATTTAAAAAAAGGAAAGCAAGTAAGTATCAAGAAAAATCTTGGAGAAGAATCAAATAGTTGTGTTTAATCGGTGCTTTTCATAGGAGAATTTTTAATGACAAAAGACAATATGTGAATAGAGGTTTTAATAGATGATATTGAGATGTTAGAAAAAAAATGCCAAAGATTGAATATTGGAACCATTTAGGACATGGGACCTTTCATTCAAAAAAGTAGAGACAAAAAGCCCCAGGTGAGTCTTTGTGACAATTCTTTTTCTTATTAGAAAAACCTCCAAGTCAGGTAATCTGTGTAGTAAAGGTTAACAGCCAGTGGACTGCATTACCATGGAGACTGTGGGTGTAAGTTGGAAGCTGTTCGTGCTATACTGGTGACTTGGATGGTGGTTGGGGGAATAAAGTATTGGCATATGACATATCAGGCATCGATGTATATTTTAACATTTTAGGCCTCAGAGCAAAAGACAGTGGCATTTAATGTGACTTAAATCAGATGTTCTTTTGATAGTTCAGGCATTCACAGGGAGAAAGCTGTTAAACAATGCTCTTAAGTTCAAACCAGTTTTGCCTCCCCATTATCCCCAGTGCATAGATGAAAAGATGGCAGCAAGATGATCCCCTCATGGTACTCCTGTAGGAAACAGAACTTAAACACCTGTAGCAAAAAGTATTGAGGGCCTTATTTATAAAGAATGAAAAAGAAGATAAAATTTCTGCCTTGGATTAACTTGGCCAGGGTTGGTTGCCATTCGTGGAATGTCTGTGCACATACACATGGCACCGTGGATGGTACCTGTGCTCTATAGGACCAAACCCTAGCTCTGCCACTTAGCCCAGTCACCATGAGCAAGTGACCTCTGTTTTAAGCCATGGTTGCCTTTATTTATAAAATAGGCACAATATTTATGCTGCTTGTATGGTTGTCAGAAAGATTACTGAATTTCATAAGTGACCTGGCCCAGTATCTGGCAGGTTGTGCCCATAAATGATAGCTATTGTTGTTATTATTATCACTAAACAGGTAATCACATAGTGGTAGAGCTGGAGCTAAATATTAGTGCCAAGAGAAGGAAAGGTAGTCATTATCCTGGGACACAAAATTAGCTTTTTGAAGTAGCAAGCCATGGAGGAAGTCTTGATGGTGATGAAAAGTGAAAGGAAGGCTGTCTAGGTGAGGAATTGACATCCCCGAAGCTCAGAGGGGAAATAAGAATCCTGGTACAAGAAACCTGTTGAGAACTGGAAGAACAAGAGTTGGTCTTCTACACCTTCAGTGTTTTTATGTCACATAAAAGGAACAGAAAGAGACCTAACAAGGGAGTTATATGTGGTTAAAGTATGTTGGACAAAACTATCTACAGTAGACTAAAATATGGAGATACCAGTGCCGGTAGGATTAGTATTGAACTTAAGGTCATAAGAGCCTGAATATGGACAGTGGCTATGGAAATGGAGAGAGGTCACATATGAGAGGGACAATTAACAACTTTTTTATGAGAACAGAAACTCAAAGATGATTCCAGAACCTGTCAGTCTGAGGAGATGGAAGGGAGGTTTCTCACTGTCCTAATGGGGTAAGCCGAGAAGGATTCCATTCTGGGTGGGCTTGGGAATGGTGTTTAATTTCAGGTACACTGTAATCCAAATGGAGATACCCTCCAGACACTTGGGAATTTTAATCTTCATTCAGAAATTCTTACGAGAAAAATAAATTTGGCCAAACTCCATATGGTGGGAGTGGGAGTGGTATAAAAGTGGAAGTGATATCCCAAGGAAACAAGTATGCAAAGAGTGAAATGTCCTGAAGACATCATGGAAACCATCAGCAGAGACAAAGTATCAGGGAAAAGGGGGAGAACCAGGCAGGGCATGAGGCCTTATGCTGAGTGGACCCCAAGGCTGATAGGCAGTGTCTGGTTGTGGTACCTCTTTTATTCCTTCCAGGGCTGTGCTGTTTGGCCTCAGGTTCTCCTGACAGTGTACAGAATATCCTAACTCAACCAACATTTATTAATCACCAACCAGGTTTCAATGTCTGTTCTGGGGATATGAAAAATAATGCTGATAAATAAAAAGACATAATTTTGGCCTTTATGTGTCTCAGAGCATGCTAGGCAACTACAGATCAGGCCAGAGTGTAGGGGCAGGCCTGACAGAGTTGAGGCTCAAGGACTCAGGAAGGAGGACATGGCTATTAGGCACCGTGTTAGATCATCAGATTGGTTTCTTCAGCATCTTTGCTTTCTACATCAGTAGGGGGTAAGTGAGTCATTGTGAGAAGAATGGCAGAAGCAACTTGCTGTGATAGAGCCATGCTGTGATCAGACTGAATAAAACATATTTTTTCAGACTTAGGACTTTGCTGAAGAATTGACCACATAGCTATTCAATTGGTTTCTTCTGTTTTTTGTTGTTGTTGATTTTGTTTTCTTAATTTTTGTGTGTGTGTATGTGTGTGTGTGTAAGAATTTGTCTTCTCTTGATGTCAGTCTTAAAAGGAATATACATAGTAAAGCTTAGTTAGGTACCCTTAATAACCTAAAATAAATTTACACAAATTTATCCTAACCTTTTTTTGCTCACATTTCTGTCTGCATTGCTTCTTTTGACATATCGTATTCCATTGGTTTTCTCCTCTGTCTCTCCTTCTCCTTCCTCTTTATTTCTTTATAAGAGAGAGAAGTAAAGGACTTCCTTATATTTGTACTAAGTTTACCTTTTCATGTTTCAAGGTGAACCTTCTGTTCTGTTATTCTAGTAAATCCACGTTCCCCTTTCAGGCTTTTGGAAAACCTGATCATGCATAGGAGCAGCCCAGGTCAGGCCTTGTGGTCCAGCCAACTTGAATGGGAAAGTATAGGGTGTGTACAGGAAACAGATGGCCAGCGCCAGAAATCCAGAGTCGTCTAAAGTCATGGTTCTGATTTGAAGACAAAGAGCAAGTGGGACCCTGGGCAAGTCCTCTTTCCTTTAGGTCTAGACCTTGGCTTCCTCCTGTCACAGAAATGGGTGTTTCCTCAAGGGAAGTGGTGGTCATTTTTAATTTTCTTTTGCTTTTAGTATTGTCTAATTTTTTTGTGATAATCTTATATTACTTTATTTTAAGATAAATAAACAATGACAGTTTTCCATACCCCCCCCTCCCAAAAAAAAAAAAAACTTTGACTCTATGCAGTATACCCTGTGCCAGATTGGAGAAGACCTAACTTTTCCTTGGATGTAGGGACCCAAAAGAAAGTGCTTGTCCTAGATCTGGAATGACAGTGGAGTATATTAGCCAAGACAAATGGTTCCAAGACTCAGGTCCCTGCATGCATGCATTCTCAAAACATTTTTTTTTAATTGAGCATCTGTTCTGTTCTAAACTCTGAGCTTTGCATTCAAGGCACTGAAGATACACTAAGAATGACAGAAATGGGAAGAGCTGGCTTCATGCTTTTCAACCTATAAAAATCCAGGTGATGATCAAGAAACTATATTTTTATCACTTCAAATATAATGTGTACCCTGATATTGGTTCACACATTAAAGATTACTTGCATTCTGTGCCCCTGTGCTCCTGTAGGGGAAAGGGCCCCACAGAGAAGAAGTCCATTCAATTTCCTTGCCCACAGAGGCTTTCCCAATGAAATACCTTGTTGTTTTAATTTGTTGCCATTGAGTTTGATTAGTAAGTCCTGTTCTACTTTGCAATGATAAATAATTTAAAGGCATTCTCTCACCAGATGTCATAACCTCAAATTAAAATAGGACAATCCTTAGACATCTGATTCTTCAGAAAGAGTTTTAAAATATCGTTTAAAAAACCAACTGCACACGTATACTTAGCACATGTTGCCTTTCGTGTGCCAGGGGCTGGCATTTACTTATGGCACCATGGCTGCCCCAAGACTCTGCCATGTACATACCTCATTCTTAGGGTTGCAGCCCAGTCTATTTCAAATAGTCTAGCTTTCCAACAACCTAGACTGCAACCCTAGTTCACTGGAAATAGGCTTCTGCTCTTAGTCTTGTCCCTGAGCCTGCGCAACTTTTATGCTGGTCACTATATTCTTATCCTTTGGCTTTCACACTGTAAAAAGAAGGTACTTCAGATTTGGTAAAAAGAAGGTCATTATATTTGGTAAAAAGAAAGTACTTCATTCAGTTATCAAAGTGTGTGTGTGTGTGTGTGTGTGTGTGTATATTTATATATATATATATATATTTAGTATCTACAAAGTGCAAAATCCTACACTGAACTGTGGAGACCCATTGCCACTCATAGAGGCTAGTTGTCAATAATCACAAATCTCCCATCCTAGGTGGATTAGTAACTTTAGAGTCATCTTGACCAAAAGAGGAATAAAAATACTCCAGTAGACAGAATGGAATGTGCAGGTAATCAGTGAAAATCCTTAATGCATTGTTCCTAGCAAGAGTCATTATTTGTACACATCTCAAATGAAACTATTTTTCCATCAATTTCCTGTTAGAATGAATAAATAAAGAAAACTTTAGTTTTGCCACATTTGTTCTCCATCAGACTTGTAAGAATAAAAAAATCACATAGATCTACGCTTCTTTCTGTTTCTCTTTTATCTCAATCCCCCTCGGTCCCCCTTCATCTTCATATTCCTCAGTGTACCCTCATGTAATTTCCCAGGGTCTCTGTGCATCTTCATCAACACTTGATTCTTTGGTCTCCTTCTCTCTTCTTACATATAGTCCTGGACCATCTCTCTTCTTACATATACTCCTGGATTATGTATGAACATGTGTTTATATCATTAGAGAATACATACATCTGGGAAGGAAAGGGAAGACATTTTCCAAGGAGTCGTCTAGCTCTCTTTTCATTCAACAAGTACAAAAAGTTCTAGGTCTTTTATTCTATTTGGTAAATATGGACCAATAATGGCACCAACCATACATATGTCAGAATGGATATATTCTATATAAATGAAGGGCCACCAGGAGGTGTAATGGTCAGAGACATATAGCTTAGCAGTTACGGACATGGGCTGTAGCCTTAGGCAGCTATGGTATCAAATCCCAGGTCTGCCATTATTAGCTGCCTAACAATTCACATTATTCAGTTTTTCAAAACTTCTGTTTCCTCCTGTGTAAAATGGGCAAAACAGAAGTGTCAACCTCATTGGGTTTTTGTGGGGATATAAACTGCTAATACACAAAAGCATTAACACGGCCCTCATCATTTAATGAACATTCAATACCAGTAAACATCACTAATAATTACTCTTACCTAATTAGATTTTCTGCAATACAAAAAGAGAAAAGAAAATTAAAAACCACAAAAGCCATTTTATAGTTTGTACATCTCAGAAGAACACTGGGCTCCATGAAAAGCCAGAATGTGCTATTGAGTAGAGAGCGTTGGTGGATGTGATTCAAGGCCCGAGGAAGGACTGGGTTGTCTCTGCCAGAGGTAGCGCCAATTCCAGTGGAGCTGTTCTTTTGAATTTGGCCAAAAGGATTTTGAGCTTTGGTGTCTCTTCTGAGAACCCTGCAGTGATGTTTTTATCCACAAGGAAATCTGCAGTGGACATACATGGACCGATATTGGCCTGGCTTTCACCACGAACAGCGCTGTCTCACTTTTCAAGGCCTGAACTCATTACATCCCTTCCACGCCCAACGCCAGCTCCTCTTTCTGATCAGAAGAAAGGCCTCTATTGTTGTGTTATCAGATTCAGAGGCCTATGGGCATCAATAAAGGGAATGAGAACACTCCTGCTATTGTCATCATTCATACATTTTTATGGGCTTCTGAAATATCCTGATGATTAGATATTTAAAAGTAAATATTTTTACTGCACTAGAGAAACACAATTTTTTAAAATCCATTGGGTCCATGAAATCCCCTTCCAGAACTATGTCACTGACACTTTTTTATGAGATTCAATAGCATGGCAGTCGGTGATAATACAACACACAGGCACACACAAAAACACTTGTTCAAAATGGTTACAACGTGACCCTGAAATTTCCAAATAAAAATATTTTCAATGTTTTTGTTATTTTATAATCAGAACACAATTTTCCATTAGGAAATTAAATCAAATATTCTTTTGAAACTGTCTAAATCTTTAAAGTAGTTGGATGTGCTCAAACTTCCCTCTAGTGCCTTCAGAAAATCAATCACTCCAGGGGAGGCAAAAACAAACAAACAAACAAAAATGGTTAGCATACATGATCTAATTTTATTTACTTTGAATTAAAAGAAAATTAGTCTTTTAATTTCTCCAGTAATTGGCTTGAAAGAGACTTTAAAAGATGTCTGTCAAATTTTCATGTCCGATACTGTGTAGGAACCATACAACTCAAATGTAGAAACATGCACAAAGTGAGGGAGATAATTTCCACCGGAGCAGTCTTTGTGTCCAGTCACATAGGAATAAAACACATAAACCTGTGCATATCCTCCTTCTCCATTCTTTTTCTTTTTTTCACTCTAAATTAACTGTGTTTATTACCTCTGCCAATTCGACCTGCCTATACCAATTTCCAGTAACCTAATAATTCCTCTGTGATGCTCACCAAAACATCAGAAGCTCAGGATCTGCCCAAAGTGGCACTTATTCACTGACTATGCCTAAACTTCAAAACAATTGAAAATCTTGGTTCTTAGGAACCTCCATGCTGACCCATAACTCCATTCTCAGCTGAAAAAAGATGCAGCATATCTATAAATCCATATACTTAAAACAGTGGTAAATTTTTCTGTACAATTTCTACATGTGACCTTTATAAGTTATCAATCTTCTGCCACTAGGGGAAGGGCAGAATGATATAGTAGTCAGGTGTGAGGGTGATGAAGTCTGACAGATCTACATTCAAATTCTGGCTGCAACAACTATCATTTGTGTTACTTTTGCAAATTACTTAAACCTCTCTTATTTCTATTTATTTATCTACAAATATAGGGATAATTATATCTGTCTCACAGAGTCATTGTGAGGATGAAGCTAGGTGATCTATATAGAGAGATCCACACAGTGACTGGCACACAGTGTAAGCTCAGTGAAGCTTAGGCATTGTTAATAAAATCACATTGATGTTTTAGTAGGCCTTCCGTACAAAATGAAATTTTAACTGACTTTGAATTTGATGTCTGCCAACTCAGCCATTATAAATCCTTACTGTGAAGCTTCTTTTCTGTAGTGATCTTGACACTTGCTAAGATGTTTCTGTTGAGGATGGGAAAGAATTAAATCTTCTGGCTGGCTACCTCTAAGCATTTTACACAAATACAACCATTACAAGCAAATTTCATAATCACACATTGTAGATGTGTTGTTAATTTTCAAATTCATTAATGAGATATCCTTTATTTTAAATATAATATCCTGGATGGTGAATATATTAAATATAAATATAAATAAATATTATGTATATTTATTTTCAAATATAAGATCTAAAACATCACTCAATTTCACTTTAACAATTTAATTGATCTAGCAAAAACTATTCTCAAGTGGGAAAAAGAACATTTGCCAAATATTTTGTCTAATATTTGGAAGAAAAGAAACTGGCATCTCTTTAACATAAATGACATGCCAGGTTGTAGGTGATGTACTCTATATACATTATCTCATTTAATTGTCAAAACAACCTTATGACCCGGATGCTATTATGCCCATTTTACAGTTGAGCAATCCATGGGTCTGGAAGTTCAAATACATTCCAACTTCATACAGCAGGGATATGCAACCCAGTTCTTCCTGTCTGCCCCAAGTCTCAAAACCTTTCCACTATAGCAATCAAGCAGTGGATTTTTTCATCTCTCAACTGATTGTCTTGGCTGAGGGTCCATCGTCTTTATAATGGTAAAATAACTTCCCAAGACAAGGAAAAATCATTCACAGCAGTTATGTGGCAACAGACTGAATGAAGAGCGTTGAGCCAGTTGAACTGTTTGTTATGCTTATTCAGGTAAATTGCTTACATGTGTAGACACAGTCATTGTTTTCTTTGCCCTAAAAAACTAAAAATAAAAATAAAATCTCCCGTGTTATTCCCATTTCACAGAAAAATAGAAACAGAGGAGATCAAGTTTTCTTCCTCAAGCCAAAGAAGGCTGTTGGCAGGACTACTTTTGACTTTCCCTGGGTTTTTCTTAGGAAGACTGTGTTCACCATAAGGAAAGGGACTCAGTCTCATCAACCCTCATAAAGGCTTAAGGCTGTCACTGACCTTATGCATCTCCTGCAGTGGAATGTTACTTTTGCATTTTTGGACCACACCTTCCTTACCTGGAAGCTCCAATGGAAGGTATAGCCCCTTCTCCGAGAAAAATGCACAGGTGTACCCACAAAATATAGCAGTCAATTCAGTGGTATCGTGGACCTTCCAGGGCCCATGAACTCAGGGCCAAGAATCCTTGATCAAACTAATTTGAGAAGCTTTATTTTGTCTGTGAAGACACTTAGGTCCAACGGGGTTGACCCCTTCAAGACCACCCAGCTAAACAGAGGCAGGGTCTGCTTGCACAGTGTAGACCCCTGCTTAAGAGAAGGCACCCTGATTTTGCTGTCTATGCAAAAATGCCAGTGGCTAGTGCTTAGGAATATGGAGCATACTTTGGGGAAGAGTTTATACTGCAGTGTATTATTGCATATAGAATGTGTTTACATTTCAAAATAGCTTATGGAGAATGTGTCTAAATAAAGGGAAATTAGATCAGATTGTAATGAGTAAAATAAAAAAAACAAAGAAAAACAAGTGGAGAAGCAGAATAAGAACACTTAAAAACTGGGGCTCAAACTTTGCCATCTGATGTGAGAAGAAAAAAAAACTGGTGGTTTTGCAACTAGAACCTTATTTTTCATCAACTTTGAAAGTCTTTTATTTGATATATGTTGTCTTGGCACAATTTCTTTAAACATAGCTTAATTTTGGAACTAAGTTATTATGTCAGCTTTTTCTGTCCTTACCAATTTCACTTTGGCAGTTGAAACTCACCAAAGGATTATTCTCCCTAAATATTAAAAAAAAAAGAACTGATTTGATTCCTTACAGAAGAATTCATATTTCCTTTTCATTGTACTGTCTTTGGAAAGGATGGAATAGATCCAGAGTGGGACCCAGACACATCCATTCCAGGAGTAGGATCTAGCACCATGGAGACTTAAGTTCAAATCCCAGCTGGGTTACCAAGGGTGATTTCACTCAGACTCTCTAACCCCATGTGTTCATCTGAAAAATGGCCATCCTATCAGTCTTCCTTCCAAAGTATTGTCCAGATTATAAAGCACCTATTATGCATAGTTTCCAAAACATGGTGGCACTCAGCCAATGTTACCTGTTAGTGTTCTTCTATGGGCTGGAGAACATGATGTGGAAAGAGCTATCAGAAAAGCCCTCTCTGAGGTCATCTCCCAGGGAATTTGGCTTCATGACGGCTACCTTCTGTGGTCTCATTGAACAAGGCACAGTCCTCAGCTCATTAGACAGCTTCATATCTAGTCTCTACTCTGTTTCAAGTCTGGTTTAGCAACCACCTTAAAAAATGATGAGAGAATCATGGATATGGAGTTCACCCTGAAAAGAAATGCACCTCCTTATTCTTTGTTTAAAATATTTTTTATATGTTGATGGACCTTTATTTTATTCATTTATGTATTTATATGCAGTGCTGAGAATCAAACCCAGTGCCTTACACATGCTAGGCAAGTGCTTTACCACTGAGCCACAACTCCAGCCCCCGCACCTCCTTATTCTTAAGAGTGTTTTTTATTTTATTTTTCTTACTGGTTTGAAATCAAGACAAAAACACAAGATGGTCTGTTGTCTAATATGTCAAGACTTTGTCTCCATCATATATCCATATATAAAATATGTAATTAATCACATATTTTAAATAGCTTTTTTGCCTTGTGAAATTGTAATTTCTTTTTCATACTGCATAACCAGTTGTTTCAAAACTATTAAGGCAGCAACCAAAGCTTCTCAGCACCACTACTGGATACAGATACTACTAATACAAAGAAATGTATATAACTAATTTTTACAAAATGACTTTGAAACATTTTATTTCATATAACTGAATTTATTCATTTTAACTGACACATGAAAATTGACACATGAAAAAATAATATGAGGCAATATACATATAGAAGTCCTAAATCATCATAACATACCACTCTGCTGAAGATCTAGCACATTTTTTGATTTCTTTAAAGTCCTGTACATCCCTGTCTAATTCCTTCCCTGACCTCTCCATTCACAGCAATTCCTAGTGTCCTGAACAATTCATTTATTTCAAAACAAAATTCTGAATGAAGAAATATGAAATTAGGTGATAGTTTATTTGTTTGTTTCCAGGTCCTCCATGACTGGGGCATTCCAAAGATCTTTCCAAAGATTCTTTCCAGACACCTCAGGTAAAGGTGTTAATGAGAACCTCCTCCCCTGAGAGGGTGAGAATTTTTCCTTTCTAAACACACAGGACCAAAGGAGTCTACAGCTGGTAACATGAGAGAAGTATATAATACTAGGAATAAACCATTCTTGTCCAAAGAGCAAAAATGTGATTAAGGCTCTCAGATTTTTCCCTTGAGTCTGTCTCTTCTGCCTCTAGTTTTCTCACTGATTAACAGGTATGAGAGATCTGCTTTTACTGCTGTCATTCAGCCAGGTGGAAATGGCAGACAGAAATGACTACAGAGCATTCCAGAATCTTCGTCAAGGGAAATCTAGCTCAATTGCTTTGAAGTCTTTTAGGGAAGTTCTTGATCTTTGTTATCCCAAAGGTCCATATTGGTATTACCAGAAAATAGCACTGGACATGAAACAGGAGGGTGCTGGACATACAGGCTGTATATGTGGATTTTCATGCATCTGTGGATAAGGTTAAAGAGGAGTCATAAGTATACTCTGTGAACAAAATCAGTTCTTTTCACTAGTTTGCTACGTAACAATCAACATTCATCAGCAGCTGGAAAATCAGTTTTTAGACTATTGTAAATCAGCATTAACTTGGGCTTCTCTGTATCTGAATTGTTCATCATTTATTCAGGGACTGTAGTAAAGTACAGCTTTGAACTATTTATAAATAAAGGATTTGATTAGCATGTTAAATATGTAAGCTACATTCCATGCCTTAGTTTTTAAACACCAGAGATTACAACTTTTTGAAATGTTTTAAATAACTGTAGAAACATTCACTTACATTTAAAAGCTAATTTCCTAATCATAAGTCATTTTTATTCGTTCACTTTTTTAAACAGGCATCTGATATTTTGCTACCCTGGCGAAAGTTACCAGGTATACTTGAACATTTTTCAAGACAGAATTTCTTTTAAAATATTGCATAATTTATATCAGCCTTCCTTCTAGTTAGTCTAGATTGGTGAGCTCGAGTATTACATTTGAGATTAGTACCAATTAACTAAGTTAAAAATGTGAGGGTTTATTTTCCATTTTAATAACTCCCTGCATCACATACAGTTCCTTCGTTGGAATAAAAATCTTGGTAAAGTACACATCTGCCACTATAAATAGCAGCTATAAGCCTGAGCGTTCAGGAGTCTCCTGAGAGTGTATTTTAAACCCCATATTGTTTAGAATAGGAAATTCTTTCACCATTCACATGTTCCATTGTGGGTGACATGGACTATTCCATGTCACATCCCTACTGCCTTCCATTTTCCCGTGCCACTTAGGAATCAAACCGACAGGTTCCAGAAGAGTGCTCAGTATGTTTTGTTTTGTTTTGTTAATGTTCCTAAGGCTAGCTGGGTCTTATTGTCCTGTGGGAATTTTGCATAGTTCTTGGGGTCTCCAAATGAAAGTTAGATAATTCCCAGAGCTGGCTGCAGCAATTAGGTCATGAAAGAGTCCTTTATTTCTGGAACTAGTAGCTCTACTGAGCCTGCTTACAATAACAGCAGTCATCCCATTTTGGATTCCCACAGAAAACCTTGCACTGTTGGCAGGTTTTTCTGGGGAACTCAAGAGATTCATATGGAAAATAACTGAGCAGGAAGTGACCGAAGGGATGGGCAGCATGAGATGATGGGTTATCATGCTGATGCAAAGACAAAAAGCATCATGGGAGATAATTGCACCGCATGTTTCCCAAGGCACTGTTGGCAACTCCGGTTGTGTGTATGTACCTCTGCCCACTCCTTCCTTAAATAGTTCTTCTGTTTCTCTAATCAAGACTATTGTATAAATCTTGATTTGGTTTTTCTTTTCAAGTGATGGTCCATTTGGGCAATCTAATATTCCCTCATTATTTCTCCTTCCCTGATGAAGAAGATGAGAGAGAAACTACTGTTTAGGAGTATCAGAGACAAACACTGATGTAGAAAGAGTTGGTACCAGATGCTCTTCTTGCAGTTACCTCCTTTAATAGCCCTTAATTCTTTCTACCTCAACATGAAAGCTAAGCGTTGCAATTGCATGTGTTCTCTTTGAGCCAATCTCTTCGTGCTGTATCCTGACTACCCGAGGTCATCATTGCTACAGGTGCTTGGTGGATTCTGAACAAACAGAATGGAGTTTTTATAAAACTCAACACCAAGGCAGGATAGAAATTCTCAAATCTTTTAGTTCCTAAGTGCTTCACATCGTAGGCACGTGAATATAAATTTTAGCATTGCGGCATCTATCAGCACTATGGAAGAGCTGAACTAACAAGGCATACCTTTTAGAAAGGGGTCAGTTTTTCCCAAAATCTCTGTCTGAAGGCCATAATTATTGCTAGGTGACTGATTTTGGTGCCCTGTTGGGTTATATAGTCAGAAATTAATATTCTCTCTCATATTCTCTGAAAGGAGGTTGGACGTCCAATTCATTGAACTCAAGTTTACAAAGCTACATACCCAAGCTCACACAGTCAGTGGCAGGGTACAATCTGGTAACTTTGTCATGTACTCCAACTCTAGGGCTTTTATCTCCCAGATTTCTTTGTGCAAGGAAAAATTCAATGATATCTAACTCCTACTAAAGAAGGTACCTTTTGGATCAGGATGAAAGAAAGGACCCTGGATAAATGTCCAGCAGATCTGGGCTTCCTCATCTATGAAACAGAGCCAACACTTCCTGGGGTGGGTGAGAAAATGAAGTGAGATGTGGAAAAATACCATCAAAAATGTACAGGGGAGGCCTAAGCCATACATTTATCATATTGAGGTGTCTGTGTGCTTCATTTAAATCAGAGTCTTTCTGTGTATATAGAGCTGCAGGTCTCACTCAGTCACATGTTATGTTTCAAAGGCAATCCTCACACTTCTCAGTCTGCTGCCTCTACCATCTCACTGACCCACAGGCATTCCAGGCCCTTGAGGCTCAGGTATAGAGAAAATACTTTAAAATGTCACCTGTCACTTCTCTCAGAGCCTCTCATCTCTGGAAGGGGCTTAGGACCTCCATTATAAATTAGAAAAAGGAAAGCCCTTTTACTGTCTCTTTCCCTGTAGTGGTGAATTGAGGAGAAAATTCAAAAATTTAAAATGATGGCTTTATCTTAATTGGAATGAATGTACTATTTACTGAGAGTAATAGTAAATAGTAAACTGTGCTTGGGCCAGTTTATTTGTTTGGTTCTGCTTCTAAGTTGGCAGAGGTGCTCCAGCTTTCAGGGATTCTGTGCTCTTCCATATCAACTGACTTCTTGCTCCCAAGCCTCTTATAACTGGGGAACTCTCACTTACCTTGAATGTTTAGCTCAGTGGTCACCCTTTGGGAAAATCCTTCCCAGATGTCTTTGATCAAAGTGGCTGGTTCCCCACGTTGTCATGCAGTACTTTTCATGTATGTTAATTATTACCACCTATTTTATGTCTGTATTTGTCCACATATTTATTTTCTCCCTCAAATAGAAAGCAATGCTAGATCAGGAACCACATCTTCCCCAAAGCTCAGAACACAATGTCAAATAAGCATGAATAGGGCTGGGGCTGTAGCTCAGTGGTAGAGCGCTTGCCTACCATGCGTGAGGCACTGGGTTCGATCCTCAGCACCACATATAAATAACAAATGAATAAAATAAAGATCCATCAACAAATAAAAAATTAAAAAAAAAAAAAGCATGAATACTTCATTTACTTCTGGATATCAAGGCAGTACTTTGCTAAGTTTGCTGAACTATTTGAGAAGAGGAAGAATTGTTAGTGGCCTTTGTGAAATCCTCTGGGTACTGACACCATCAGCTCCTTTCCTAAGGTCTCATCATTTCCCACCTGAGCCTTCAAGTCATTGGAATCTCGATTCTATTATCTTCTTCTTTAGTGATATGAAGAGATTCATCTCACACATTTTTCTGACTTTTACATCATAGAATTTTAACCATTTATGTTTAGTTTTATTATGAGGATAAATGATATCAACAGAAGAAGAGTCAATTTCCTTTTATTGGCTTATTGCTCTGGTATGCAAGCCCTTAGTATTATTTGCTATCAGCATCTGTACTGTAAAATCAGGTAATCATCCAATTACAGGATTCCAACCAAACCCTCAGGGTTTAATGGTGAACAAGCTGTATAATCAAACCTTTCTCTAATGAAAGACCAACTGTGTGGTTGGGGAGAGTAAAGTGCTTCCTTAATCCCATGAGGATGGGAAGAAGTAGACAAGGGGTGGGGCCAACCTCAAACTAGTGTTTATCAACTCTTCCTGAAATAGAGAGTGTCTAATGTACAAGCTGGGTCTAAAGTTTACTTTAAGTGGTGGATTGTTTTCTAGTATTAGGAAAAAGGATGGAACAAAGAATAAAAATATAAATAAAATATATAAAGCAATACATTCCAACTAAAACTTTTTATCAAGGTATGAAGGTTTCAATTTTTTTTCAGTAAAGTGGAACCATTTTTGTTTTGTTTCTATAAATAGCCAATACACCTTGAAAAGTGCTGCAGGAATATTTTGAAACTGAGTTTCTTCCTTATAAAAGTATACCCTTTGGTTAATTTGTTAACATAAAAGTTTTAAATAAAATAAAATCAGCGATCTGGAACACTCAGAACACGTGGACCTAGAAGCACAATAGAATATTCTCAGAATTCTATCTCTTAATTTTTAACTTAATTTTTAGTTCTTAGATCCACTAGGGAAGAGTCAGAAGGAAAGATAATTTGTGGTTATCCTAGAAAGACTCTGAATTCTAAAATACCTGGGAGAATCTCAGATTACTCCAGCCCTCTCTACTTTGCAACATATTCATATTTCACATTGTTGGCTTTCAAATCTGAAGTGACTATCTGCTACTTTTTAAAAGGTACCATCCATTTTATTTTCTTTATTGTCTTCAAAAAGACTTAAAATTAAAAAGTTTTCCAGATGGCTTCTGGCTTTTAAACAAGAAAAATGAGTATGATTTTTTAATTAGATGTTTTCCCTTAAAAGCCTGCCTGCTTCTAGACTATAAATTAATGAGCACAAAAGAGCTCATTTGCTTTTCCTGTCTTAATCCTAATAAGGGCTTGGTTTTATTGCTCAATAACTTCAAAGTAAAATAGCAACCTAATACTGAAAATCTTTCTTCTCTTAGTCTATTTCTAATCTCCTGCCTGAGGCTGCCACCAAAAAGGCACCTAAGAATTCTACAATTCTATTTCTGATAAATTCAATCCACAAGGGTCAAGTTGCATTAGTATCCCAGATTTATGCAAGTGGAATCTAACTATACTCTGTGAGATTAGCAAATCTAATGAAAGAATGAGCCAGGAGAAGATGTCTGCATGAATGGCAAGTCTAAATCCAAGGTTGACATTGGGCATCTAGAAACATCCAAATGAGATAGACTGAATCTGAGGATTTGTTCTGGCTTGTGACATGAGATATCCTCTGTCTCTGAGAGAGATGTGTCCTCGTATCTTCTATTGGCTGGGTGAAATATTCCTTGTGATGATTTCACTTCTTTTTGCTCTGACTTCCCATTCATGAAGAAGTCTTTATGCAGCTTCCTGACATTCTGGGTTGGGGCATCAGTGATGTCCTGGCTGAGGAGTAAGAGTTCTCCAGATGCTTATGAGGGAGGTCATCCATTCTATCTTAATTAATTGGCATTATGATATAACACATCAATCTCTCCTGTTTCCGTAGTTAAGTCAGTATCTCTGAGCTCTATCAACTCTAGAACTCCCCAAATCCAGTCTCTGGTGTAGCAGAGTACCTAGATCCTATACTATGATGAATAACCAGAAAAGGCCACTCTGTAGAAGCCTTTGGAAGGACCAGTCACTGATCTTCTTGGTGCAGCTTCTCTACTCCCTTGTGGTCCCTCATCAGCCCAGAGAGCAAATGACAAGTACCTATTAACCACACTATTCTAGGCTGTATAGGATATTAAAGTGGTATTAGGGCAAATATCTGCTAGAAAAAAAAAAGGTTATGATATATTTGATAAGGAAAAAATATATACACAAGCATAATGAATAAATAAGACTCTGTGTATGGATCCATATTTATATCAATAGATATCATGTACTGATTTGTGTGAACATTATTACAAAATAGGACAGTACCTAATCCAATATGACACCTATAATTATACCATCATTTATAATATAAATAATAAAAATAATACCTAACATATCCAAAGCAAAAAGTAGGCCAATAGTAATGGGAAACAATATGCTTCAATCCAGGTCTGACTTCCAAAAGGAGAAATCAATATATTTTCAGACCTTATATGGTATCACTGGAAAAAAGCTGGATTTGATTCCAGCTATAAAAGCCATGTGTGAATTTAATATCCAGATGCATAAAGTGGACACCAGCAAATATATTTATGGTTGTGGAAATATTTAGGTACTTTGAACAAGAGTCAGACACACTAAGAATTCTGTGGCTTATGAACTGACATGTTTCCTTTGAAGATTTGACCTTTCTCCTGCACTAGAATATATCCTTAGAGTCCCTGTGATAATTGAATTCCCTTCACAGTTTAACTTCATCTATGTACAACAAATCTATATTCTAAATATATCACTGTGGTCTAGATTCAGTTTCCTACACATAAAAATTGTATTATTCCTGTATACACTTCTTTCCTAGAATTATATAAAGGAGATAGGACTATTATTTTCACTGAGACCAGAGCCAGGAATTTGTAGACACATATTGGCAACTGTTCATTCAAGAAACTGTTGCTAAGGCCCTACTATTTGCAAGCACTGTTTGATTGTTTTAAAGATGTGTTTCAAGCTGGAGAGCAGAAGAGAGTTGGAAGCATAGTTCCTTTAAGATAGAAACTTTTCTCTCCAGACAAAAAAAATAGTCCAGCTGATTAAAACCTTGATTTCAGAAAGACCTTACAGAATAGACAGACCTGAATAATCCAAAAAGTTTCAACAGAAAACAAGAACTTTGTAGTGAACTAGCCGAAGAGGCTGACTCATACATTACGACATAATTATTTCTCAAAAACATGCAAACAAGAGTGGGCTCTAACTTCCTGCTCTCCCTGTAAGATGATAACTTACAAGGAAACAGTCAAACCTAGGAAGACTTCATGGGTTGGAGCAAGCCACTGGTTCTTAAAGAATCACTAAAGACAGAGAGTAAAGCATTCTAGATTAAAGGAGAAAGGATTGCTCTTCAGGTTAGGGTGGGGAGCATCAAGAAATGTCAGGCAAAGGAGGACAAATGGGAATAATCCACACTGAGCATCAGTCACCATTATGATCAACGTCAGGGCATGTCATGCTGACTGAAAACATGTGTGAGTTTGTCACTGGGGGTAGTTAGATATCGGGCTGTGCTTCAGGGGAGGAACTGGCAGGCAAGGCTAGGACTTGAGATTTGGCCTTGGTAAGCAAAGAATGCCCTCTTTCTAACTGAGTCAGAGTTCTGTGCTAAGGAACCTGCATCTCACCATGAAAAATACAGAAACATCAAGATAGAATGCAATGATGTATTACTATGCACTTCCATCCTGGTCCATCCTAGAACCAAGTACACAGTCTGGTGGCATTCATGGTGATGCACTGAGGTGAGACCAGAGATGCTTGTGGAAAAAAGGGGAGGAAGAGTTCAGAGTTATTGACTTTGAAGATGGTCGATTGTGCACAGATACATTCAGAAGAATAGCTTCCTCCAGGATTAAAAGAAGAAAATGTTATCCTGGAGCACATAGAGGCACTGAGTTACCTGGAACTTAGGCCAGATGATGGGCGTGTACATGATCACTGTGGTATTTATAATTCATTTTAGTTTATCAAATTACAGAATAAAATTTAATTTTTAAAAGATACAAAGCCCTTCTAGCTATTACATTTCAATCAGAATCTGCCTATGGGGGTCAATAGAATCACATTACTAATAATATAATTCATTTTTATAGATGCTCTTAATTGTTTTATTTATGAAACTTCTTATGATAATGTTTTTATATCAAGTTAAATTTTATTTAATGAAGAAATCTTCCCCTGAACACCAATAACAATTCTTACATGAATGAAAATAAAATTACTCTTAATGGTACCTGTTTATACAGGACTCCCACTTTACCTGTGATTTAAAAAAAAGTCCGCACTGATTATTTCTGGGAATCCCCATGGGCTGTCTCACACAAGCTCATGAAGGATATGCTCAACTACCATGAGCCACCTCTATGACTACTACTGCTTGGCTCCTGCCCCAGTGTGGCCCTGGCCCTCTCTGCCAGGAAGTCACTTGCAGTACACCCTCCACCGTCCCTGCCCTAGACCCCACCCTGAGAGTATCTTTTGGCCTCTGTGTACTACCACATGCCCTGAGATGCAAATTTTAGAGGTATCAAAGTGGCCCTGGATTCTTTTAAGTCCTCCAGAGTTCTGAAACCATACAAGAAGAAAGGAGGTGAAATGGTGACCCCCTCTCCTCTGCTGTTACCCTTTGTCACCTAGGCACTGAAACTTGACTTGCACTTAGCACACACCTTGTGGAAACAGCTTCAACATCCCTGTGCTGCCACCTGTCCTCAGGGCACAGACCTGCCACAATGCAGCTGGGCTAAAGGAGTAATTCCAAAGTTTCCAACTGCAAAGGACATCCCCAGTCCCTCAGGCAAATCATCTACCTCACCACTCAGTTATGCAAGCTGCTCAGATATATCTCAATTCCAATGGTGGACATGACTACACATGAGGCTGGGTCACCACTGGTACCATTTATGTTCCCATTTTTTGATTCAATTATAGAAAAAATAAATTAACTTGGTCAAGGTCGTGATTTGCTCTTTAGGAAGTCACATGTGCTAATTGGTTTATGTAATGCATGTTATAGGAAGCATACTCAGCTCTAGGCACTGCACTTAACAGGGTGAAAGGAGGGTCACAAAGAGGAGTAAGACATAATGCTGTCCTCAAAGAGCCCTCAGTTTCATAAGGGAGACAGAGGCATATGAACATACTGTTGATGTAGTCTATGATCTTGAACTATATATATTGCTTCAAGTAGGAAAGTAGACTTCTCAGGTATTGAAATTCAAGTAGATGCTCCTTTCAATATCTTTTTGCACTTTTTGAAATCAGTCCTTGAGTTCCATAGTTTCCTATTTAACTTACCAAGACTTTAGACAAGAAAAATATATACTATATCCTGAAGGAGTTGAAACATGGGCCTCTGAAAATGGTATGAAGTTCACTATATTAAGGACAAATAATAATAACAACAAAACAGCTGTACAAATAAATACTGGAGGTAGACTAAGCAACAAATCTGGAAGAATGAGGAGGAGAGGGAGGGGGAGGAGGAGGAAGGAGGAGGAGGGAAAAGGGAAGGAGGAGGAGAAGAAGAAGGAGAAGGACAAGGAGAAGGAGGACAAGGAGAAAGAGGACAAGGAGAAGGAGCAGGAGGAGGAGAAGGAGAAAAGAAACCTGTATTTAGCCCAGAGGTGAATGAATGGTCTCTGTAACAGAGGCTGTTATCAATGAGAAAATGAGGTAAGGATGTGTTTGCAGGAATGTGGCAGACAGCACGGGGACTTCTTCCAGGCACATGCAGCCTTGTCAAGCTTTTCTTACGTTCCATATTGGTTTCCCATTTAAAGAATTGTTATATTAAAAGGGTGGAAAATGGCCATTGAGATCTAGCCTAGAACAGACAAGGCTAAAGGATGACTTAATATCTATGGCCTTAAGAGACACAAGTGGGTTTCTGTTTTAGCAACAGGAAGTCTAGCTTGATAGTAGAACAAATTGAGAACAAGAGTGACTAACCGGACCTCAATCACAGGATGTCACCTTTTGAAGTAGAGTGCTTCAGCTCTATTTCTTTCAGAGCACTGTTCACTTTTCAGCTTGTGGTGAAAGGTTTGTGTACATCCCTTATCTCCTTCCAAGAATGCCTTTCTTATTTTTGTATCCCCCACAACTCTCAGTACAATGTCTTGTTTGCAATAATATTTAACGTAAGGGGGTGGGGAGCATGCTGGGACAAAACTACATGGCCGATCACAAAGGCAACGAGCGAGTGCAGCAATTCAAGCCCTTGTTACAGGCCTAGAGACAGAAGAGGCAAAGAATAGTGAAGAAACAGTGTTAGCACAGACCACAAGGACTCCGGTCAAGGGAGATGCAAAAGGGAGAAGTATTTCCTGAGAATATTTCTTAGGCTGTTAATATGCAATATCATTGAGCAGTTTGATGCAATATAAGTAAATATGTTCAATGCCATGGTGAGGGTGATGCCATCACTGGGGGCTGGTAGAAAGGAGGAAAAACATTCTACGTGCATATATATAATTAACTCCTTTACTTTCATTCCTAGCCACCTCGTGGTGAGCTACTGTCTAGGCAAGATTGTTGCCCAAGAGTGTAGAGTTCATGAATTTCTTTATAAGAAAATTGAGTTCCAAGAGCCTTTTCAAAAATCCCCTTTAAATTATTTAAACTGTTGCAAGTAAATTCCAGTTAATTTTGCAGAAAATGAATGGCTCTATATGTGCATGTATATTGCATGTGTGTGTGTTTGCATATGTGTATGTGCATTCATGTACATGTGTTTTATGTTTGAGTGTATATGCATGTGCAGGTATGCATGGATGTGTGTGTGTATGTGTGACTTAAGTGCATTAGTACAGTGCATATGGCAGTTCCCACATACTTCTCTTTTCTCTAGGGAATTGCTCCAAAGTAGAAGCTATTCTTAAACAACTATTGCAGACTATGAAGTCTGGAACAGATCATGTGGTCCAGTCTTCTACCTCCATGTAATAAAGTTATTTTTAAAATCATATTTTATTAATAAAGGACCACCCTGTGGTGGAAGCTGTTCCTTTCTATCACACTGACCTCCACCAAGTCTTCCCAGCCCAGAATCTCTTTGATGAAAAATTAAACAATAAAGCGTCCAGAAGGAAGGGATGCAATAAGTAATCTGAGCGTGGCCCAGATTTTTATTTTCCCAAGTCAGAATCCTGAAGTGTCATCCTATGTGTGATACCCACTATCTTGCCCAGTTGTTCACAGTGCCCAAGAATGGTCATTAGATCAGTTCTCAGAGATGCCAGTTCTGGAAGCTGGACTTTGAGATCTCCAGGCTTCGCCATATAGTGAAATCACATACGCATGTGCAGAACACTGTAAGTAACCTTTAGGTTGCTCTCCCTAATTCTTCTCACTCTGCCCCCACCCCCAGCCTCTGGCTTAGAGGACCACCTGGAAGCTGTCGCTCAACCCAGTGTGCACAGAGTTCCTGATTCACTTGTTATCTTCCTGCCTCTCCCTGCATCACATCTGCCCATCATTGGCCTCCATGCTCTGCCTTTTCTCTGCTGGTGTCTGACCGAGAGGTCCAAGACTCACTTCTATTTCCTTGTCAGTACTATGGCATGAGTTATGACACCAGTGAATTTTACTGTTGCACACTGGAGACAGACAGCTACTCCCCAGATGCACTGCATTAATAACAAGGGGCCAGCTGAGAGCATGCACGAGGTTTCCCTTTCCCTGTCTCTACCAGGGGGAAATAGTGCAATGTGTATCCTTTACACGACTCCAGTCCATGAATATGGGCACCTGAGAGTAAGATTACTACATTCTTGCTTTCTTCTGTGGAGGGCAAGGGGTGTGTGTGTGTGTGTGTGTGTGTAAAAGAGAGAAAGAAGAGAGAAAGGGGGGGAGACTGATTACTGGCCTGGAAAACCATGGATTTTTTTTCTAGACTATTCCATTTTGTGAGCCTATTCTGAACATGACAAAATTATACTTGCCATCTCAGTATTGGAGTGGGAGGGGAGATTAAGGTGAAAAGAATGTTGTCAGGTAAAATTTATTCCCAAGGTCAAATGAGTATCATGAACAAATATGTTATTTTTCTATTACCACTGTAACAAACAACCACAAACTTGGTGACTTAAAACAACACAGACTTCTTATCCACAGGTCTACAGAAGTATGACCCAGATCTCACCAGGATGAAATCAAGGTGTCCTTAGGGTTTCATTCCTTTCTGGAGGTTCTAGAGGAGAATCCATTTCCTGGCCCTTTCCTGAATGGCTGGGCTGCTGCATTCCTAGGCTCTGGGCCCCTTTGCTCCACCATCAAAGCCAATAGTAGCTATATCTCTCTGACCTTCTGTAGTCCTATCTCCCTTTGACCACAGACAGAAAAGTTTCTCTGATTTTAAAGATCCATATGATTAGATTGCACACCTTGGTAATCCAGGGTAATCCCCCTCCCCTTTCAGTGTCTTCAGTTTAATCACATCTGCAAACTGCCTTGTGCAGTATAAGTAACATTCCTCAGTTTCTAGATATTAGGGCATAGACTTCTTTAGGGGGAAAGTTCTTCTGCCTCCAACAGCAAACCACGGAATTTAATATGCAATCAAAGGGCAAAAAATTAAATGAGCAATCTGAGATTGATTGCCTTTGCTATTTACCAAGAGAATAATCTAACCCTACATTGTGGGGATCTGACTGGCTCTACTCATTTGACAGAAAGCCAGGCCCATAAGTAGTTGGGTCCTCCAGCACCAATATGTTCATCGCTCATTAGAGATGAAGGAATGCATTCATAACTCAAGCCGAGACGTTGTGATCTTCAGATAGAATCAACAACACCCCCTCCTCAGGGGCTGGAATTTGTTTACCTTCCAAGCTGTTGCTGACCAGCTTCCTTTGCCCACCTTGGATGGTGAGATCATCTTCTGAATGCCATGGATGCTCATGGGCACCCTGTTCCAACATGTTCCCAGGCAGCTGTTCCTCTCATTTCTCCAGACTTGTGCAAGCACCAAACACCCTGTACACTTCAACCCATCACTGAGCAGAATCCGTGTCTCTTCATCCTTTACATTTGGTTTGCATTTTTATGTCATGCATCTTTCCCTGGATAAAAGGGATAAGAGGGGTTTCTCAGATTTGATTTCTCAGTGGGAACTGTTTGCTTTGGAAGCCGCCTACATCAATGCTAATTGAGAACAGAACTCAGGAGGAGGGCCTGAGAACGGCACCCGGATGAACTTTTCGGTGGGCCGATTTCTGTTGATCTTGTCAGAATGGGGTTGTGTCTGCATGTAATAATACCATGATCAACTCTTTCCAAAAGGCCAGCACAGGCATCAGCATCTTTTCCCTTGACTAGTTCCCTCCCTTGGGATAGTTACTTATTCCATATAGTTAAGGATATGAAGTCTTCCTCAGGAATGCTACTGGAGATTCCAGCCCCTACGATGCAGCAATAAGGATCTGGAGCTCTCCAAACAATTTACGCCCTTCAAATCTAAATTCGATGGGCTTCTATTAGAGAGAGTACAGTAAAAAATAACAATCAGCTCTCTGATGATCCCGTGTGGAGGGAAAGGGTGGGGAGGAGTAGATTTGGCTGAGGACAAGCCCAGACTTTCGTCACAGGGACAGACCAAAGTGTTAACACAGAGGGAGGACACTGGAGCATCCTGCACACTGCATTTCGGTCGCAGATGACATGGCCCACCCGCGGGACCGTTCCACGCCCTGACAAATCCGCCAGGTCCCGGTGCCTCCGCGGCCCGCCGCCCCTACCCAGCTGCCGACATGCTCGGCGGATCCGGGTCCCACGGAAGACGCAGCCTGGCCGCGCTCTCCCAGTGAGTCCTCATTTTGCCTCTTCTGATTTCTCTTTTCTTCCCCCCTCTCTGCTTTTTTTTTTTTTTTTTTTTTTTAAACAAAAGAATTGTGGCATAAAGGAAAAAAAAAAATTGTGGGAGTGGGAGGGGAGAGGAGACAGGAGGACGGAAGCAAGGGAGTATGCAAGTTCCAGACCTGCTTGAAACTTTCAGGTCTCAGCTGCGTGGTGGTTCTGATTTTCTGGTTTCCCTCGTTTCCAGAACATTTAGGGTGCTTTAGGCGAGTTTACATCTATGCACGGGTTTCTCCAGTCCAAATACCGATCGACAAAGCATTGTGCTTCTAAAGATCTGCTGTTAATTTAGACCTAAGCCCTCTCTGCTTCAGAGTGATCCATTTGCAGGACTCAGAGATTTCACATTGCCCAATCCCTAAAGTAAACAGCCCGGAGCCCTCAGTATAGTGACCATCTGACTGGGACCAAACAAGACCCAGAGCATATGCTATTGATCAGGGAATTGTTCAGATAACGGGCTCCAAAGTTTTGAGATCATGAAACCCTGGAATGTGAAAGCCAGAAGGGGCCTCCAGGATCGCGTGGTGCAATGCTCCTGTTCTAAAGAGGAGGAGACGGAGCCCATAGGGGTAACTGACCTCTCCAAAGTCAGATGACAATCCGTGGGGAAGCCATGTCTGTACTCCCAGCCAGGGCCGTTTTCACACTGGCGTTTATGAGGTTTGAAAAACTTACTGGGTCTTCGGGGAAAGTACCGCGCGCAGAAGTAACCACACCAAATGGGCTTTCAGTAAGGCTTTTCCATTTTTGAGAGTTTTGGCACTGATTCAGAATGACAATTGTTGTTCCAGTTGTTCCAAGCGTTTGTGCAACAGTTAATCAAATAAACAGAAGAACTCGATGGGGTCCTAAAGCCAAGGCCCATTCCCATTATATTAGCAGACCTCTTGGATAAAGTTTCTAGAAGTGTAATCACACACGTATGAGAGTTCAAGGGACTTAAGAGGTTATCTGTGTAGTCCAGTGCTTATCACACTTTTTAAAAAATACAATTTAATCTTACAAGGAATCCTATTATGTAAAGGAGATGTTCTGGTTAAATAGGTTTTGGGTCTAGAGCTCTGGATCCTCACAACACTGCCTGATTGCAGCCCATGTACACACTCAACCCCACTCCTAATTCCCCCAAATGCCCTCTCCACCCAAATGTCCCTGGAATCCTAGATCTCCATGAACAGTTCAGAAACCACTGATCTTGTTGAACACCTTCATTTCAGACAAGGAAACTGAGGCTCAGCGGAGGTAAAGGGCTTGCCCAGGACTCACAGCTGGTCAGCTGTAGAGCCTGGAATGCTTGGGAAAAACATATTCTTACTCTCTCTCCTTCCCAGATGCTCCCCTTGGACACCTGGCCCTGGCTGTTGTTTCCACTGCAACATGCCTGTGGTTCCATCACTTTTCTTTCTCCATCTTTCACTCTTCTCCACGCACTCTGTCACTTCCTGAATCTCAACAGTTATTGCTTTCCACCTGGATGATTGTCATTTCCTCACATCTGGCCCCTAGCCTCAGAATCTGTCCCCTTTCAGATCCAGTCTTCCCATCTACCCCCACATAGCATCTCTGCCTTTGAGGATAGAGCCCACTTTCCTTAATATGATATACAAAGTTCTTCACATTCTGCCTTTAATATTCCTTCCATTCTGACCTTCCAGTGCTCCAGCCAAATCATTCTCTCACTGTTCTCCAAATTCGTCATCTACAAGCTGCCTCCATCTCTTGGCTCACTCTAATCCCTGCACGGGGAATAAATGCCTTTCTGATTTCCTTCAAGGCCCTGAGCAAATGCTGCCTTCCTCAGTTCCTGGGCTCCCTCTCTTTTCTCTTTGTCCATCCATTTATTATTAGTCCTGTGCTAAAGCTAGTGGAGAACATATCTGTCCTCCTCTCGGTTGATCACAACTCATTTGAAGGCAGGAACTATTTTGAATCTTGAGCATCTTGAACAATGCCAATACTAGAAAAATAGGAAGTTTCCTAGTTTGAAGTTTGAAGAAATCAAACTCATTTCATCTAAGTTTACACTTTTCGTTTCAGTTCATTTGACACACAAAACCTTTGCACCTTTGGTTTCGCAAGGAGTACCAGACTAAATGCTAAAGCAGGTGCCCGACCAAATGAACTCTAAATTCCTCTGCATTTCCGTCAGATAATTTATCTCAGTTTCATCACCTACAGAACACGATTGGCAGTGATTTTTTTATGAGGCACATTAAAATTCCTGAACGCCAAGACCTGCACAAGGACCATGTTATTTTCAAGAGCAGGTGTGAACGGCTACTCAGTTTTTTCGGTTTCAAGGTGTGTTTAATCACTGAGAGATTCTGCACTTGCAGCTTACCATTTTCGCTGCTATTTTATCCTTTCCCTGAAGCCCTACTAATGTTTACTTGAGTTTACATTTTGAGTTTCCTGTAAATGTTTGTGTTTCCGTCCGCTAAGAGTTACATTTCTTAAAAAATAAGATGCTTTTAAGTATCCTCAGGATGAAAGTTAAAAGTTTTGTTCTTATGTCACATTTTTGTCACAAATGTGAAAGGGGATATAAATTTTAAGTCTATGGAATCAAGGAAATAGGGGAAATTATTTAGTTCATCTCACTATTTTCCAAGAGAACTAAATTGAAAACATTGCCCAGAAATAATTAAATGATTGGCATAATTTTATAAGATTCTGCAAAATTGACAGAAGAAATAAACACAGAAATGTTCAGATTTGTAAAAAGCATAAGAATACATGGTTTATGCAGTGTGATATGGCAATGTAGCATTTCAGTTTTCCAGGATGCTAAATTTGTAAATAATAATAATTATAATGGAAACCATTTTGCTCCCTTCTTTAAAATAAGTATTATAATACATTTGAGATACTTTCTAATAGCTTGGAGGTATCACCATGAACAGTTTTTTTAGTCATGCATCAAAACAATGATACCTCAGAGGATACGATAATACCTCAGAGGATAATATGCCCACCAAAAATGGGTCTGGTTATTATTATGTGATGTTTTCTGTCTTCTTAGTAATGCTTTTTATTTCTTCTAGTAGCTACTATTGCACCTTTCTGTAGTGTTCCACTCTATTCTGCTGTGGCCAAGCATGCCAGAAAACCTGTTGGTTAATATTATGTTCAAAGTAAAAATCAATAGTCCAGTTAGAAGAAACTTCTCTTTTCCAAAGCAAAGGGCATGTCCATTTTGTGACTGCTGGTTTGCATACCTAACTGGCCCTTTTGTTCACTTTTGAGTTCAAAGATAGGTTTTATGTGCTTGAATTTTCTGTACCTTTTATCTGGTGAAGAGTGAAATCATTAATGGTTATGGATAAAAAATATAAGAGAATGGCTGAAAAATATGTCATTGTACTTTGCATGTATTGGCCAGTCTCTAAAGGATATTGCTGGACTGTTCTTGCAGGGATTATGGAAGTGGTCCTTCCAAACTTTATTGAAGGGCTCTAGATTTTTCTGTGTGTGTCTTTCCTAGAAATGGCCAGGCACATGAATAAGGTATCTGCTGGCCACAGTTGATGCTATCTCCATTACTCTTTCTTTTTTACTTCTCCTTACCTTTAACCTATTGATACTTGAAATGAGCCCTCACTTCGCGCTGCTTATCACATCTCTCCAAGCCTATCAAAAATGGCTTTTCCGAGCTGAGTCAACCAGTGACAAGAGGGATGAGGCATAAGGGAAGAGTTTTGCTGTCCTCTGGAAGCTGATTTGCCTCTGGCATTCCTAACTAGACAGTTAAGATGCTTTTTCCCACAGAAATACAGCTTCGATTCTCTGTACTAGCTTCCGACATATCTTGGGTGGCTGGCCTAAGTTCCCAACTACCATGTGTAATGGTGTTTGAAGTTCCAAAAACCAATTTACAAATGAAAGTTTTGGAAGAGGCTCTCCATAAATGTAGTGCTGCCTGGATTTATTTCCAAGCCTAATTGAATTTTTAAGAGGAGTCTTTAAAAAATCTGTAAACTTTGTTCATTTCCATCTATTCATTCAACAAATATTCATTGAGTGTTTCCTGTACTGGTTTGTCCTGCTGTACTGGGAACTAAGAACAGAAAAGAACAAAGTACAGGCTCTGACCTTGAGGTTATCTCAGCTGCTAACCCCCAAGCCGCTGCATAAGCCTTTCTTTGATTATCTGCACATACCTACCATCCAACACACACATACAGCCTAGTCCATTTAGGGAGATGGCTTCAGTTGGAGCAGTATAGATCCATGATTATCTAATCCCTGTTCTCAATTTTATTTTTTTTCCTGTGATCTTTTGAAATAGATACATTAGGTAGAGATGGAAATGTGTTTCTCAAAACAGTGTTCATTCTTGCTGTGTGCGATGTCCTCTGATATTGGGGTGGGGGGTTCTGGGAGTTGAACAGGGGCACTTAACCACTGAGCCACATCCCCAGCCCTTTTTAAAATATTTTATTTAGAAACAGGATCTTGCTGAGCTTCTTAGGGCCTCACTAAGTTGCTGAGGCTGGCTTTGAACTCATGATCCTCCTGCCTTAGCCACCCAAGCGGCTGGGATTACTGGTGTGCGCCACCACGCCTGGTGTCTTCTGATATTTTTATACCATTCTATTTCATTTAAAATGCTGGTTATGACCCAGTAATTAGATTTAATAAGCTGTAAACAGGTCTCAAACTGAAGTTTGAAAAATCACTGAACATATCACATGATCTTGGTTCTCTGTTCCCTTTCCTTCAGAGCAGTTTAGGAAGCTCTGCTAGCCAGTGACCACCCAGGCTATGGGATATGGGGATCAACCTGGAGGTTGAAGGAAAAGTTTATTTAGATGGAATCACAGGATTTGGATTCTGGTCTGGTTCCTTCTGTAATCACCACTGTGGTCTCTTCACAAAGTCACTTCAACTTGCTGCAACAAAGCTGATAAAACGGACATACTAATGCCTGCTCTGCACAAATCCCAGGGTGAGCATGGACGTCCAGCATGATAACACAGTTAAAGTGTACAGAAAAACATAAGCGCAAAGCCAGTGCAAGTTATTGTTAAATGACCTTACTTTTCCCAATTAAAATTTAATATCGAAAGAACAACTTAGGGAGACCATATGTTCTTAATAGAGCTGGGCAGGAATCTTTAAACAGGCTATGATGTGATACAACTTCATAAGTGAAAATCTCAGAGTGACATTTGTTTGTGATGTTGTAACTAGGTTTATATTTAAGAAACACAGCTGGGTCATCCTCACTGCTCTGCCTTTAAGTACTTTTTCTGGTTTTAAAATCAAGAAAGCAACTAGGTGGTTGACGGGTTCTTTTGCCTGATATCTGCTCTGTGTCACTAGATTTATAAACACTAACTTCTACTGTTTTTAAGACTATTTTTTATTAAAAGCAATTAATGCTAAACAAAACTAACTGGTAAGGGAGATCAACTTATTAAGAAAGTTTTAAGACAATACATCTGTAGATAGAATGTGGTGCTTTTCTTGTTGATCTTTTCACTTTCCTTATCACTGTATTCTAAGCCTCATCTCACACAGCCGTTGTTCAGAATGAATGTTCCTTCCAAGTTCTGCTAAGTTCCTAGTGAGGGTCTGACCCAGCCAAGGGCCTAGCGGCGAGCTCTGCTTGCTGCCTGTGCTCTCTGTGTCTTGTTTCTACTTTTCCATGACTGTTTGCTGACTGTTAGTCAACTTTCCATTACTGTGACAAAATACCTAAGATGACATTTAAAAAGGAGAGGTTTGTTCGGCTTATGGATTCAGAACTTTCAGTTGATGGTCACTTGGACCCGTTGCTTTGGGCCTGGGGCAGCAGCTGGTACATCACGTCAGGTGTTGGGAACAAGTGGTAGAGGAGGCCTGTTTATATCATGGCCACTGGGAAGTAGAGAGAAAGACGGGAAGGGGCTCGGGTCCAGTCCCCTCCTAGGGCATGCCGCAGATGACTTAACTTCCTCCAACTGGGCCTGTAACACTGGGCCTTTGGGGCACAATCTCAGATCCAAAGTAACAGCATTGATGTTTACAAGGAATGTTTTTCACTCCCCTTTCTAGAATTTGATTCTCCAAATCATTCCCTTCTACTCCCTTTCTGCATGCGATCAGACAGAAAACAAAATAATAATAAAATAAGGACTATATTCACTCCAAAGAGGAAAAAAAATAAACTTCCTACTCTAGCTCTTCAAAAAGTGAAGCATTGTTCAGCAATACCCCACCAAAGCCACAGCTCATCACAACCCTGTGTGGTTTCGGAAAAAATATATAAAATGCATAAAATTTAAACAATTTTTAAAACTAGTTTTAAGCTGACATCATGACCATTATAGTCTCTGTGTAGTTTCCACAGCTATTTGTTGTGTCTGATATGCCTAAAATTGAATTGAAAAAGGCTGTGTTCACACAGCTTATTAGAGTGAGTTGAGGCCAAAGGACTTAGGTATGCTGGACTTCTGAAGCAGAGGAGGTCATTTAGCGAGGACCTGTTGCTCAGCTGTGCTCTCTGGCCGGTGACCTCTGCAGCATGAAGCCATCCTGCAGGTTGGGAAAGTCTCAACACTCCTGTTGCACAGACCCAGCTCTCTCAGCACCAGATGTCCATGTTCTTGGTGGAAGAGAAACTGGGGCCAGATGTTGGAGCTCCTATGTCTGTTAAGTCGCATTCCTTTACTAAGTGTGTCACCTTGAGCAGGTTGCTTAATTTCACTGTGCTCTCCTTTCTCTATCTGAAAAAAGAAAGAAAAAAAGAAATTATCTGCCTTGCAGATTTAGTGGAAGTGAAAGGAACAAGCCACACAAAAGCAGGGGAACCACAGTGGATGCTCAGTCGCTCCCGTTACCTCCCTTGCTCCTCCTCCTGAGCACTCCCCTTCCCCAAAACCCCAGGGACAAATGACATGGTAGCCCCAGCCCGCAAAATGACAGAGGCAGGGGCAAAGGCAGCAGAACTCACGCATTCATTAAAATATTCTTCTCCCTTTCATAAAATCAGAGTTCATCTCACTTACTACTTAAAATGAGACTCCAAACTGCTATAATTTGGCCAACTCTAATCTTAAAGGAAATTTGCTAGAAATTGACATTTTTTGGCAAAACACAGAGTGACTATTTTTCTTAGTTGGCTTAAACCAGATACATTGGGAAGGAGGATATGATAAGAGTCAGGGATTTGTTTGCCAGCAAATGGCACCAGTTTCAAGTTGTCTTGACAGGTGAGGACAGTATCCATTAAGAATATTGACTTCAAAATCCAGAAAAGCTTGGGTTCATGTCCTAGTCCCATCATTTTATTAATAGCACACCCCTGAGCAATTTACTTAATCTACTCATTCATGTAAAGAGGAAAATATATGTCAAGTGGGTAGCATGGTGCCTGGTGTTTAGTAGATGCTCCACAAAAGGGAAATGGATGACTTGAGTAGCAATGATAAGAACTGGCATGAACCAGGGGGCCTTAGGACATAAGTCTAAGGGAACTTCTAGGTAATCCCCAAAGCACCAGTGACTATGATGAGTTGAATTAATTTCCTAGGACTTCCATCACAAATTGCTACAAATTGGGTGGCTTAGAACAACAGAAACTTATTGTCTCATAGGTCTGGAGGCTGAAGACTGAAGTCAAGGGGTCAGCAAGGCTATGCTCGTCTGAGATCTGTAAGGGAAGGAACTTTGCTTGCCTGTTCCAACTTTCGGTAGCCCCAGAAGTGTCCTGTGCTGTGCTCCCTATGTCTCATCCCATAGTCTGCTCTGTGCATGTCTGTGATTGTGTTGAAATCTTTTTGGATTGGATCCCACCCTAAAGACTTCATCTTAACTTGATGACATCAGCAAAGACCCTGTTTCTAAATAAGATCACATCCTGAGTTACTGGGGTTAGGACTTCAACATGTATTTGTGGGGAACATAGTTCAACCCACAAATCAGTATGCAGGCTTTTTAGAATTCAATGCAACAAATCTGGCCATGACCTCTACATTTTAAAGTTTGCTGAGATCTCCACACGTTGGGCAAACCTCTTGCATCCTGGAGAGGCCCATTGTGAAAAAGTGTATTCTGAGATTGGTTAACTTTCTGAGACATAAACATTCCCTGATCACAAAATGGAAAAAGCTTCTAGACCCAAGCGTGGGCAGGGCTTTTCCTTTGAACCTCACTGCATAAAGGGCATCCAGGAAGCATGTATAATCTCTATTCACCCAAGGGAAACAGCCTTGCAGTCAGAGACAGAACTCTACCGGGTCTATGTATGTTAGCACCATGGGAAATATTCTTTCCCACTTCCTCTCCCTCCCCTGTATAAATGTGTGGATGTCTGACCTTACTTAAACATCCACTTTGATTCGGGGAAGTATGATGTGTCTGTCTCTTCTGGATCTCAAGATTGGTGGGCTGGGAGGGAGACCATATAAAACATTCCTAGCCTCCAGGGAATGCAGTGGCCCCAGGACCCAGCTACTTTGGGGGGCCTAAAAAAGGCTAAGGTTTTTATGAGACTAATCAGATCTACAGATAAATCTCCATCCAAGATCCCTAGATAATCAGAGGACAAAAGAAACACAGCCAAAGTTAAAACTGAGCACACAGGAAGATAACTTTACATTATCTTAATAGAGGTATTTTAATAGATCAGAGAGACTGATGGTTCAGTGTAAAGAGCCACTCACCTAAATAAACAGCAGAAGGTGCTAGAAATTATTGAAAATATTTATTAACAAGGGGCTGGGATTGTGGCTCAGTGGTAGAGCGTATGCCTCGCATGTGTGAGGCACTGGGTTCGATCCTCAGCACCACATAAAAATAAAAATAAAATAAAGATATTGTGTCCATCTACAACTAAAAAAATATTTAAAAAAAAGAAAATATTTATTAACAAAATAAAACCACTCAATCCTTAAATTGAGTACTATCTTAGTTTTCTTGGGCTGCCTTAACAAAGTTCCACATGCTGAGTGGCTTAAAACAACAAGCAGGTTGTCCTTCGATGGGTGAGTGGATAAACTGTGACACATCCCGACAATGGAATATTATTCAACACTGAAAAAAATGGGCTGTCAAGCCATGGAAGAAACTTTAATGCATATGAAAGATGCCATAAAAGATACCATTGTACATTTCCACTTATATGATATTCTGTAAAGGGCAAAACTATGGAGATAGTCAAGAGATCAGTGATTGCCAAGGGTTACAGGGAAGGAGGAAGAGGGGGAGATGAATAAGCTGAGGACAGAGGATTTTTATGCAGTGAAAATACTCCTTATGATACGATGATTATGGACACGTCATATACTTATTCAAGCTCAGGATATGGGAGGCCAAGTGTGAACGTTAGTGTAAACCATGGATTCTGGGTGATGATGAAGTGTTGATGTAGGTTCACCTGTTGTCATAAAAGCACCACCTCGAGGGGCCGCCTAGAGTAGGGGAGGTCATGAGACAGTAGGAACAGGGCTATGCGAGAATTCCCTTCGCCTTCTCCATTTTGCTTGGAACCTAAAGCTGTCTTACAAAAGTTAAATCTTTAAAATAAGTTACAGGCAGGTTGGGTTCCTTCTGAGGGCTGTGAGGGAGAATCTGTTCCAAGCATCTTTCCCAGCTGCTGGTGCTTGCTGGCAGTCTATGGCATTCCGTGGCTTCTAGAGGCATCATTGCAACCCTCTGGCCCCCTCTGGCCTCCTGAGCCTCTGCATATAGTGCAAGTCTGTCTCCATGTCTGTGTCCAAATACCCCCTACCTTTAAAGGACAACGATTAGATTAGATTAGAATCCACCCTAATGACTTCATTTTAAGGCTGTATTTCCAAATAAGATCACATTCTGAGGTACTGGGGGTTAGGTCAACACATTATTTTTCAGAGGCCACGATGCATGACAAACATGAAAGATTTTAAAGCTTTCACATTTCATTTCATGGTTTAATTCATAAGCAGTAAGTGGAATCATTATTGGTACGTTTAAAATGCCAGCTGGCTAAAGGATGTTGGGACAATGTGGATAGCTGGGTCCTTCCCTGACAGTTCGCTGTCTAAACCAATCTAGCAGGAGTCAGAACCAACCTCCCCACATTGAGCTCTGATCTGTGGACCCTCCTCAAGGTCTGGAATCCTAAGCCAGCCCCACAGAAGGACAGACAGGGGATTAGCCTCTTCTGCTAGTATACATGCCTTTTCTGGCATGGAAAGATAAAGCTCTCTGGTGATAATTTCCCATCGACACGTTAACAAGAAGCAACATGGATTAAAAGAGAGAAAGTAAGAGATGAAAGGCATTTCATTTATTGGACATTTTTAGCCTAATTCTCGCCATCTACCCTCCAAAAAAGTAAAACAGGAGAGAAAGAAATCAACAGAGGAAAAACAAGGGAATACAAACAGGAGATAAGAATTTCCCACTGTGTTTATTCTGCATTTCCTAGCTTCTTCTGGTGTTAGTACTATCAATAAAAAGGAATTTGAGATCTTTGAATCAGAAAAATCTTTCTGGCCTCTTGCCCCTTTGTTTGGAAACAACAGCATGCCATGGAAGACCTCTAAGTACAGGACCAATTTCCCACAGGACAACAATGACAATGATGATAATAATAATAGCATCATAAAAGTGATTGGCACTTACTGTGTGCCAAGCAAGCGCTGCTCCAAGCACTTTGCATATATTAGTGTTCATGAAATCCTTACCAGCACTCGAAGTACCGTTACCTCTATGTTACACACAAGGAAAACAAGGACATAGAGATTAATTCACTTGCCCATGTCTTCCTGCCTGCGTGTGTGTAATGACTGACTCCTGGTGGCCCCCTGCTCTCTCCAGTTTAACACTGAACTAATGTTATTCCCTGTGTATGCTTTCAAAGCTCTAACCTCTGGTCTCTGAGTGGGTGAATCTGGTAGCAATTGTATTATTACATCAGATCCTTCCCTGTGAGCAAGTTGCTCCTCCTGAAGGAGCAGGGCTAGAGGGGTCAGAGAAAAAGGTTCCAGGGAAGATCTTTGATTTTGCAGGATTCTACCTTAAATAAACAGTCCAAAGGATTAAAGACTGCTTTGGGGCCCTCAAAAGAGGTCACAAGGTACCTCTTCCCCCAATAGGACACCTGGATTCCCAAGAAACCAGTAACTCCTCTAATTTCATTATTATTAATATCATTGTTAGAAAGCATGCCAATTAAAAGAAAATAAATTCTGTCCATAATTTTGAACTTCTTCATACCTTAACTTCTAAAGCCGGCCCTGGCAAAGCCAGAGAACTGATACCTGGAAAGAAATGAATGGAGTAAAATTTACCAATTAGTTGTTCACCAGCAGCAGCCCAACCTCAGGAGCTGATGTGATTGATTCCTCGGGTCTCCTGGAGTCTGCCAGGGATCCTGGTACCCTTTGTTAGAGCCCCCAAAGGGAACTAGAGGACTTAAGTTCTCTGATCAGTTTCCGAGCTCCTTATTTGAGCAGAGCGCATTACTTTGACATCTCCAAGACAGAAAAGAGTATCAGGCAGCAAAGTCCAAAAATGTAGTGAAGTCCTGGCTTTGCATGCAAGTCACCCAGCCTGTCTGAGCCTATCTCCTTCACTGGGGCAGAAGAAATGGGAATTGTGCCCATCTCACCAAGATTGTGAAGATCAAATTAGATCTCGTATTGTGATGAAAGTGCTTTGTAAAGAGTTGCAAGCTGTTATTTCTTGAATGGATCTGAGTTCATGGGTTGGCTCTGAAAACAGCTTAGCCACCAAACAGGATGGGATTAACAGGACAGCTCTGCTGACACTGATTCGAACAGCAGGATGTCTCATTTGGACTTGGAAGCTACTTCTGGTTGTACCAACAACATGTAGAAAAAAAGCCTGGCTTGGATGGTGGTCCATTGTGAGAAAAGGAAGGCTAAACCCAGGACTAGGGCCACAGAGAAGGTAACCTGCATGCAGACGGAGCAGCACAAAGACGAGGGGAGACAGAGCTTTTATTTTGCTTCAGGAAAGAAAGAAAAGAAAGTGTGGGGGCTGGAGGAGCATTTCTAGATTCAGGTGCATGTCCAAAATCTTAGAACTAAACAAACCAAAGCAGACAGCCCAAGCCCAGCCCTTCTTAAAAGCAAAGACTGGGGGCTTGCAGATTATATATTCAACTCCCTACAAGCGTTCAAATTATAATTTCCTTAATTGCATTTCTAAACTTCAACAAAATACCCTACCTAAAAATGCATTTTTTTTTTTAGAAAAAAATTAGAATTGTGTTTTTTTCGGTTTGGCCTTTACAAAAAATTTTTTTTTCCACCGAAACCATAATTGTGGCCTACCGAGAATGGATTCTCCTCCATACAGCGAGGATTTAATTTTTCCAGCCGCCCTCCCCCACCCATGCATATTACTCTCAGTTTTGATGAACTGCACATGTTGTGGAAGCCACTCCTGGGCCCTCAGACAGGAGCAGTCTCTGCTTCTGCCAGTGTCCTAATAAGGGAACGAGGGAGCTCCTGTGGGTGAGGTAAGGGAGTCAGGCGGTGGATGATATTTTTGCTGATTGAGGAGGATAAGGTGTGGTTTGGCAGGTACATTGTTGGTTTGGCTGATTCCCAACCTGGTTTTTCTCTTTTTACAGTTCAAATTATGTAAAACAGACTGTAGGAATTGTTTTTTTCACAGCTTTTTAGCTGAGCTTTAGGATTGTCCTCCTGCCAGTTTATCCATGATGGGAAAACACAGGACAGGGGTTATATGATGTTTGCCTCATTCAAGGAGGCTGAGGTCATAAGTTAAGTCCTCTTGGTCATCAGGAGATGAAGGTGGGGCTGGACTTGTTCAAATTTGAGAGAGAACAAGGGAGATACCACTTCATATAGTTAACCAACACTTAGTAAGTTTCCAGACGTATCTGCATAACGATATTAACACCTACTTTTGCTTAGAAATATACCTTGATTTTTTTTAAAAAAGGAAAAAACAAAACAAAACAAAATGCCTGGCATTAGGATAATGATGATTCATTCACCTGTTCCCTTCTCATTGCTGAGTACTTGTCTGTGACTTGTCTCTTGGTTCTGTTTTCTGAATGACCCTACCTGCCTTTTATCATAACTGCATCTGGCCTGAACTCTTCCTGGGTCATCTTTATGAATCACTGTTTCTTCACCAGGCTGCGGAAACTTATCATGCGTGGCTCTATCCCAGGCAGTTCTGATTTAATTGATCTGGGGCACGGCCCAGGCATCCAGGACTTTTAAGAGTTCCCCTAGTTGATTCTAATCTCAGCCAAGGTTGATAATCTTGAGATCTGCCACTCTGAATGCATTCTCTGTATCATCTAGCTCCCTACAGGGCTGAGTCCTTTTTTTTCCTGATGTTTTGAAATGTTAAAGAAAATACAGTATATGTATGAAACAAGTTAGACAGGTTTCTTCTTAGGTTTGAAGGTTCAGTTCAGTTGTTTTAAACTTAACAGTGGGGAATTGTACTTTCAACTAAAATCAACTTCTAGACACATGGGTATTGTTTGAACTTTATTTCCCATGTACGTAAGGAGTAAACTGCTCTCCAAACAGTTGAAAGCAGTGTATTCATTTCAAAGTCATAAGAAATGAAGTTACATTTTTAATGTTGTCTCTGTGTCCCTGTAAGTTCCCTTGACATTTAATTTACTTAATAAATGCCACTTTCTTTGATTTTTCCTTTAATATTAAGCCAACTTCACATCCTGAAATTGTGAAATTGTTGTATCTAACAAGATGGGATGATAGGACCAAAGAATTTAAAAAAAAAAAAAAAGTTTAAAGACTACTTGTGGATATGAGTGCAGTACCAACTAGGAAGGAGTTTCAAATTCTGGAAGAATTGCAGATTAATTAGATATCTACAATAACTCATTACTGTCTACTTCTTTATTGGCTATTACATTATTAAGGAAGAAAGGTGTCAGCTTTTCATTGCTGTAGATGAAATACCCACCAAGAACAACTTAGAGGAGGAAAAGGGTTTTTTGGCTCATGGTTTCAGGAGTTTAGTCCATGTTGGGCTGACTCCATTCCTCTGGGCCCAAAGTGAGGCAGGACATCATGGCAGAAGAGTGTGGTGGAGCAGCACTGCTCTGTTCATGGTGGTCAGGGAGTGGGGGTGGGTCAGCAGGGAAGATGAACCTTTCCAGGGCATGGCCCCAGTGACCCACCATCTCCAGCCAGGCCCCACCTCCCTATAGTTACCACCGAGTTAGTCCATTCAAACTAGGATGGACTGATTCATTCATAGCTCTCATAATCTAATCATTTCACCTCTGAATATTCCTACATTAGCACAGGAGCTTTGGATAGCCACCTCGTCATCTAAACCATAACTAAAGGCCATTTGAAAGTTCTGAAGAGTAGACTGAATTAGGAATATAGCCACATCCCCAGCCCTTTTTGTGTTTCATTTTGAGACAGGGTCTCAGTGAGTTGCTTAGAGTCTCGCTAAGTTGCTGAGACTAGCTTTGAACTTGGAATGTTCCTGCCTCAGCCTCTGGAGTCACTGGGATTACAGGCGTGTGCTACCACACTGGCCCTCATGATCACTTTTGGTCCAAAAATATTAAATGGAAAATTCCAGACATAAACAGTTAAGTTTTCATAATCTTTATAATAGCACATTGGTCTAATTGTTCTATTTTCTTACTAGGTATTATTTTCATCTCTTACTGTGCCTAATTTATAAATTAAGGCTTATCATAGGTATGTTTAGGAAACAAACATGATATACATATTAAACCATGAGTGTGTGTGTCTGTGTATCAGTGCTATTTGAATTTTAGGCACCCATGGAATGTCTCAGAACCCCCACAGATAAGAAGAGACTACTGTCTTTTTTTTTTTTAATATTTATTTATTTTTTAGTTTTAGGTGGACAGAATATCTTTGTTTTTATGTGGTGCTGAGGATCGAACCCAGTGCCTCATGCGTGCTAGGCGAGCACGCTACCACTGCGCCACAATCCCAGCCCGAGACTACTGTCTTAAGGATCATTAGACACTTTGTCCATCATACAACACAAGAGAGTAAAAGACCATGATGCAATGTCATTTTGGAGTTATGGCTACTAATGTCTGGATTAAAAATAGGACACAGAGCCAATATAGTGTTCTGAGATATTTAATAACTGAATTGAACTATTCTTTTGATAATTTGATCAACTAGGTAAGTGATTCAGATGTCTGGAACTAACCAAAATCACTTGCCTGGCCCTATGCAGATGCATCCCAAAGTGGGTTTAGTCCACATAGGAAGTAATTTAAACTAACTTAAAAACCTAACTCTGAAAATAAGTGACAAGACAGCCCGTGATGCAGTGAAATTACCTGTTTTGGGCTATGTTAATGATATCCATGGAATTACAGAACCAGTTTTGTCAAGAGCACGTGAAAATATTTCTAGAGAACTGGCTAAATCAAATGTGTTTAGGTTACCTACTTACACTGAATTGTTTTTGCTTTCCACAGACACCACAAAAAATTCAAAACCAACACTAGGCTCAGTGGTGAGAAGAGAGAGAGAATGTAGAGAGAAATATAAGAAATTTGCAAGGGAAGATGATGGAGGAAGTGTTACAGAGGGAAGAGAGATGCCCCAGAGTAGCAAGCTAAACCGAGAACTTCTGCCCTGTTCATGAGCCAAGTCAAGGACAGACACATGACATGCTAGAGTCCACGTTCTGGAAAGCACCCGTTCACTGAGTTTAACTTTAGCTTTGATTATTGACTAGATTCAAAAACCAAATGTCTTTTGTCCATAACCACTTAGTTCTTCCTAATAAGGAAAATGTATTTTCCAGCTCCAAACTCAAGGATATTTTCTGTATATCTTGCCACTTACTACCTTCTCTAGAAAAAGTAACCTAAGAATGAAGGACATATTTACAATAAAGACATTAAAATTTTTGCATTCTTGACCAGTAAGGAAAAAGCACCAGATATCTAGAGAAACAGGCAAGGGAGTTCCTGGCCAATAGTAGCTTCCAACTTATGGAGAGAAGAAATTGAGAGAAATGTGAAGTGTTAGGGCTCCATCTGCCGTGTTTTGGTTTCAACATCTCTTCTGCCTCCAAAGCCTAGCTATCACTCCTAGGTTGGTTTAATATGGTTCTGTTCCATCTCTTCATAGTAATGAGATTGAAACCAGAGAGAGCATTTCTTCTCTTGACGAAATCCTCCACGTTCAGGAGTACATTTGCCTTCCTCAGTGCCATTGTTTGGTGTTTTAATGCCATGTGCCTTTTGAATGCAGTTACTAAAACACTTCCTTGATACCTGCTGCATGCAAGGCATACTGAGGGAGCTAAACATGTTCAAAACATGATGCTTGCTTTCAAGAAAAATGATACTACATGAAAGATAAGATAACATTGCCCCCCAAATGGCATTAAAGCAATATGTGATAAATACCTGGAACCACCACAGAGATTTCACCGGAGGGAAAGATCTTCCTCTGGTTGCCTTCCATGATGGAAGAGTAAGGAATGTGAGCTGGCCTTGAGGGACAGATGAGATCACCCTGGGTGGAGGTGGAGGGGAGGGGAAAGCATCACCCACAGAACTGTGATCAAAGAAAGGAAGACAAGAGAGTGGAAGGTGAAGTCAAAAGACAGAGGAACAAGGTTTACTGATGTTTGTCATGGTTTTGGGTGCCGGTGCCTTCCCCTAGTCTGCATTTCCAACCCCTTGTGGCTGGTCCTGAGGGAAGAGCATGAGTGGAGGACAGTGGGGCATGGCGTGTCCTGTGACTCATGGCAGTTTACTCACAGTGGGACCAGTGGATTGACAGATGGTGAGGCTTATCTAGTTTAAACTAAACTGACCTTCATGATTAGACTTGTGGTTAAAAGGATTTCTGAGAAGCTGCAGGCAGACAGTGGTTTGCTCAGAACTCAAGCCCCAGGAAAGAATGACAACTTCACATTGTGAGGTGAGCGCCCAGGAGCTCTTCCTCAGCTACACGCTTGGCCTGTTCCCTTCAGCCACTGTGGGTGCCCCCAGACAGGCAATTCCCAGACGGGGAATGTAATTGCATTTCTTTTTTTAAAAATAAGCCTTATTGAGATACTATTCATATACAATTCATCTGTTTAAAGTGTCCAATCCAGTGGTTCAGACATGTGTGACCACCACCATAGACAATTTTAGAACAGTTTCATCTGCAGAAGAAACTTGTGCAATGGAGAAATCATTTGAGAAGTGGCCCCCTTTTTTGTGATTTTGTTGTCAAAAATGATGTCACCATGTCATCTACCAAGACTGTCACATCTCCACACTTCACCTTAGAAACATTTTCTAATCTATTTAAACATCTCCCCAGCAAAACAATTCAGTAGAGTTTGAAGCAATTCATTAAAAATGTAAAACTAGGGCTAGGGATATAGCTCAGTTGGTAGAGTGCTTGCCTCACATGCACAAGGCCCTGGGTTTGATCCCCAGCACCAAAAAAAAAAAAAAAAAAGAAAAGAAACTAAAACATCTTTGCATGACTTTGAACAAACTGAATGACGCCAGTATAGGCACGAATTTTCTAGGCAAGTTGATGCCTGGTGGGTGGGGGAGATTTTGTCTGTTTGTAGCATGCCTCCTTTAACACATCAGGCCAGTGGTGGGTTTCTTCCATTTGTACTCACGTATCTCTGAGGAGGCCTTTAAAAAGTGAAGCCATGATTATTATTTAAAACTACGTGCCCAAATTAACTGAACTTAGAGCCAGAACTTCAAATTACTGATCACAATGTGTTAAACCAAGATTTTTCAAAAATAACTGAAGTTTTATGAACATTGATAAATTAAAAATTACTTTAAATATAGTTTTTTCATTGTTGTTTTAGCCTTTTACATTGCTGTGTTTTATAATACCTAGAAACACATTGCATTATATATGTAATTTATATAGATAAATGAATATAGATATTTATCGATATACCTGGGTATACATGATAGAAGCACATGCTTAATTTTTTTAATTTATAGAAATACACCACAAAAAATTGGTTAAAAACTACTGGTGTAGATCAGGGATCAGCACAAATTTTTACATATGGCCAACTAGTATGTATTTTTCAATTCGAATGCCATGCAGCATCTGTTTAATTACTTAGCTCTGGTACTGCCATACAAAGACAATATTAGCGTGGTTGCTTTCCCATAAAACTTTATTTACAGAAAGAAAGATAGGGCTGGATTTGGCCTGCAGGTCCTGCTTTGCTAAGCCCTGGCTTAGATGAATAAAGCTCTTTGTTAGTTTGCAGAGTACCCCAAGAAAGCTCCCATATTAGAAAGACAATGGGTATGGGAACGTAAAGATCTGGTTCAATCCTAATTCTGTAATTACTGGTATGAATCATTTCACGTCTTAAATCCCAGGTTACCAGGTGTAACATGTGGAGTTTGAATTGAAAATCACCTCCAAAATTCCTTACAGTTATAATTAACCTATGATCCTAAGATCTTGCCACCTTGCCACAACAGTAGATTTCAACTGATTTAAAAGCAAAATAAGTGAAAATCTTAATTAATTCTCTGTGGGCAAAATAAGTGCAAGACAGGGTGAGAGATGATTGTAGGGTTTGCTGAACAGCAATTTCTGCTTGCAGCTAAGATTTATGGAACTTTTGATATTGGGTAGCTGGCCCTAATATCTTTTCTTTCTTGGGGAAAGCTGCAGAGTGAGATAAAACACCTGGAGTGAAGATAGAATCTAGAAAATTCTCTGTGCTCTTTAGGCCTCCTTTCAAGTAGGGCCAGCTTTAGAAGGAAGCTCTCCTTAAGCTTCACAAAATGCATGGTCTGCTCTTCCCAGTTACTAGAAGCTGTGCTTCTGTTTGTACCATGCACAACTGGAGCTTCACTAATGCCCTGCATGCCTTCCAAACCCCAGCCAGACTGGACTGTTTGCTTTTCCATGGCCATATTTCCTGACTGTGCGACCTTGCCATTGGAGCTCTCTGTATCATAGAAAGGACCTCTTCCATCCTGCCAGCTTCCCAATCCTAGCCATCCTAAAAGGTCCAGCTCAAATGCCACTTTCTCCATGAAGCCTTCTCTGATCCCTTAGCTAGAAGTGTCTTCTTCCTCTAAACTTTTAAGTCACACTTTATTTGTCAGTCTCCTATAATATTTATTACATTGCACTACCCTCCTCCTTACACATGCCTTAGCTTCCCTACTAGATTATAAACCCCTTCCAGAGGGTGTGTTTATCTTGGATTTCTCCCTCAGGGGCTTGCACAGAGTCAATGCTTCATTAATATCTGTTGAAATGGATGGACTAATTCCAGTCACTTGGGTGTCAGTTCGCACATTACAGCAGCAAGAATTACCAACCAGCATCCTGCCACAAGTCAAGACTCTGCCTCATAGGTGCCACACTGCCACCTCCTCTTCCACATCTAGGGCTCCATGCAGTCCCCTTTGCTGCCAGGGGCTCTTGATGTCCCACCAGAATTGAGCTGTCCTCCCTCAAAGTCTAGGTCCCATATGGATCAGTGGTTTGGTCAGAAAGAGGAATGTGCACAAGATTAGAAATCCATAAGTTAATGCCAGTGCTGTAACTTTGTCATTTACAGTTAGAAAATATGACATTTCTAGAGTAAAAGTCATTTTATCTCCACTCCTGAAGCTATTCTTCCTCTGTTAGGTAACAATTTTAAGGAATTAATGATGGCAGTTATGATCAATGGTCAGAATACAGCTTAAGCCTTAGTGGTTAATAATGTATTATTGGAATAGAAATGTGCTCATCCAGGACAGGTACCTTCAAGTCACTTGGTGCTGTCCAAAACTGTCTCTAATGCCCACACTTCCCTCTCAAAGGCCTGGGTTTCAGATTATTAAGCTGTTGGTGATTATAATTCACTTAGCATGCACAAATGTGGGTACTCGGTTACTTAATGTTACCCTGTCAGTTAAAATGTTTGCATTTTTTATACTGGCATTGATGTGGGAGGAAAGGTACCCTCATACATTGTTGGTGGGACTGCAAATTAGTACAAGCACTCTGTAAAGCAACACGGGGATTCCTCAAAAATCAAGAAATGGAATCGCCACATGACCCAGCTATCCCATTCCTCAGTAATTATCCAAAAGAACTAAAATCAGCATACTATAGTGATACAGCCACATCAGTGTTCATAGCAGTGCAGCTCACAGTAGTCAAGTTGTGGATCCAGCCCAGGTGTTCTTCAATAGAGGAATGAGTTAAGAAAATGTGGAATATATATACAATGGAGTTTTACTCAGCCTTAAAGAGCAAAAGCCTTATAGCATTTGCTGGTAAATGCATGGAAATGGAGAACATCATGCTAAGTGAATAAGCTAGACTCAGAAATTCAAGGGTCGAATGTTTTCTCTCAAATGTGAAAACTAGAGCAAACTAGGGAAAGAAGGCAGGGAGTGGTAGTTGCAGATATCATAAAGATATAGGGGAAATCCATGGAGTAGAAGAAAAAGATAGGAAGGGAAGGAGGAGGGACTGGAAAGGGGAGGAAATATGGAATGAATTTAGCAAAGTTATGCGATGTGCATGTATATAAATATACCACAGCAAATTCCACTTTTATGTATATCTATAAAGCACCAATTAAAAATAAATAGATAAGTAAATGGAAGGAAGACCAGTAGACTAGAGGAAGGGGAATGGGGGGAGAAGGGGAAGGAAAGAGGAGGCACTGGGGACTGAAATGGAGCAAATTAAATTTCATACATGTATGATCATGTCAAAATGAACCCCAACTATTAGATATAACTATATACACTAATAAATGCATTTTAAAAGTTTCCATTTTTATAGGGATCATCTGTTTACTCAAAGGGAGTCTTCAGCATGGAGGCAGGTTTTATTTGGTTGAGTTGGCTGGCTTCTTGCCAAATCACAAGTAGGCATCTGTTTTTCTCCCTCCACCTTGAGCAGGCCCTGTCCCAGGTAAGGTTTCCACTGACTGATGGGACAGTGACCCCTCAAGAACAGAGCAGACTCCTTGACTTCCTACTTTCCCAACAGTAGGGAGGCTGGACCCATTTGCTGTGGTTGGCGGCCAAGTCGCCTACATGAAGAATAAGTGTTCTTTCCAACAGGCCAAACATCCGGGATGTGGTCCTTCATTTTCCATTTCCTGTCTCAAGATTTGTTCTTCACTTCTAAACAAAACTGCAAGTCTAGCACATGGAGGGTAGTGAGGAGCCAACTGGATGCTAGAGGAGTTTGTGCAGGACCTCGGGTGTCAGGGGGGGGAGTAAGCACTCGGAATATGCTTTCTCATTAGAATGACACGAATGACTTCTTTTACTATCTGTCCTAGAAATAATGCCTCTGCGTCTTACCTAGCAGTACCTTAGAGTTTTCTGTTTCTGGAGAAAAGATGAGAGCTGCAAGAGGAGAGAAAGAGACGGGAGGCTGTGCCACCCGAAAGGAAAGGAGAGCAGGGAAGGAGGAAATGAATAGTAAAGCTTTTTCCAATTAAGAAAAATGAGAGTGGAAGAAGAAAAGCTCCAGAGGGCATTTTGGGGGGAGGGAAAGATCATAAAAGGCTTGTTATGAAAATCCATTACCCATAAATTTCCTTGCATTAAGCACTGTGTGTCTGGAGAGGATGCTGAGAATCCACTCAGCTGAATCTCAAAAACACAGGATATGTGACTTGACTTAACGTTATCCAAGTGCTGTGTAACATTTCCGTAGGCATGTCTGCAATACCACTTTCCCTTACAGGGATTCTTTTTAATTAGTCACAGGCTTATAATCTCCATTTAAGGACATCTTGTTTTCATTTCTCCAGTTACTTCATTGCATTTGTCAGATGTTTACCAATGTGATAGCAGAACTATAATTTGAAGCTCAACCACGTGAAATGATGGACTTGTGGGGTATGTCACACAAATATTTCAGATTTGGGAGTAAGACTGAAATTTTTAGATCACTCATATAAGACTCATCTAAAGTGAGTCCATAATTTTTACATTTGAAGGTGGAAATGGAAATTTCTGTTTCTAGAAGGTTGTCTTTGGGTATGAAAAGAATTTGCTTGTTGATATACTTGTGGTCAAATACAGTTGCATTCAAATCAGCCAGTGGAAATGTGAGACTTTCCCTACACCCTGTTCTGGAGCAGGTGCTGGTCAGTTATGTATACAGATCTAAACCTTTATGCAGGAGAAGGAGTTGGCAGAATGTAGCATTGCCAATTGTATTAGTCAGCTTTTCAGCACTGTGACAAATGCATCTGATTAAGAACAATTTAGAGGAGAAAAAGTTTATTTGGGGCTCATGGTTTCAGAGCTTCAGTCTGTGGTTGGCCAACTCCATTGCTTTGGCTTTGAGATGAGGCAGAACATCATGGACAAAGGCATCGTGAAGGAAAGAAAGCCGGTCAGCTCATGGGATGGCAGTTGAGAAGCAGAGTGGGTGAGAGAAGAATCAGGGACAAGATGTAGTCCAAGGCCACACCCCTAGTGACTCACTTTCTCCAACCACACCTCACCTGCTGACAGTTGACACCTCATAGTCCATTCAAATTATTAATAAATCAAATAGATTGATCTCCTGATGAAGTTATAGCCCTGTGATTTAATTATTACCTAAAAGCCCCACCTCTGAACCTTACTCTATTGGGAATCATGCTTTCAAAGCATGAGATTTTCAGGGAACATTAAAGGTCTTAACTATAACTCCATTGATAGGCACCTGGATCTGACATGTTCTCTCATGTTGGACTTTTTAAAAATTGACTAAGCCCAATGCTTATTTTCCACATACTATGTACATTAAAGCAAGATTATCCTTTAATAGAGACAACGGCCAGAGACTGTCTCCAATCAGTTTTTTTGATTGACAACATCTGTTTAAAAAGACTAAAATCATCAAGACTTATATTTTCATATTTCATATGTTCAAATTTATTTGAAATTCCTATTTATAATTTAAGATTCTTACTAGGCAGAAAATCCTCGATTGGCATGAAGAGAAGATGAATTTGATTTTAACTAGCTTCCTGGCCACTTAAACATTTCTCTTCCTCCTTTTAATTCGTTTTAACCAAGCTTTAACTCAAGTGTCTAAGTGACCAGCAACATACATCTCTTCTACCATCAGCCCTCTCTTTCCATACCTACTCTTTGTAAACATTTGTACATTTAACAGTGAATGTTTGTATCTGAGCAAGCTTACTGTTTTAATAGGGTGGAGTGGTAGATGCGATGGTGCTGTTTTTGACAGCATGAATAGAGTTTAGTGTATCTCAGGAAACTGTCATGAAATTACTCCACCAAAGTCTGTACTTAATGGGATGCATTCCTTCTTTTAAAAAGAAATCTGAGAAAAATAACAATTCAATAAGAAAGTAAATCCAAATTGTATTCATTTTGTTTCTACTGAATATTACAAACCCATTTATGGACTTTTTAAAAGAAAATGTGAGCAGTTGAATAAGTTATTCATTTACCCCATCACACTATCATATCAAGAATGTTGGGAAAACCCTGTGCCTTCTGTATAATTATAAACCTCATCTATTCATATAAACAAAGATGAATCTCAATAACATAATGCTGTAAAAGATACTAATCAGGGGCTGGGATTGTGGCTCAGTGGTACAGCGCTTGCCTTGCATGCGTGAGGCTCTGGGTTCGATCCTCAGCACCACATGAAAATAAACAAATAAAGATATGTGTCCATCTACAACTAAAAAAAATTTTTTTAAAAAGATACTAATCATACAATGCATACATGAGTATTATGTGAAGTTTTTGAAAGGCAAAACTTTAGAATGTATTATTTGGGGAGTGTTTTAGTCAGCTTCTTTGCTGCTGTGACTAAAGGACCTGACCAGCACAATTATAGAGGAGGAAGAGTTTATTTGAGGGCTCATGGTTTCCAAGGTCTTAGTCTATAGAAGGCCAGCTCCATTTCTCAGGGCTAGAGGTAAAGCTGAACATTATGGCGGGAGAGTGTGGCTGAGGGAAGCAGCTCACATCATGGTGACCAGGAGGCAGAGAGAGAGACTCCACTTTCCAGATACAAATTTATGTACCAAAGCCACGCCCTAATCCCCACCTCCTCCAGCCACACCTACCACTTTAGTTACCACTCAGTTAATCCCTATCAGGAGATTAGATCACTGATTAGGTTAAGACCTTTACAATCCAATCATTTCTCCTCTAAACCTTCTTGCATTGTCTCACATGTGAGCTTTTGGGGACACCTCATATCCAAATCATAACATGGAGTCGTGCCAAGGTGATAAAACTACAAAGAAAAACAAGAGAATCATACAGATATTCCAAAATTCAGGCTAGTAGTTGTTTGGTTAAAAAGAGAGAGGAATGGGATTGAAAGGGCCACATAAAGTCTCCTAGTGTTCTATTCAAGTTGAATAGTAGGTATATGGGTATGCTTTATTCTTCTTTATAGTGATCTTACACTATAAACTTATTTGCAGGTACAATACAATTCAAAATAAAATTTTCCTCATAATAAAAGTCTTTTAAATTTAAAGTAGTAAACCCAATTAGAATCTATCATTTAAAATTTTTCTGTGGCTATGTTTATCAATTCAGAAATGAGCCTCTCAGCTTAAGGCTTTGCTTTCTCTGAGGCAGGACTATTCTAGAACATTCTAGAATCTCCTATAACTCAGAAACTCCAAGCTCTCCCCAGGTCTCTTCTATAGTCAGTCTTGATCTGTTGGCTGGACAAGGTGCTTAAATCATAATGGTGCTAAGAACCAGCCTGATATACATACAGATGCACAAAGAGGTTTTCTTTTATGGTCTGATGCTCTCCAGCATGTTTCCCCGTCACGGTCTGTGGTTATAGGAACTTGTGTGATTATGGGATGTCATCATCATATGAAGCAAATGCTGGGCTTGTGGTGATGCCTTGTGAGGACATACATAAGAACACCAGAGTTTGCCAGCACATAATGTTTTATTATCAAGAACCCAAATGAATGGTTGGTATACAAATTTTGGTGACTCTAATGTGTTTATGTATGGGGAGAGGGATGGGAGAAGGGGATACTGATGAAGCGAGATTTACTCCTCTTCCTGGATAATTTTCTTCAAAGTCTTGTATCTCTTTGTGTGTCTTTCCCTTGTACAGGTACAACATTGATATAGCAATGAACTCTACAATTAAATAATACAACACATTTTTACATATGTCCCCCACCAAAAAAGTCCTCTTCTAAATCAAAGAGGCTTTGTTTCGCTCTAATCTGTATTAATTACTAACAAACCAATTATCAGCTATTAATCATTTCTAAACATATTCTGATTGGAAAATATTTCTATTTTTTAAATTTTTTTCTGCATTATAATTTTTCATTGCCTTTCTTTTAAAGGCTCCAAGGAAAAAAATTCAGAGTTGGACTTCATTTGCATTAAATGAAACCACAACATTTGCAGACACCACATATAAACAAAATCATATTCAAGAGCCTGGAATGTTTCTATAAACTTCTTTTAACTTTCAAATATACAGCAAGTCTGTTGGGCAAATATGACTCACTCCAGTAGCTCAGGATTGTCCCTCCTGATCACAGCATGGCCTGAGATTTTGCTAAGAGCTTTTGAGCAACTTATGGAGTTGATTGGAGAATCTGCTTGCATTTCCTATTCTAAAAGAATATCCCTGGGGGTTTTGGTACATGAAAAAGAATAATGAGAATATGTATGAGTCATTTTTCCTCTAAATAGTTGATAAGCATATTTTCAACCCACGTGAGGTTTTAACTCTTGAAGTTGGAGTCCATATTAGGACCCCAGTTAAGACAGTAACCTTGGAAGAATCAATAATGGTGGCAATCAAAATGAAAATAATAGGCTGGGGATATAGCTCAGTTGATAGAGTGCTTGCCTTGCATGCACAAGGCCCTGGGTTCAATCCCCTGCACCACTAATAATAATAATAATAATAATAATAATAATAATAATAATAGACTAATAAGCTGTCTTTCTTTGAAGCTCTGGGCCCCTGGCTTGCTTTCTTCTGGATGTGGCCAGCATGGAAAGTATGCAGCTACAGAAAGCTGGGGGCTGAACTGTGCCTCAGTTAAGCCTGAAATACCTTTAGCCAACACCACTTTCTCTTAAAGAACTTGTCACATAAAAATAGAGGTAAAGTGGGATGCAGACCTATCCGAGCTGATTTGGGGGTCCAGTCAACAGTCTACTGGTCTATAAGTTATTACACATTCAGAAATGGCAGACTTTGGTAGCATTCATTCTTTCAGGCGGTGAGTGGATTCAATCTGTTGGTATTTAAGGTTCAACTTTTTTTGTATGTGTGTTAATATACAAGTGTGGCAGAAATAATTAAGAAAAACAGAAAGCCTTAGAAACTGACCTGAGTGGGCCCAGTTTGTAACTGGGCCTCATTGTAGTGTGTTGAGCCTTATTATCCCTGAAACTTTTCTCACTGAACCTGTGGATCTGTTTATCTGTGTACACATGTGCGCTTACCAAGTCCAGGAATGTGGAAGGTCACAAAAGGGCTTGAAGGTGACACAAAAGTCTGTTCAGGGGCTGTCTTGTAAATTTCTTGTAATTTTCTTCAAGGTCAGCAGTGGTTCTCCAGCAATGAAATCTTGGTAAGAGTCCTCAGTTCATATCCATACCAAGTATTTTCCCTAGTCTGATAACAGTCTCATGTAAAAAATATTGTATTTTTTAAAATAGATGTGGTGGTTTATAAGCTATGGATTCTTTTTGTGCATTATAGAATTCATATTTTATTAATAAATAACAGAAGTATAGGCAATTGTCACATCATCATCTTCTTCTTGATATTTTAAAAGAATCCTCATTCTTAAAATGTTGGAGACCACAGAGGAGATTAAATCTCTCCTCTGAGCCAATCAGGTTAGCAATGGACTGTCTTAATATATGTTGATTCAACTTGGTTATAGAAGTGATTGAGCACAGGGATGTAAATTGGAAGAACTACTGTGAAGGAAAATTTTACAGATTCTTTTAAATTTAAATGAATGCATACTATACAACTTCTCACCATCTACTTCAGAGAAACATATACATTGTATGCAATAGGAAAAAAATGAAAGAAAACCCAAAACGTCTGTGTATAAGACAATTATCAAATAAATTATGATCTCCTACTAAGTAGATGACAAGAATAAAGTATGACTCAGAGAACTGACTTTGCCAGATCTTCAAGTATGTTATTAAATTGTTTAATTTTCAAGATGATAGTTATGAAATACATAACGTGTGTAAAAAATACACAATAGCAAGAATGCAGGTCCAAACTTGATTTAACTATTTGATTATCCAGTTAATTACCCAGAACAATACTGTGATTATCAACATAAAATAAGTAAATTTGTGCTTGCTATAGACTTAACTGTATTTTTTCACTCCTTTTCTGGGTGTTTAATGCTCCTAAACATGTAATCCAATCAGCTCCTGCTCCAGTAAAAACGGCTATTCTTTTTTCTTATTCTGTTTTTAAGCATGGTTTCCTGCTAAGAGATCTTGTTTTGTTAATAAAATACTATTGCCAGAATTTTACTTGGAAACCTTAAGGAGGATGTCCCGTAGTCTCAAATCATAAAATTAGCAAAATGGAAAAAAAAAAAGGCAAAATAGAAGGAAATAAGAGCAATATTCTTCAAACCAGGGGGGACTTGGCTGACAAACACAACAAAATAACCTAGGCTGTAGATGACATTATCACAAGAATTTGGTCAGAGTTGCTCAAGTCATGAGAACTCCTTGATGGGAGCGTGGGCTGCCGGGAACGCTGAGGCAAGAAGACAACTAACCCATTGCTCAAGAAACTTCTACCAGTCAGTCCCTGCACTTTTCATCTGGTACCCATTTAGACCTCGCCCACCCTAATGTAAAGACACTGAGTCCTCAATGATTTCCTTATTTCCTGGGTTTGCAATACTTTTGCTTATTTGAACTTTCTATCTAAAATACCCAGAATATAACATGATTATCTTGTGGCTTGAATATACTGAGGCAGCAGAGTGCTAGTCTTAAAATAGTTTTGTTGTAAAAGCCACAGCATTACAAGAAAGTTTTCCTGTTGCGCAGATCTGGTTTTTTCTTTATCACGTAACACCCAGGCCTTTAAGCAATGGTTCTGGGAATGGAAGAAAAGCCAACTTTCTCTACTTTTTCATACCACTGACACAATCAGATAGCATCATGTAATTATGATGGACTTTGGGGATTTTTTGCACTTATTTATGGGTATACATGTGTGCACATGAGCACACATACCATAGATGGTCTCGCTCTCTTTTGAATATCCAATGAGTGATTTTGCTGTCAGCAACACTGATCTTCCTGCAGAAAGCTCAGCTGTGCCCTTCAAGTGTTTGTGGAAAGAAATGATCAAAAGCAGTTACCAAGAAACAAAATGGAACACTCTATAGTAAATCCAGTGTGGATGGAAAGCTCATGGGTTCTGATCAACTGAACATTTTATTTAGTAGAGAGTTGCTTAGTTGATTTGTGGATTTTTAAAAAGTAGATCACAATAAAATGCATTTGATTAAAACTCTGTTAAACATACTTCAGTCTTTCTCAAGATGACTCAGAGGAACTTCAAGATCCCACGCTGTTTCTGAATCATCTGGGAACATCTGCTGTCTTTGGACTATAGAATATGAGTGGCCCGGTTAATACTGGCATCTGCTGAATTTTCACAGAAGGAACATGTGGGTCGTTATTGCTTTTATTACAATCCAGTGGCTGGTTAGGTATGAGTTTTACTAGCTATCAGCATTTCATATAGATTTAAACCTGGTGTGTGGAAAACAAGAAATGTTAACATTTTGTCTTTAACTGGAACATAAAGCAGAGCTTGTGCTATCATTTAGATACATTTAGGATCCTGTATACTTGTCTTTTTGGACAAATTTTGCTTATGGTAAACTTAACACTCTCATACATTGCTGGTGTTATAGACCTTTCTGGAGGCAGTTTATCAATGCATACTAAAACCCTGTAAAGTAAACATACTTTTATTTAACTCAGAAATTCTAACTTTTGAGAAATTTTCCTAAGTAAATAATGGCACAAATGGTAAAAATGTATCGATACTGATATCCTTTGCAGCATTATTCATAAGAACATAATGTTGAAAAAAATCTTAACTATCCAGCAGTAGAAAAATTGGTTAAATAGATTATAGTATATCCATATAATTACATATTTGTGTGTATTTATAAAATCATATTATGTATCTATGTAACACACATCATATACACATATATAAAATACTGTTTCTGTTGATGAATTTTATTAATGTGTTAAAAATAGTCATAAGTAAGGTAAATTAAAGAAACTTTATTAAATTATATATATAAAGTGATCCTACTTTATAAAAATGTAAATATCTATATACAATAGGAAAACGTTTTATAGAATAAATCAAAGATTTATCACATTCATATCTGGGTAGTATGATCCTAGGAAGATGATTTTTACTTTTGCCTTTATACATTTCGTATTATCTTGTTTTAAAAATAATAATATATGCTACTTTTAGAATAAAACAAATTGAGTTTTTCCAATGTTGAATGAAGGAAAAAAAAAAGCTGCGATAGAAGTATGAAAGGTTGCTTTGGAGCATGCCTAAAAGCTAAGGAGTTACAATTTGCTTTGTGTGCTGAGGACTAATGTAGGGAGTCTCACAGTTGAAGGATTTCCACCCCTATCCAAGTTATTTAGTACAGACACAATTTCACTTATAAAGTATAAAGTCAACTGATAGGTTCTGAAGTCAGCAACTGGGCATTTTATAACTGAAAAATAACATGAAATCATTTTGACTCTTTTTGTTGTTGTTGTTCTTAATTTTGTAAACAATTTTGACTTGTTCCTTTTTTAGTAGTAATAAAATATCCCTTCAAACCTGCCTCTGATGACAGTAGAAAGGACCTACCAATAGAGAATGGTTGTCCATAAGTTTTAAGCTTCAAAATGAGAAGAATTAGAAGAGACAGTAGAGATGATCCAATTGTTCAGGTCACTCCGCCCATGAGAAATCTAAGAGGAGGAAAGGTTAAGTGTGACCTGGCTGTGGTAGCAAATCTAGTTCGTGTCAGAGCTAAAAGCCAGCAACATCAGCCATGAAGGTCACTGAGGATGCGGAAGGAGGAAAATGGCAACATCTCAGATTTTTCCAATAGTGTGGGAAATGAAGGTTTAAAGTTAGATTCCATTAGGAATATTACTCAGCAACAAAAGAATAAAATTATGGCATTTGCAAGTAAATGGGTGGAATTGGAGAACATCATGCTAAGTGAAGTAAGCCAATCCCAAAAAACCAAAGGCTGGATGTTCTCTCTGATTAGTGAATGCTGATACATAAGGGGGATGGGGGTGGGGAGCATGGGAGAAAGGAGGAATTTTGGATGGGATGGGGGAAGGTGGGGAAGGGGAGGGGGAATGGGAGTAGCAAAAATGGTTGAATGAGATGGACATCACTACCCTAGGTGCATGTATGAAGACACAAATGGTGTGACTGTATCTTTTTTGCAACCAGAAAGATGGAAAATTGAGCTCTTATGTGTAGTATGATTTGACATGCATTTAAATAAATAAATAAATTTATAAAAAAAAGTTAGATTCCATTAGGAGAGGAAGGACATTTGCTTTTAGCATAGGGATGTCTCACATGGAGCTCTTGCTTGTCTGGGAAGAGGAAGGTCCCTGTAATAGCCATGACCTTATGACTGATCCAGAGATATAGAAGAGCAAATTAAGACTTTCTGTTTGATTAGTTTGGAGACACAGTCATGAAGGACTCGTTCTCTCTGCTGTGGTTAAAGCTGTCTACGGAGAAATAAGCCAAAGGAATATCAGGCCAAGAATCTGAAGGTTGAAGCCAAACCACTGGGAAGGGCTTTCAGCTGCAAACTACAATGTGATTGAACTAGAAAGGAACATTCGACTCATGTCATGTTGACACCTCAAACTCAACACGTCTAAATTTGAACTCATCTTTCCTCCACAGCAGCTCCTTAACTGACCTTTCCTAACAACAAAATACTGCACTTTAGGTGCAGTATTTTGTGCTTTGTCATAGCACATCCATGATTTTGTGTAATTGCCACATGCCTGCAGACAAGGAAATTTAGCTCAGGTTAATCAAAGGTCTGAAAGTACCTAAGAGATCAGTTTTGAAAACCAACTTTTCTGAATCCTAATCTAGTCATCCATTAACTTTACCACACTGCCCCTTCTCTCCATATTTGTGGAAAATTACCAGTCAGTTTTATAGAATTACTAAGTGACAGTTTATTTATATTGGCATTTGAACATTACACACTAGCAGATTTTAGTAAGTATGAAGTCAGATTTTCAAAAGTAGCAAAGAGCAAACCGACCAACCCTTGAATTGCTAATCTTGTTTTTTATAAGATATCTAGATGAAAAAACATACCTAACCTTCTTATTATTGTAGTCAAAAAATAACACAGATAAAATGAAGTACCAGAACTAAACCCAAAATGGCCAGTTTGTAAATCTTACATGAGCAAATCGTCATCGGTCACATTAGATGACTGCTGATATAATTGTGTGCTTCTGATGTCATTTTCTTTAATTTACAGAGTATTTTGGTTTTATGGTTTTAAGAATCATAAGCATATTCTAGAAGCTGCCATGTGACATTGCATCTGTTGTTGACAATATTGTATTATACACTTAAACATTTATTAAGAGAGTAGATCTCATGTTAAGTGTTCTCACCACAATTTTAAAAAAAGAATTTCTAACATGAAACATTTACATATTTGGATTTCTTTTTGTAGATGTAAGTAGTATAATAAAAACAGTTTAACTTTCCAGGGTAAAAAGTGGTTCTCTGTAATTCAGCCTCATCTACATCCCCCATCAAGCCGCCAGGCCCTGGGCCGGGCAGCACTCCACAGGTCTTCTTGGAGTTTTATATCTCAACAACGTACGTTATACCTTCATTAGTAGCCAAGTTAACCATCCCAGCCATTTTCTCTTGACTTTGGGCATCTGTAGTTCCACAGCCTCAACTCTCCATTTGGCAATAAGCATTAGAGGAAATTTACCTAGCATCGTGATACTGGTTATATAATTTCTCCAAATAGGCATTTGCTTCCAATGAAACTGTGCAGTCTAACATATACACATGTGGAGTCTCCTGTGGCTTTTCGACCTGCCTCAGCTCTTAGGCTTCTATCTAAATATATACCTGTGGGCCACTATGAGGTGGCTGGCATGTGGGCAGAAACACTGCAGCATGGTTCAGAGCAGGAGGGGTCCTTACAGCCGCCTCTTCAATACGCAGACTTTGAAGCCCCTGAACACTAGTCAATAACACCTCCTCCTCTCCAGTGAAAAGGATCTGAAAGGAGAACCTAAATCCAACCAGAGAAGACACCCTGCTTTTAACTTCCTTGAGCAATTTTGGCTTATTACACCAAAGCCTTTGTTATGCTAATGGAACTTAATTCTTTTCTGATCTTTGTGACAGTGCCTATACAAGTAATTCACACAAGATACTGAATCCTTTTTAAGAGGTCTTATATTTTTTGTTCAATACTTTGGATTCCTGCTACTCAATGTCATGTGTGATAACTGGCCCAAGTAAAGAAATCTAGATATGCTAACCCAACAGTCTCCAAAGGCAGTCTGCTTTTATGTAGATTTTTTAGTTTATCTGATCATTATAAATCATCCTCTGTAGTTATTGGATAATGCTTTTCAAATACTCAAAAGTTTGAAAACTAGTCAGTTGGTCCTCCAAGCTTAAGAACTGAACCATCCTGTTAGAACCCTGTGGTTCACTAGTGGGGAGGTTCGGCAAAGGGACCACAACTGTTCATGCTGAGAAGTCAGTGAAAGCAGTTGGCAGCTGGCCTTGCTCAGGGGCTCATCTTTGTATGGTTCCAGAATTGCCTATCAGAGGAACGACGATGATGAAGAAGAGGCAGCCCGCGAACGTCGCCGGCGAGCCCGACAGGAAAGGCTGCGGCAGAAGCAAGAGGAAGAATCCTTGGGACAGGCAACCGACCAGGTGGAGGTTCACGCCCAGAACAGGTACTGTCCTCTTTGGAATGGAGAATTTCTCAGTTGCATCTTACATCTGTCTGTTGAATGAAAATTACCAAGCAAGGCATTCCTTTCTCAGCCCAGTTCAACCCTTTTTCAATCTATCTGATTTGGCAAAAAAAGTCAGGTTGGACAGTCAATCTGATTTAGACATTTGGACACCTTCATTCCCTACACTCACCATTCCCATCCCTAAACATAGCCCAAGCAAACACCTTTATTTTGTTTTATAATCTAAAATATTTTTAAAATTTACTAAATATGATGGATTATACTTTTAAATAAGAAAAACTCTTTATATTGCTCTGTAGCATACCACTATCTGTTTTGAACTGAAGATTTACTAATTTTAATAGAGATTTATGTGCCTACCAATAATAGATGACTCTGGAATTTCAAAAGTAGGTATGAATTGCAGATGTCCTCTTCTTCTTAGCATAAAGTCCAAATCAGTATTTTCTGATCACTGTAGTATTTGGCAAGATGCTTAATTAACTATGACTGTTTACACTTGTTTAATAAGTTTACTATTATATTTTTTTCCTATTCAGGCCTTGGTAGAAATTAGACTTGAGAACACCTAATAGTTTCAACTTCTTCAAATAGGGCTTTTGTGGGGCTGGGGTTGGGGCTCAGTGGTAGAGCACTTGCCTAGCATATGTGAGGCACTGAGGTTTCATCCTCAGCACCACATAAAAATAAATAAAATATAGGTATTGTGTCCATCTACAATTAAAAAAATAATGATAATAAAAAAGGCTTTTGTAACAAATAGGATCACATGGTTCATTATGTTAATGGTGAGTATAAGTCATTTATTTGCACCAAGTTCTAGAGAAGATAAGGATATTTGGAGAAAAAATAATTTTTAATTTAAATCTGTGGACTGCTTACATAAATGAAACAATATCATAAGGTTGTGCATGCGGTTTTGGTGTTTGTCTGTTTTATTTTGTCCATGTTTGGAGAGAACTGTTGATAGCTCCTTTAATTCAGCCTAGTTAGAAAATTATGAAGGGAAAGGGCCATGACCTCTGGGGCTCAAATTCAAGTGGTTACATCAGATTTGTAAGGTTGTCTTGCAAATGCTTGTAGGCAGGGTCAATTCAATAAGGAAACTTATTGGCTAGGTAGAAAAGTAGAAACCTTGACCCTTGGTGAGCAGCTCCTAATTAGGGAGGAAATACAGCAAAGGGGACATGAGTATGATGTCCAGGGCCCACTAACTGCCTTTGAATCTCAACTCAATGCTTTGCAAACTGTGTTTCTTCACCTAAATAGAAATAGAAGTTATATCTTTCTCCTAAGAATATTGTTAAACTTAAATTATTTTTTTCAGTACTGGGGATTGAGCTCTGGGGTGCTCTACTTCTGAGTCACATCCCCAGCCCTTTTTATTTTGAGCTAAGGTCTCACTTAATTGCTGAGGCTGGCCTTCAACTTGTGACCATCCTGTCTCAGCCTCCTGGGTAGCTATTATTACAGGGACCACCATGCCAGCTCTTTGTTTCTTTCCTTTTTTAAGGAAAGCATATTCAGGTCTGAGAATATATGACTTATCTCTAACATATTCATTAGCCTCAAGAAGAATAAGTCTTCTTAGAACTAAATGGCTCTGTCATTTGACATCTACTGATGATTGCTGGCATGATTTGTCAAAAGGCAAAGATAAGTGTTAATAGTCTGTTGGTTTCTTAACTTCTTATTTTCATCTGGCTAACACTTTGGAATTTGGGGTACCTTCTTAAAATTATTAGAATTCAGTTGATTCAAATGCCTTATGTTAGGTGTTTCCCCATAAGTTCTGAATTCTTATTTTTGTGGACAGTTAGTCTTTATGTATCTAATTCATGTAGACAGTGTCCTGCAGCCACAGCAGAGGCCAAGAAAGTTTGAAATCTAGGGTTTACTCTGCCATATTTTGTTATTAAATATGAAATGTGTTTTTCCAAAATTAAGTGAACTTGAACATCAAAAGGGCCAAGTTTTGTATGAACCATGAAATTTGATGGAGTTTCTAAACATTGTAAGGCATTCGCTTCCAACTCTGGTCAGAGTTCTGGTATCACATGACTGTTTCCTGCCAGTGGAGATCAACACCCTTGGCCTGGGCAGTGACCAGCATCTTCCAAGAGTGAGTGAGATGATGAATGTGGTGGAGTTTGCGTTTTAGAGATATTCTCTTTTAATAAACATTAACCATAACTGCCTTTTATTCATTGTAGAGAAGAAGGACATGAAGGCTTTTATTCTTGGAAATCTTGACAAAGAAGGTAGATAGTCTATATGTTAGTTGGGGTAATGCTGCTACTATGACAATGAGCCCCCATATTTTAGTAGTTTAATATAATACATAAGTCCAGTTTGGGTATTTCTGTCTTGTAGGCAGGATCGGTCACCTATCTTCCTTCCTCCTATGACTCTTTCAGTCCTTAGGGATTTGGAGTCTTCTGATCCAGCCAACAGTCAGAGATAGAAAGGACAGAGAATGGACCTCTGCTTCTTAATTGCCTTAGTTTGGAAGTACCACTTCTGCTCATATTTTATTGGCAATTATGGGTCACATGACCCTGCCTAGGTATAAGGAAGAGCAGAGAACAAGAAATCCAATCCTTGATTAGCAATCACCCAAAGCACTTCTAGCATGTTGAGTAGGCTCCACGGACCACAGAAAAGAATTGTACATGCTGTCAGTTGAAAATCAGGCAGGTGTGTACTGAAGTGGTAAAGTCCAAGGGCATCCAGCATGGTACTGCTGACATCCGCTCTAATCCTGGGGGGCACCGTCTATATGAATGCAGCTCACAGATTAATCAGAGCAAGTTGTCTTTGATGTTGTTCTCTCTATTGTACAGTGTCCCCGACGAGGAGTCCAAGCCAACCACCACCAGCACTCAGGTGGAAGGCGATGACGAGGCCGCCCTCCTGGAGCGCCTGGCCCGGAGAGAAGAGAGACGCCAGAAACGCCTTCAGGAAGCCCTGGAGCGGCAGAAGGAGTTCGACCCAACAATCACAGATGCCAGCCTGTCACTCCCCAGTGGAAGGATGCAAAACGACACAGTTGAAAATGAGACTGCGGAGAAGGAAGGAAAAAGAGAAAGTCGCCAAGAGAGATATGAGATAGAGGAAACGGAAATAGTCACCAAGTCCTACCAGAAGAATGACTGGAGGGATGCTGAAGATAAGAAGAAAGATGAAAAAGAGGAAGAGGAAGAAGAGAAGCCAAAGCAAGGAGGCACTGGAGAAAATCAGGTAGAGGCGCTGGTGGAAGAGAAAACAGAAACCCAGGAGGAAACAGTGGTAATGGCTTTGAAAAATGGGGAAATCAGTGCAGAGGAGTCTAAACTCGAGGAGAGGGAACTCGGCTCAGAGGAGATTTGCCATAATAAAAAGACGGCAGAGGAAGAAAGGGAAAGAGCCGAGGCAGAGAGGCTAAGGTTGGAAGCAGAAGAAAGAGAAAGAATTAAAGCTGAGCAAGAAAAACAGATAGCAGAGGAACAAGCAAGAATTGCAGCAGAAGAAAAGGCAGCTGCACAAGAAAGAGAAAGGAGGGAGGCCGAGGAGAGGGAAAGGGTTAAGGAGGAAGAGAGAAGGGCCACAGAGGAGAGGCAGAGGGCCCAGGCAGAGGCAGCAGAGAAGGCTAGAATAGAAGAGCAAAAACGTAAAAAGCAGCTAGAAGAGAAGAGGAATGAAATGCAAGAGACAAAGATAAAAGGGGAGAAAGTAGAAGAGAAAAGAGAAGGGAAGTGGGTAAATGAAAAGAAAGTGCACGAAGATAAACTTCAGACAACTGTCCTAAAGAAACAGGTACAGTAAGCATTTTGCACCAAATGTGTGATGCCTGTGACTTATGAGAAATGTAATGCACATCAAATTTGGGACTGAGGCCACATGCACACAGCCCCACATGCTCGATCATTTGGCAAGCTATTTTTTTTTTTCAGGTCATAGCAATGCACAAGCATGAAGCAAATGATTGCTAGCTAAATATACAGTCAACCAAATTTACTGGGACAATCAGAGAGAAATCAATTGCTCTGTGCTTGGTTGTTATGAATACCGAAAAAAAAAATGAAGCAACCCAAAGATGATAAGTGTGGTGGTGCTATGTTGACTTATGTTTCTGCACCTGCATCTGAGTTCATTCCTTTTTAGTCTTTCCTGTATCCATAGGTCTACATGAGGCAAGAGGCCCATAACTTCTCATCTCACATGTATGTTTGATATTAAATAATGATAAACTTAAGAGTGGGAAATTAACATGAAGCATTATGGTCAAACATTTCATCTTAAGAAGGCAAACATAAACCCCAAGGGAGCCAGTTGGAACCTTTTATGGGGGCGGGGGGGAATACACCTCAAAACTCTGATTTGCCATCATGTAGACCTGAGCTTAATGTGAACTTGCAGAAAGCAAGGTAGTGTCAGTAACTAGTGGGAAATTAAGAGCATACAATTTGCTCCTTTGACCTTCTGGGTGACACAAATTCATGTGGCCTGAGGAAGGAGGAGAATAATGGAGGTGGAAGAATGTTTGTAAACTGCAAAAACTTTTCACTTTCTGCAAGGCTGCATTAAAGTACTGTCCCTAAGCACCACCACCATTCCCCAAACCACCGGGAAAAAAGAGATGCTTGCATGCGCACCTTGCCAGAGTGACCTCTCCATCACCAATTCCGCACAGCCTGTAGTTGTCTTTTCGCTCCTGCTTCTCTACAGGGGGCTCATGCACATGGCTGTAATCGTGAAGATCAGAAACACAGTGCACCTAGCCACATACACAAGGTTTGTAAACACACACAAGGAGCACCATGTCACGCTAGATTTCAGTGAGCACAATAGAAGGCACACAAGAGAAACTGAGTGGAGAAAAATATCCCACATTGCTATGTAGAATCACTGGCAGCAAGGGCTGTATGTACCACTAGGACAGCCAAAGAAGCCATCCCGCAGCACCTGCTGAGTGATGTGTGCACCCTCTCACTCTTGCAAGCTACAAAGAGGCTTCTTTGACATGGGTGACCTTAACCATTCTTGAAAATGAAAAGGAAGAAGAAAAGGGAACTAAAGGGCAAGCTCAAAAGCAAAAGTCCCAAGAAGACAAGCATACCTTCAAAAAGGAAGAGGTAAATGTTATTGAGAAATGATCTGAAAATTAAGCAACAGAGAGCAGTGTTCCAGGGTATCTGAGTTCCAGTGATTCTCAGAATTCTAACCTCTAACCGAGTGTTTTTCAAGTCATAGCTCATGATCCATGAGAGCAGCCTAGAACACCTCAAAATTAGTTAATCAGCATTTTAAAAACATAAAGTGGATAGAAGGTATGAGAAGACATCGAGGGTAGTTAGTATTGCATTGTTTTAGAAATTGTCTTTCTTGCTGGGGGTCATAGTCCAAAAGGCTTGGAAAACCCTGCCCCAATCAGTCTTTCCTGCTTTCTGCTCTTCTGAGTGCTAATTCTTTCCCCCTCGATCCATCCTACTTGCATTTCAAACATGAAATAATCCCAACTGGCCTTGATCCGTGCTTTGACTTTTCAAAGGGAAAACACTTCCCCACACACATCTCAGTAGAAAATATGGTGAACCGAAGATGATAATTTTGTTTTCAAAAGAAAAGTTTGGCAAAATGTTCTGCATTGCATTTCTGAGGCACACACCGGAGCTGGTGCCAGGTGTCTGAAGGTAGGTAAGTAGATGAGCCTAATTTAGAGAGAATGTCACAGGGCCCAACAATCAGTGTGCCCATGGAAAGCCTGGCCTTATTTTAACCACTGAGCTTATGTTAGACCCAAATAACCCTATAATAGTTAAAAGCACTTGAACATGGTAAAACTGAATCATCCAAGGCAGGAAGACCTGAATGACTTTGCCCATGAGACTGATAAAGTGATTTGTAGCCATTGAGTGCCAGTCCAAGCGTTCTCTCAGTACCTTTCTCTACCTGTTATGGCATCTGCTAAGAAAACTCAAACGGAAGAAAAATTCATATTAAGAAAATAGATGACCAGAATAAATAAATAGAGGACAGGTTATTTTCTTAAATGAGTTTTGTAAGATTCATATAAAATATGAGAGTCTCTAGTTGATGTCACGTATTACATTTACTTTAAGATTTACATTCCCCTGTGTTTCTAACAGATGTTGTGATGGTTTTCAGCAGTGAATGTTGAATGTGAGCACTGCCCGTCTAAAGGAAGGAGAAAATGTAAAGGCTAACAGGAAAACTGAATTTAGCTCTAACAAGGCAGCTCAGGCGGCAGGTGAACATGAAGGGAAAGATTTCTCATTTAGTGACAACACCTACAAATTCATCTACAAAATATATACATATATAGAAATATCCCACAGAGGATCTTCTGCAGAGCTGGAGTTTTGTGGTAAATACTTTTAACTATAGAAGCAAGAGGGCCTGAGTCATTAACCTATTAACTGACTCAACACACCGGGAAAGGGAGACTGCAGAAACCACCATTGAGCTTCTATATGTAAAATTCAATTCAGTTCTCCAAAATGTGATTTGTTTTTAATGACCAAAGCATTCATGGGGTGTCCCTGAGCTAGAAAGGTCTCATCAGGAGTCACTAAAATCATGCTTTTCCCTCTTTCCTATAAGGGCCCAGTTCAGCAATGCCTGTAGGATCAGGAAGATACACCAGGGAATAGTTTCAGGCCTGCTTCTTTCCCAGTTTGCCCCACAGCACATTCCAGTGTCTAGAAACTTTGGCCTCTTTTTTGCATAAAGTCAGATAAGCTCCTCAACCCAGCTCTTAAAAAAACCCCTCTACTCATGTTTTGACACTGTATAGAGAAACTGCTATTTGAATGACGGGGTTTCTCCTTCCTAGCTTGCTTTGTTGCTGCTTTACAGAGACAACTTTAAATCATCTTACCTGATCCAGCCATTTTAAACAGCCTCTTCTTATTCTTTTTTATTTAAAAAGAAAAAATCACACAAAGACCCTGAACCCTTTCGTGGCAGGCATCTACGCAACATACACAGGATGGATCAGCCACAAGTAATCACAAACATCACAGGAGCTTTCCCAGAGAAAACATTTCCAGAAGTCACTCCAGTGCCCTAAAAAACAAAAACAAACAGCAGAAACCCCCATCTGCCTCCACTGCAGTTTTACTCTGCTTGTGGTGGCAGTGGGGTGCAGATGACCGACAACCATAAAACTTAATTTAGCTCTTCCTCTCCAATTACAAAACGCTAGTTCCTCACGAACAAGCTAGTTGTTCCTGGGCTCCAACCTAAAAACCAAGGTTTCTAGCAGTAGCAGAGTTGCTCAGACGATGCCAAACCTGGTGTTCAGGTCATGCGGGCCCACACTTCCCAGTGTGCAGACAAATCCATCACCCAAGAATCCTGTTAAATGTGGAATTGATTTAGTGGCTCTGGGGTGGAGTCTAAGCTCCCTAGAGGGTCCGTGTTGTCTTTGGACCAAACTTGCAGTAACTAGGAGTCTAGAGGACATCCATGTGATAGAAAAGGTCTTGGGGCTTCTAAAACTAACAAAAACATACTGAACCTGAACTGAAAAATTCGAACTTGCTCTCAGCTCTTGTGGCTACTCTGGAATCAAATCATGCAAAGCAGTATGTTATAGTCCTTTTCCACTTGCTTCTTGGATCTTTTGAGTGTCTCTCTGGCACAAGGGCATGCCACTCAAATTCCCCAATCCCACATACTCATGTTTGATCCCACTGGATATCCCAAATATCCAGAGTTTTGTCCAAATGATCACATTTGGCCAGAGCCTGTTTTGCAAGTACACTAATGTTATCTGTGTATGAAGCACACTACCTCTTTCAGGACACTGTTACCTAGTACTCCCCTTCAACTCAGATTTTTTTTCATGGTAACATTCCAACCTAGAAAATCTAATTATCTTACCAAGGGGCTCAGAATCCCATGGGCTAGTGCCAAACCTGTTATAGAATACAATTCACTGTATTCCTTAAAATAAGATTTATAGGCTCTATGGAATTACTTTATTCATTTCCCAGGAAGAAAATAATGTTCCAAATCAAATGATTATTATTACATTTAGAATGTTTCTTAAAAAGTTTTCCAAGGAGAATATAAGAATACCATCCACCATAATCTTTGCCAGTAAAGGCAGAGATGCAAAAATGGAGGAAGGCCTTTTTCTTGTCTTAGATATCTATTGTTTTACAAATCTATTTTAAACACCTTTTTGATCAGTAAATCTGATAATATATTTTGAGAGAATGGAAATGTTTCTGACTGCAAAATAGGAGAACTGAATTTAAAGAAATTTCTCTATGCATAGTGCTCCACAAACCATGAAATTTGACTCAGATTTTGTTTCCTGGGTATCCCTAAAATGGAGTATCCCTAAATTCTAAATTTATTCCCCTAGATACTTTTTTTTTGGGGGGGGGGTACAGGGGATTGAACTCAGGAGTACTCAACCACTGAGCCACATCCTCAGCCCTATTTCATATTTTATTTAGAGACAGGGTCTCATTGAGTTGCTAAGTGCCTTGCTTTTGCTGAGGCTGGCTTTGAGCTTGCCATCCTTTTGCTTCAGCCTCCAGAGCTGCTGGGATTACAGGCGTGTCCCCTAGATACTTTTCTTAAGCAAGGTCTAAACTCTAGTCTCTGCTCTCTGGGGCTCTATCCAACAGTGGTAGGCCAGGATGAGAAAATGCTCTGCTTACTCCTTCCTGTCCAGTAAACACTGATATATAGTTTGGCAAGAACAGCCACCAAGCAGCCACCATCAAGCAGTGTACTTGAGTGTCCTTCTCCTGCTGTAGCCTCTCATGACCAATCAGGAGCCAAGATGGAAAAAATAGGGTGAGCGATTAGGAAGGTCTCATCCAACTCTGTCTTTTCACATCCTAGAACCAGCATCCCAGAGACTTGTCCAAGTAAAACAACTAGGTTGTTAGCAGCACGGGAACCCAAATCAGGACCCCTGACTTGCAGAGAAGTTTCCCTAGAGTGCACAACACCCCAGATCCCCTCTTTGGCATTGCCAAGGGACATCCTAGTACATCCCTCTTGGAGAAAGATTAAGGTCTTAGCTAATTAGGGCAGTCTCACAGTGAATAGTCCACCCTTGGCAATTTAATAAATAACACTCAAAGAAGATAATCCAGCAAAGGACTGTTGAAATTCAGAGCAGGAAAAAAAAAAAGTACTCTGCTTTGTAAAACATGCCCTTTAGGAGCAGATTTTCAGAGGGCATTGCAGAATAGCTGGAAACAGGTGTGGGACCAGGTGTGAAGAGCAGAAGCACAAGTTCCCATGGCTTCCCCTTCCTCTGGAGGATTCTTTAATTCTTTAAAGCATTAGTGCTTTGTGACTCTTCACTTGTAAAGAACAATAATGAACCTCACCTGCCTTCATGCTTATATTTTAAGAATGCATGAGATGATGTAGCAGTAATTTGAGCTCTTTTGCCCCCCCTCCCAAAGCTATGTAAATTCAGTTTACTTTGAAGTAATGTCTCCCACAACAATCACAAAACCAATTCCAGAGGACTAAATTTTTCTTAGCAATGCAAGTCAAGGTGAATCCTGGAATTTTTCTCATTCCAGTCTAACTTCAGTGGTTTCCACAACTATAGATATGGTCTCAGATCTCTCTGAAGTCCACACACTCAAGACTTCCTATGTGTTCCATCCTTGGTACCCAGTTACTCATTGGATTAAAATACAAGGATGGTGTTCTCCAGAAATGGCTTGGAAGATCTTCTTTTCTTCCCTCCTCACCTGTGTCCTTGTCAAATATCCACTGTCCATCCCAGAAGAAACCTGGCCAAGCAACCTGACCATACCTCCATCAAAAACCACACTATAACCTCCCAGTGGGAACCAGAGACAACTACTCTTACGTGAAGTTCCCAGAACTTAATAGTTTCCAAACAGTCACATCCCTCCCGATCTCCAAAATAAAAACCCCAGAGATGATACTTCCTAAAATTATGGTTAAAGTCTTTGTCTATAGGCTAAAGGACTACAGCTCATTCATTTTAAAATGTCCCCTGACCCTGATTCTACCACACCACTCTTCAGGTGGTTGTGCTGCTTCTGAGTTTGCTGGCTTCCTAAAAATGTTGGGTCTTATTTGATAATACCAACCCTAACCTAATAAGATTTTCATTGTTATGTTTCTTCCTAATATGTACTATTGGTTAGATCAAAGATGAGAAGATTAAAAAAGACAAAGAGCCCAAAGAAGAAGTTAAGAGTTTCTTGGATCGAAAGAAGGGATTTACAGAAGTGAAGTCACAGAATGGAGAATTCATGACCCACAAACTTAAACATACTGAGAATACTTTCAGGTAAGAGGTAGTGGCTAAGTTAACAATGACTGTGTTCACGTGGGGGGGGGGGGGGGGGAACAGTCTGCCTGTCCTGTGCCTCCAGACAGAAACGTGCTAAACAGGCAACATTCTTTGGTTGCAAGTTCATTGACCATTGTCTTAGAGATACACAGTCAGCAGGTCTGTTTCTCACGTCACTGACAGGAGACCAGCAGTCATTGCTCAGCCAGGCTTAGTCTGCTTTTTCCTTTCTTTCTTTTTTTTTTTGCAAGGCAGATCATGCTTGGCATCCATGTTCCTGTTCACTGACCTAAAATGCTCACGTGACGTCAGTTTTAAAAAATATTGTGACTGGGGTTAGTATCAGTGGTGTCCATTCTCCGTGCGGTCTGGCCAACTTCATAAGAGACCCTTCTCAGTACCATTTTCAAGAATTCATTTTTTTAAGGGTTTAAATGTTACATAAAGCTCAGATTGTTTCATAGCCAGATACATGGGAAACTAAGTCACATGTCTTTGCCAAAGCCCTGAATGTTCATTTGCTTTGGGAATCTCTGAGAGAGAGGCCAAGAGCATGAAACTGCTGCTCCATTTTAGATAGCCTGGAAAACTCTGGTATAGCTTCAGCTTTCCTCTCCTCACATACCCACTCCCTATCATACTGAAAATCCAGGCAATTGATCATAATTAGACTAGTATATGCAGATAAACCCTCACTTCTAGATACGGGTGAATGCTAAGAACTGTCCATCAGTTTTGTAGGACTCTGGTGCAGAGATTCTCTGGGCCCCATCACACATACACATTCTGTCCAACCACTTGTACCAAACAAATCCCAATCTCTGTTATGTCCCTGGCTGCTGGGCCAGATGTGCTGCAAAAGAGTTTGGGGTTCCTACAGTGTGGATTTCCATGTGGCTGGTCTTTGGCAGCAGCCTGGCCTGTAGACCTTGCTTTTCTGAGCACTTCAACTAAGAAAATCACCAAGGAGGTATTGTGTACAAGTTAGACTTGCTTCTTACATCAAAGTCTTTGTAACATTCAGAAGCAGTAGACTACTAGGGACGAACATTTCAGGCTCATCTAAGAGGCTAAGGTGTGTAAACCTAGGTGCCCCAGAACTTTTTTTTCTATTTAACCATCTGAGTAGAAACCTAGTCACATTTATGAGCCGAGAATATTCAGGATAAAGATATACATAAGAGGCCTAAAGACAACTAGGAAGGAGAAAGGTAAATTTTATAAATATTACTTGGAATTGGCCAGGGAGTTGATGTGACAATGAAGTTATTGGAAATTCATAGAAAACCTACAAAGCAAGTTGATTCCCGCGGGTAAACTGATTCCAACGCTTAATGGTTTAAAGCCTATGCAAGTGTCAGATCCATGAAAAGTAGTCAGTGACTATGATTTAATATCAGTATATTTATATTACTTGATTATTTAAAATATGTTTTGTAGGTAAAAATTTGTTTTTAAGGGACCAGCTTTATCTTTGTCAAGAGAAACAATGTTTAAAAAAAAAATCTGTCACTAGAAAGCAGTTTGGTTAACCATTAGCAAACTTGCCCAGGGCTTCCATCAAAGCCCAAATTAATAATTAGCGTGCCTATTGTGTGGAGATCTAAAGAGCTGGATAATTCAAAGAGAAGAAAAATCACAAGCGATGGCAACAAGTGTTAAGAATGCTTAAATGTGGGGGCTGGGGTTATGGCTCAGCGCTTGAGCGCTTGTCTCGCATATGTGAGGCACTGGGTTCGATCCTCAGCACCACATAAAATGAATAAAGATATAAAAAAATAATAACACATCATTAAAAAAAAAGAATGCTTAAATGTGACTCAGGCTTTAGTTTTTCCTTCTTTGGGGGGGGGGGGACGACCTAAGGGAACAGATCGTTCTCATGTTATTCCTTTTTGCTCATCTACCGTCATCCACGAGTTTTCATTCCAGTTAGAAGGTGATACTAACAGAAGCTGAGGAGCCTGGTTTTGCTCCATGTTGTATAAAATGAGAAGCAAGGAAGGCAGTAAAAGCTTCATCCCTCCCAGCTTAACTGAAAACAAGCTTTTTCCCAGTGGCCAACAGCCTGATGTTCATCGTGAGTTAAACCTAAAGAAGCCAAAGATAGGAGAGAGGAAGTTACGGAAGACATTTCCATGCTGACAGCCTACCAGCACATCTAGGCAGAGAGATGAAGTAACCAAAGTCTTGCTTTTCTTTTGACCAGGTTTTGTTTTATTTTTCTTTTAAGGTGAGAACTAAGATTTTTTTTTCCTGATTATCAGTTGCATTTTTCCAGATTTTTTAAATATACGTAGCATTCAAGATAGACACACATATGTACTATAGTATGTCTATGTGTGCATGTAATTATAAGTATATATTTTAAATTGAGTCTCGCACCATGAACAATGTAGTATAACTAGGTTTCTATACCAAAAAGCACAAACCTACATTCACGATGTTAGAGTTCAATGGATGAGGAATTATGACTGACCTAGCCAGTCCCCGAGGATGGACATTTGGATTGTCCTAAACGAAGACTGAGCAACACCTAGTGGTAACCTAGAGAAGTTTCCCTTAGGCATGTCACCCAGTCCAGCTCCTTCCTAGTAATATATATGGTGAGGAGAGAGTTTCCAAGCAGAGATGGAAAGAACTTAATGAGCTGAGAGAGGCAGGCCTGTGAACCTGTAAGACTCTGAAAGAGCAACGTTAAGTTTTTAAGAGACCCTCTAAATTTGAGTTCAAAATAAAAGAGTTCACCTTTAACAGTCAAGAACCTAGAATAATATTTTTAAAATTTTAACCTCAGTCCATAGCAAGGAACAAATTTTGTATCATGACCCACTATACACATATGTATATTTATAACTGAAACAAGTCTGTCAAGAAATAGTACTTTTATTTTCTCTATGCAATGCACTCTGATATTTTCCCTTCCATTTTTAAAATGCTGATTACAAACCACTAAATTGATCTTTTGATCTGCAGATGGAAAAACATTGTCCTAAAGAGCATGGTATAATCAGAACTACTTCAGTGTTTAAAAAGTCTGAGGTGCACAAAAAAGATCAGTATTGTACAATGTGTATCTTTAATCCATTTGTTGTTTTGTTTTGTCTTCTTGATCCATAGCTAGGAATATTGTGCCACTCTTTTTATTCTTTTTTTTTGTTCTTTTTAGATTTACATGACAGTAGAATGTATTTTGACATGTTGTACATACATGGAGTACAACTTATTCTAATTAGGATCCCATTCTTGTGGTTGTGCATGATGTGGAGTTTCACTGGTAGTGTATTCATATATGAACAAAGGAAAGTTGTATCTGATTCATTCTACTGTCTTTCCTGCTTCCATCCCTTTCCCTTCCCTTCATTTGTGCCACTTTTACACAGAATAAATGATATCAGATAGTCGTGATTCTTTTTCCTTAGACAGAGTTATCGGGGATGGGCTACCTATGTCTAGATCTTGTTAATTAGGATTTAAATAGCAGATATGCTACATCCTCATCTTTCAATTAAGACTGTCTATAGCAAGGCCCTTCAAGCTCACTGCTAAATTCTCCTAAATAAAATCCCAAGAGGATCCAATCTATGTTAACTCTGCTTTAGTGAAAACAGAGTGGTGAAAGTTCTCCTGTGAGTACTAACATGTGCCAAAGTCACCAGTAGTCTAATTCTATTAGCAAATTTATTAAAGGAGTTAGAATCAGTAGGCGCCCATAATCTTGCTTTATCTTTTTCTGTGATCCATGTAAGACATTAAGATTGCTAGTTCTGGAGTGAAACTTTCACATAAGGATTTGGGATAGCATTCTGTCTTTAGCCTTAACATGTTCCCAGTTCTGCTATGAAATCCTGTGGTCATCCTTAGTTCCAGAGGAAAATTCAAGTTTCAACTTCAGTCCCTACTTATAAAAAAGTCTTGTTCGTCTTCTTCCTGTTTTATAAGCTGTGCTGTCTGATAACATTGTTTGACTCAGGTATGGAAGGTGGGTAAGTTTGGACTAGAAATTCTAGAGACTTCGAGGTAGGACACATCCCTCAAAGACCGTGCTTAAAAGTGCCAGGTAAGAGGTAGAGAGGTGGACGAACTTGTTCTATTTCAGTGGATTCATCATTTTATAACAAATTAAATTTAACTTCAGGTATAATTACCTTATAGTGAAAAATACAGAGTAAGCAGTAGAGAAACATTAGAATGCAGTCATGGCTTAACAATTTTTAGCTACCAAATCTTTGGGTAAATTATTTTCTCTTTCATCTATGATATGCTTATTCATAAAAAAGCCATAATAAACCTAACCTGCCAACTTTCCACTTATTGTGACTATTAAATAAGATAGTGAACAAGAAAGGAGTTTATAAATTTGTTATAAATGACATTTAAGTAACCACCCTAATTAACCATACCATGTCAGATCTGATTTAGTAATCTTAAATCCTGTTAAGGAATATTGCAGTTGTGTTGGGGTCAAAGAAGGCAGAAAATACACAAATTGAAGCCACAGGTTAATGTGTGGCCATTAAAAACTTTCTGGGATGCAGGGCGCAATGGCGCATGCCTGTAATCCCAGAACTCTGGGAGGCTGAGACAGGAAAATCTCGAGTTCAAAACTAGCCTCAGCAATGATGAGGTGCTAAGCAACTCAGTGAGACCCTGTCTCTACATAAAACACCAAAAATGGGACTGAGGATGGAGCTCAGTGGTCAAGTACTCCTGAGTTCAATCCTTGATACAAAAAAAAAAAAAAAAAAGCTGCTTCTGGTAGCAGCTATGTAAAAATAGTCATGCATTATTGTATTTAGTTCAATCAAGAGTCATTGAGTAATTTCATCTGCCAGAAGGCCACTAGAGCACACTTAAGGCAGAGCTGTGGAGAGGTGGATGTATTTGTTTCCGTGCATACCCCTAGTTTAACCATTTTTTTCCTGTCTCCAGTGCCTGAATCTTTCTGCCTTCTCTCTTGATCTGTGATTCCAGGCAGATCCGAGGTCACCCATAACTTATTTAGGCCACTCCTAAATTTTAAAACTCACTCTAAGTCATGGACTACAGGCCTTCCTTTCTAGTAACAACTAATATTTACAACAGTGAATAAATTAACATTTATATAATAAATGTTTGGGACCCAAAGAGTAGCCTACTGAGGCAGATGGAATCATTGTCTTTCTCCATTTTTTCCGTGCTATAGAATTTGCTGTGTTTTTTAATCATAGGCAAACAAATTTACCATTTTAGCTCTTAAGTATACAGGCTGGTAGTGTTAAGTATATTCTCAGTGTTGCACACGGATCTCCAAAATTATTTCCTCTTGCTGAACCTAAACTCTACACACTGTAAACAGCTCCCCTTTTCCCTCTCCTACTCCCAGGCAACCACCCTTCTTTTTTCTGTTGCTATCAATTTGATTATTTTAGATCCTTTAGAGAAGTAGTACCATACAGTATTTGTCTGTTTATAACTGGCTGATTTAACTTAGCATAATGTCCTCAAGCTCACCCATGTAGAAGTGTGTATCAGAATTTCTTTCCTTTTGAAGGCTGAATAATATTCCACCGAATAGATACACCACATTTTGCTTATCCATTGAGTTGCTTCCCCTTCTTGGCTATCGTGACTGATGCTGCTCTGAATATGGATGTACAACCATCTCAAGACCCTGCTGTCAGTTCCTCTGATATATACCAGATGGGCTTACTGGACCATACATAGAATAGTTCTATTTTTAATTTTTTGAGGAGCCTCTGTACTGTATTCCATAGCAGGTGCACCATTGTGCACACCCACCAACAATGCATACCTGCCCTCATTCTGCAGCTGAGGAAGTCAAGGATAAGTGGCACATTAGGGGCTCCCGTTAAGACCTTGTGATTCCTGGCAGACCCCCAACTTACGCTATGGTGTGGGGATCCAGTGTCTAATGATGGGCAGTGGAGATCTGGCCTGGGGTGTACAGCCTGCAGACAGACACCGCTCCTTCCAGCGGAGGCTGCAAGGCTGAAGCTTGTCATTTCCTTTCCTCGTCCCCCTGCAGCCCCAGCCGCCTGGGAGCTAGGGCTGGCGGGGAAGCCGAGGGCGCCCCGCAGGTGGAAGCCGGCAAGCGGTTGGAGGAGCTCCGCCGCCGCCGCGGGGAGACCGAGAGCGAGGAGTTCGAAAAGCTCAAACAGAAGCAGCAGGAGGCGGCCTTGGAGCTGGAGGAGCTGAAGAAAAAGAGAGAGGAGCGAAGGAAGGTCTTGGAGGAGGAAGAGCAGAAGAGGAAGCAGGAGGAAGCCGATCGCAAAGCCAGGGAGGAGGTAGGAGGCGCGGCCAGCCGGCCTGCCCCTGGGCTGCTGTGTGTTAAAATACGGAGTTTAAGAAAGATCAGCCTCACTGTGCGCTGGGCGTGGGTCTAAAACCTATAGACGTGTGAAGTTAGCCAGTTCTCATAAGAACTCTATAATGTGGGTACTAATCTCCATTTTTCAGACCAGGAAACTGAGGCACAGTTTTTTGTCATTTTTCCCAAGTCCAATGTGCCTTCTTAAGCCTCTTATCCTACATTGCTTCTCAATAAAGAACAGGGAGAAAACTGAGAAAGATGAAAAGTCCGCAAACTGGGTACAAGAATTAAGTTACATGATAGTTTTTTAATAGTTGAAGAGTTTTTGTAGTTTTTTTTTTTTTTTAAAGTAGATCCGAACGTAAATAAGCAGGGTATCTAATTTGCTCACTGCTGTGTATCCAGGACCCAGTACAGTGCCTGACATACTACACGAGCCCTATCATTACGAATAGATGAATTTGTTCCATCCTTTAAGACAGAACTGAAAACAACAGTTAAAGTTACAAGGAAGAAAACTTTTGCTCAGCATATGAAAAAATGCTTACCCAGCTACAACTTATATTGCTACAGTTTACAAAATACATTCTTTCCTTTGGTCCTGGGGTATGTTCTCATTTTAATGGCAAACACACACACACACACACACACACACACACACACACACACACACACACACAAAACAGGAACCAAACAGTTTGAGTGATTTATGTGAAGATTCTTGACTGATAAGTGGTAGTGGTTGGGATCCTACTTTTCCAACTCTTGAGCCTAGAACTTTTGAGATACTGATCTCTGATCCTTCAACATATACAGAATTTTTTCCAATGACTTTCTGACATGAATTCAATGTGAAAAGTGTGGATAAATCATTCCAAGGTCAACTTTGAATGAGCCATGATTGGAAAGTAATTGTGAAGGTAGAGTTTTATAATCAAACATACCTGGACTTGTATCCTAACTCTGCCATTTACAAGCTGGGACCTTGGGAGAACTGCTAAACTGCTCTGTTTTGTTTTATCTGTGGAATATTATCTACTTGGCAGGATTTTTCTGATGACTAAATAATAGATTATTGTATTCATACTGCCTGGCACAAAATAGGAACTCAAAAAGTGGTAGTGATAATCATTATTGCCAGTATTACTATGTTATTTAGAAGAGGAGAGTATCAGGAAGGCAGAAGGGAAATCACAAACTCTTAGAATTAGATTATACCTGGAGAATTATTTTAGTCTAAACTTCTACCAAAGCACTGGATCCTTCTGCAACATCCTGTGACAGATGGACAGCAATCTCTCTCTGCTTGAGAATACTAGTGATAATGATCTCCCAGTTTGAAAACTTTAAAAGACTGCATAAATCTCTCAAGAAAGCATTCATAGAAGACAGGCAATCAGACCTCTGAACTTTTTGCCTGATACAGGACAGAACAGAGTGTTCCAGGCCAGGAATAGAAGGCACAAAGGGGTTCACAAGACAGGTTGTAAACATCTGTAATTTCACCACTAAGTCACAATATTGACATCATTTCAGGCTTGTCAAACCATCTAAAATAATGCATAATCAATAGCTAAACAGAGGGCTAAAATGTAAATGTATTCAGTTGAGGCCAGAGGCAACCCTAAAATCATCTCTTGTGCAATTTGGTAAATATAGTACTATGTATTTATAAAACTTTTCGCATAAGTGACCCCATTTATTTTCACAACTCTTCTAGGAAATAGGAAGGATATTTGTATTTGTTATACATAAACAGAAATGAAAGGTCAGTATTAAATGACTTACGGGATAGTGAGGCTAATATATCATCATTACGGGAATCAACCATACTGAGCATCAGTCTCAGCATTTTAAGTAGCTACTATTAAGTAGCTACTGTGATTGTCTCTCTTTTTCAGATGAAGCAACTGAAGCCCATAGCAGATAAATAGCATGGCAAAGCCACACAGCTGGCAAGCAAGTGGGGCCAGAATGCCAATCCAGGTGGCTGGACAGAGTTCCAGCCTGACCCCTAGTGACCACCCTTGAAAACGGAGTGTGGTCCAATCCAGAGCAGGAGTCTGTTGCCCTGGCTGGTGTTCTTTCTCCCAGAACACTCTTCCCTTTTCCCTGACGCAGGCTGTGAGGTTCTTGTTTGTTCTTTCTTTCTTAGGAAGAGAAGAGGAGGCTAAAGGAAGAGATTGAAAGGCGGAGGGCAGAAGCTGCCGAGAAACGCCAGAAGATGCCAGAAGACGGCTTGTCAGACGACAAGAAGCCATTCAAGTGCTTCACTCCTAAAGGTTCATCTCTCAAGGTATCCCCCCACCCCAGAAAACCTTCTTATAGTATTTCTCTTACAACAGAAGCCGGATTCTAGCCTCCTGTTTAGTTCTTGACGATGCAGAGCCTTCCTTTGCTTCATTTCTATCTTTGCTATCCTTCTGTTCAGGCTGCTATAAGAAGATGTCTTACACTGAGTAATTTATGAACAACAGAAATGTCGGGCTCACAGTTCTGGAGACTGAAAAGTCCAAGTCAAGGTGCCAGTAGATTCAGTAGCTGGTGAAGGCCCGTGTCCCAGAGATGGTGACTTCTCATTGCATTCTCACACAGTGGAATGGAAAGGAGGGGCAGTGGGGCCCCCTCTGGCCTCTCATAAGCACTATCCCATTCATGAGGCTCCACCCTGGTGACTTAGCCACCCTGCTAAGGCCGCACCTTGTAACACTAGCAAACTGGGGATTAGTTCAACATATGAAATATGGAGAGTTTAGACCACAGTCCCTTTGAGCTATTTCATAGCTTCTCTTGTTTATAATATATGGAAAGGAAGGGAAGAGGTGAGATTTGTATCTGTTGTTAATGTGACACTCTGGTGTACATTAAGATGACCTTTGGTGATTATCTCTAAATTGCATCCATCCATTCCCTCTATGTACCTGATTGCTTTAAGCAATTGAGAAGGGAATATTTAAACTTTATAAATGGGCTTTGAGAGCATCTGAAGCTTGAAAAGGGTTTATGAAGCTCTTCATGCTAGCTTCTTCATCTTTAAAAGCAAGGCTACCAGAAACAACAGCTGTTCAAATTTCAGAGCTGTTATCATGGGAAGAGATGAAATGCAACTTGGATAGGGTCCTTTGCCAGGATGAGTTTGCTCTTACTACTGCTGTCATGGAGCAGAGTTCCTGTGCGATGGAAGCGCGTCCAAGAAAAGGAGCTGAGCCAGAGAGATGATGGAATGGTGATGTAAGGAAAAGGACAGCAGACTCGGGAAGAGACTATCTGTTTCTTCTAATCCATCTGCCATGGATCTTTTGCTTTGATGGTTAACATTTAATTGAGCACCTAGCACTGTGCCTTGCATATTGAAGATACTAATAGATATTTGTCAAAGGAATAGATGAAAGAATGAATGGATCTTCAGAGAACTTTTAACATTATTCTATCCTCATTTTCCATTGGCCTGGCTAGGTTACAAAGCATCAATAAGGAGCAAAGCCAGCATATGATTATAGTCAGGCTCCAGTGGTTGAGGGTGTTCATGTGTATGAAATCAAGTGATGTAGCACACAAAAATGACCAAGACCAGTCACTTACATTTTACAGTTATTACTTTTTCAGATGAAAATCAGAATGTTTTATCCTCAAATAACTTTAGTCTTTATGATGGTCCAGGTCCAGTCCATCTGGGTCCCAAATAGACTATAGTCATGCAACATATAATGACATTTTGGCCAATGATAGACTGGATGTGCAATGGTGGTCCCATTATATTATATCACCTACTTATATCATAGCTGTCTTATTTTTTGTAAGTATACTCCATTATGTTCATATAACAACGAAATCACCTAATGACAATACATTCCTCAGAATGTATCCCTTACTTTAAGAAACACATGACGACATTTGTACTGGAACCCTCGTCTTGAGGGCTGCTTCAGGGAAAATCCCAACTATGCCTCAGAGGAATTTTATTATTTAGTATTTGGTATAATGTCTACTTTATAATATGTGCTCAATGCTATGAGGAAGAGCAGTACAAAGCAAGTTGCTGGCCCTGTGATGCTAATGTGATTGACTGACTTACAGGAAACAATTAAAGAATTGCAGAGGGAACCAAATGCTAGCCAATGAGACCTCAGCAAAGCAGGAGTAGAGAGGCTTTGTGTGATAGACAGCTTTAATGATAGTGATGAAATTTGAATTTCATATAATTTTCTTATGTCATAAAATACCATTCTTCCTTGGATTTTTCCAAGCCATTTAAAAAAGTAGAAAATTATTCTTAGCTTGGGAGCTGTGCAAAAATCAGACAGCATTAGGCTCACTGGGTGAATGGGCCATGGCTTGCAGACCCCACTGTAGAAGGAAAAGCAGGAAGTAGACAACTCCATCAGTTCTGCCTGTCTCTGTACAGTCCCCCATAGTCCTGCCTGCTCCCAGGTCTTTGTTCCTGGCTTAACAAAGGAAGAAAACTATGCTTTCTCTTTTTACCTTCTTTAAGATCCACGCTGAGCCTTCCCTGAATAGTCTTGATAACGTGAAGAAACCAGTGGTTCTATAGACTTCCAGATCCTACTCTGTTTTCCAGAGAAACTGCAACTCATTCTCTCTCCTTGGAATATCTACTTTTGGTCAGATGTCTTGACTTCCTTATTTCTCTGGTCTTTCCCTCAACCACACACCTGGCTTTCCATTTTATCTAGCCCTCCCCTGAAGCCCTTTATTCACTCCCACTGGTAGAACAGCAATGTGTAAGCAATCAATAAGAGAAGATGTTAAAAGAAAAAAAAGACCAAGACATTTTAAATTTCTTCATAACAGGAATAGGCACATTGCTATTTGATATCATCAAATAATATAAAATACTTGATATTATTAAACATTATCAAAGAATGTATTTTATTAATTTCTCATGACTTCTGTTGTCTGAGAAGCTCAGAAACTGGTCTCTCATTGTTAAATTATTAGGAATTTTTAAATGTAAAACAAGCAAAGAATAAACTTTAAGTAAATTAAATTTAAAAGTTTTTATAATTATTACTGTTTTCATGTATTGACAGAGAAGTGTGGAAGAGAGTATCAATTTTCTAAACTTTGGTGATCTATATGTAATCTCTGAGTTTTATCAAGACAACACTGCCACCTCTTGGTCTTAGAGAAATTTCCCTGGTTAAATTCGTTGAATATTAAACAGAACATTGAATTTATGAATTCCGTACAAATTGTTTCATTCCTTACAGCCATTAAGTTAGGGCAATTTTTCAGCAAGAGTGCATCCATAAATGGATGGTGAGTCCCGACATATGATAACGAGTCAAGCTCGGTGAGCTATTCCAGAAACAGGAGGTGGGAGTCTGAGCACCTCGGATTTGAATAAATGTGATGGCCAAGGCAAGAAGGATGCTCCCTGAGCTGGAGGGAGCTGAAAAGAACAAGTCTCAGCTTTGCCACCATGATGAGTTCTTTAGTTCTACCTCCCTGCCTGCCCCAAAACCTCTGAACATGTATTTACTTTGTTGAAACTGCCCTTTCCCCTCGAACCTGCACTGCCATTCTCACTTTCATAAACTCAATTATGAAACTATGTAAACTACCAACTACAAATGTCAAAGCTACTGAGAAAGCCTTGTCCAACTCCCCCAGATAATTGCTTGCCTTAGACATGTCATTTAGTTCTTATTTACCCTTATAGGGTACCTACCATTGATTTTTAAACATTCTACTTAGGTGCTTTATATTCTTCCCTACTAAATTTGTATGTTACTTGAAGAATGGGTCCCTATCTCTCTCATTCTGCTCAGGCCACCATAACAAAGTCCCATAAACGGACTTATATATGCTAGATGGGCAGTTCAGTGGTCTTTCTTTCTTTTTCTTTCTTTAAAAAACTACAAGCTTTTTTTGCTACTATATCAAACATTGTACTTTACTGAAACTTTATCACTTAAAATTCATGTTCTTTACAAATCAATAGATACTTGTTGACTCCATGTGGTACCCAACTCCAGACTAGAGATATTTTCTGCTACTTATCGCCCATCAATATTAGCAAACAGTAAAACTCTCTTTACATGTGACCGCCTGTGCCAAAGCACACATATGTGCTGAAAAGTTCTGTTCTACACTGTCCAAGTCAGCCTCAGAACCACCTGGACTGTAGTTACCTACCCTGGGCTAATGTGGTCGAATGTCCCTCATCTCAATCAATTTGGACTAGAAAACTACTATAGCTTGAGTGGCTTAAGCAACGAACATTTATTTCTCACAGTTTGGAGACTGGGCAGTGTGAGAATTGCATGCCAGCATTGTTGGGTTCTGGTGAGGGCTCTCTTCCTCCTTTGCAAATGGCCAAAGAATGGACAGAGTAAGCAAGCCCTCCTGTCTCTTCTTATAAGGGCACTGATTCCATTCCTTAGGGCTCCATCTTCATGATATAATTACTTCCAAAGAGCCTCACCTCCAAATGCTACCACATTGGAGTTTGGAGTTTAACATATGAATAATTAATTTGACACTCATTAAAATGTTTAAGGAGCATGTTTATCATCTGATTTTTAACTTGCTTCCCACACTTTGTATTTTTCTACTTATTTTCTCTATCCTTTGCCAATCCTACCTTCACCTCCCAAATTGCCATCAAATACATTATTTGTATTTTCCCCCTGGCAAAGCTGCTGTGACAGTACCCTAATACCTTTACACATTCTTTGGTATTTTTATTCACCAGGTTCAAGAACAATAATAGCATGGGCTGAAAATATTAACAGGATTTTTTTTCAATTTCTAGATAGAAGAACGAGCAGAATTTTTGAATAAGTCTGTGCAGAAAAGGTAAATATGGTTCAATTAATAGTAACTAGCTATTATATACATGGAAATATTTTCTCTCCCATATATATAGATTGATGGATCTAATTAGATAAATCCAATCTATCAATTTACCTATCTTTTGTGTGTGTGTGTGTGATATTGGGGATTGAACCCAGGAGTGCTTTACCACTGAGCCACATCCCCAGTTCTTTTTATTTTTTGTTTTGAGACAGTCTCATCTAAGTAGCTGAGGGTCTTGCTACATTGCTGAGACTGGCCTTGAACTTGCGATCCTCCTATCAAGGCCTCCTGAATTGCTGGCATTACAGGTGTGCACGTCACACTTGGCTTTCTCTCATACTTTCTTACATGTGTTTGTTTATTTAGCAGCGGTGTCAAAACAACTCATCAAGCAGCAGTGGTCTCCAAGATAGACAGCAGACTGGAGCAGTACACCAGTGCAATTGAGGTGAGAATCGGCCTTCGATATTAACAGGAGGTGTTTGGTATTTTTGTTGTGGTCCTGTTGAACAGACTGTTGAACAGAAATAGGCTGTGGTCCTGTTGAACAGAAACACTCAGGAAAATAAATAAGTCCAGTAGCCTCAGTGGTGTTAGAATATCAATGATCCTTTACTTTGCACTAGTTATGGAGAATAAATAACATACTAATAAATATACAATGTAAATAAAGTTATAAAATACAATAGTTATAGAAGAGTTTTAAATAGATTGCTGCTCACTACTTTCAGCCTGAATGTTCTGAGTGTTATTCTTTTAATGAATGAGTTTATTGGTATTTAACTATATCATGTAGGTATATCTTTGGTATCCTTAATTCTTTATGCAATGTGTTTCTATTACAATTTTGCTTAATCCTCTTTTGTTTATAAAAAGTCTTAATATGAAATAAAAGCAATAGTATAAAGTAATATAAAGATTATAGCCAACTCAAGTTTGAAGGACAATAGTTTTGTAGGTTTTATCTTACTTGAATCTAATTGACCTGGCGGTTTTACTGTATTTGGAAAGGACCAAAAGTGTATTTCTAAGGACCAAAGCACTCAGAAGGCAGGTGTCATTGACCAAGATGTGTCTCTGGTTTGTTCTCCTTGAGTAGACTTCAGTCAATTGTTTTAGCCTCCTTCTGAATCAGAGTGTCTGCAATGAAGTAACTGCATTAGTTTGTTTTTCTCACTTTCTTTGTACTCTAGCATGGAGATGCCTATAAGATAGTTTACAAACAAATGACAGGAGGGAATAAGGAGTGGAGAGATCTTCTGATTTGTCAAATGAATAATCAAGTCCTAACACTCGAGATGTGATTTTTACTCATAAGATTAACGTCCACTAAATATAAGACAAATTGTAGACAGTTATTTTCTGTGGTTCAGTTGGTCTTGGCACTAATAAATCTAATGAGACCAAGATGCTGACCTCAGACTTTGCATCAACTGGGAAAATCATCTTTTAAGCCATGGCCACTGGTGGTGCCACTCATCATGGCTGATCATCTTGACCACAGGTCACAAAGCAAAACCAGGGGAGAAACGGGTGCCATTCTGGGTGTGCATTTCATCACTGCTGGGAAAGTATCTCAAATGCATATCTCTCTTACTTAATCCATCCTTTCCTCCTTCCTGTGTACTCATCATGCAGTAGCATCTCAGTCTTTCAGTCTTGAAACCCTTCCCTGCTCTAGGACATCTGCACATGCTGTTACCTTGGCATAGAATGGAATTTGTTCCTCTTGTTCCCTTTACTACTTCTGAGTCATTGGCCAGGTCTGGGTTAAACATTACTTTCTCAGAGTAGTCTTTTTATGCCCCCAAACTAACCATGGACAGTATATCCTGTTCCCTTTTGCCAGGCTTTATAACACTTATTATTTCTCATAGCACTTTCCACAATGTGAAAGAAACACTTGTGTAACTAACTGTGTTACCATCTTTCTATTGAATCCTAAGCCCACTGCAGCTTACAGAAAAGACTTCTACCCCCCTTTCAATCAGATTTGAACACCCCCTTTTACCCAGAACCCAGCAAAATGGCTTGCACATAGTAGTCATTTAAAATGTATTTGTTGAAATACAAACGTTAGAATCACCTTAAAAATAAATAGTACTCCATTAGAAAGCACATTTCATTTTTGAAAGCTCTTACAGTTTATTTTGAGGGCCATATGTCATCAGAGTACAGTTCTGTTTGTTTTTTAAATTTTTTAAGCCAGTCAAATTTAGCAGCAGAGGGTTATATATCAACTTTAGTGACTTTAATAAGTTCTGATAACCCACTACCATTGGACCAGCCTAGAGTACAGTTTTACAACAGAAATTATGACTCATTTTTGGTGAAGGTACATACACAATGAAATTTTTAAATTATCCTGTTCAGAAAGACCTTGTAATTTTACAAGGACAAACTTCTCAGCACCAATCCTAAACATAATTCACACTTTTCAGGGAACAAAAACTGCAAAATCTACCAAGCCAGCAGCCTCCGATCTTCCTGTTCCTGCTGAAGGTGTACGCAATATCAAGAGCATGTGGGAGAAAGGGAATGTTTTTTCCTCTCCCACTGCATCAGGCACACCAAATAAGGTGAGCATGCGATTTTTGTCTTTTAAGTTTAGAGGAGGGGATTCTACCCCCCCCCCATTTTGTCTTAGAAGTCACACTAGTTGATAATAAAAGCAGTGACAAAGGTGCAGTTTGTACTTTGTTTTGCAATGACCATAAAAGCAAGTTCAGGGCAAAGTGCTCAGGAAACAACCCTGTGTACTAGCCCTGGCCATGGACCTCTAAATAAAGTGCCTGAGGTTAACTGCTAACTCTTTGGGTTGGGATAGCATGAGGTACACAAAAAGAAAAGCAGAGATATTTTTTCACTATCAAGTTTTAGGTTTATAGTTCTGTAAAATAATACTTAATGGTATTTACAGGTTGCTTTCAAGATCCCTTTGCAGGTAAAATTTACTTTTTTCTTTAATGTTTTGGATGATTGACTCTGTAGGAAACTGCTGGCCTGAAGGTGGGAGTTTCCAGCCGTATCAATGAATGGCTAACTAAAACCCCGGATGGGAACAAGTCGCCTGCTCCCAAACCTTCTGTAAGTAGCTGCAGGTTTTTCTGAATTTGTGTGATCTTGGCTTCCAGCAGCAGAAGGAAACCAGCAGTTGGTCCATTTACTTAGGAAAGATGGTGCTTCTGCTGAGTGTCCAGCGAGGAGGTATGTAGCGGTGTACAGCTGTAGGATAGTCCTGGGCAGCCTTACCGTAATTACCCAGAGGGTGAAGTGGATCCACATCATCTCCTCTCTACCCTGAGAGGAGGACTTAGCCAGAATGTAGGGCAGTTCAAACCTAGACTCTTCACTGGTCTATTTATTTAGCTTCTAAATAAATTTGACATTTTGTTTTCAAATTCCTATCTGTATACACAATGAAATTTTTAAATGATCCTGTTGAGAAAGACCCTGGAATTTTACAAGGACAAACTTCTCAGCAACAATCCTAAACATAATTCACACAAATTCCTATTCTACAGATAGGAATTTGAAAATTGAAAACAAAATGTCAAATTACTTTGGCTACTTCTCTGTTTTGAGGACTTCTATATTTATTCCCAAAAGAATATGTATGTTGGCCATTTTGAACCCATATTTTCGAATTTACCAAGTTTCTATAACTTGACATAAAAATGCAGTTCTTGGGTGGTTGTTGAAATAATTGCTATCATTTTTGTTATCAACACCTGCAAAGGAAAACCACAAAAAACTGGAAACTAGAAAAGTTGGGCCCAGTTTTTCCCATAGCCAATAAATTTAGCAACTAGAAAACCTGATTATGAGTGTTGTTTTGAAAATCTAAAATGTTCTCATTTATCAAGTGTAGCTATCTTACTGTAAAATTTTTCTACTAACCTTTTCATTGACTGCATTTGATAAGTGCCTTACTTATAAATTCCCTACTGTATATTGCTGAGAATTCTGTTAGGTTGGCTTTATACCTTTGTTGGTACCCAAGGGAGCAGAGAATTAAATGCTATTAACCCTACATTCTAGAAGAAGAAAAACTTTCCAAATCCCAGGCCTCTGCTGTTGAGCCACCACAGCATTTAATTATATCTGTCGACTCCACATATAATCTCCAAAGTCACTAAATTTTATAATTTTCCCATTTAAACAAAAGAAAATGTTTGCATATTCTTTTTTTTTTCTTCTTATTGGTACTGAGGATTGAACCTAGGGGCGCTTAACCACTGAACCACATCTCCAATCCTTTTAAAAAAACTTTTTACATTTAGAGACAGGGTCTCACTCAGTTGCTTAGGGCCTTGCTAAGTTGCTGTGGCTGGCCTTGAACTCACGATCCTCCTGCCTCAGCCTCCTAAGCAGCTGCAGTTACAGGCATGTGCCATCGAGACCAGCTGCATATCTTTCTTGGGTATAATTCCTTGAGCCATTTAATTAATATTTAATCCATGATTCTTTGCATAAGGGTTCACAAGAGCCATAAACCAATAATATCCAAGATTCTTTGCATAAGGGTTCACAACAGCCATAAACCAGTGTAAACCCCATTTGAAATTGGAAAATCTTTATATATTGACAAAAACAGCTTTTTCCCTCTCCCGCTAGATATAGAAGAGGAGGTCCTATAAAAGGAAACAGTTGAGACAAGAAACCATATCCAAAAAGTATTTGCTTTTTAGTGCCTTAAGTTTCCCATGATAACTTAAATAGTATAAATTATTTCAAAAAAACAAACCATGACAATTTATATAAAGTTTAAGATTCCAGGCCAATGACTAGTCAACTTTTTGAATTATGGACCCATTTGAAAACCTAATGAAATCTAAGGAACCTCTCCCACACAAAATCTACAAGCTCAAGAAGTTCATGGACCTCCGGAAGAACTCTCAAGATAGAAAAGGAATGAGGAAGGAAAGATAAATGTTTTCCTATTTTGAGTATGGCACATTGTTAGAGGAGATGGTAATTTTTTCAGCCTTACAGCATTTATGATCTATTTCATTTCTGTACCACTTGTTCTCATAAATCTGGTCCAGAATTTGCTCCCTATTTGTTTACTGGCACTTTAACTGATAGTCTTATCATAATCTGTGTGTCATTCTAATGGAAAGATTTAAAAGATTAAATTTAATTATTATATAATTGGCATAACTGTGTCAAAGTTCCCACATGCTAAATAATAATAATAAAATTTTCTAGGATTATTGAAAATAAATACTAAAATATAGGACAGGTAAATTACAGAATCAATGTCTGCTTTACTTACAGTTTAGCAAGTGATTTGCTAGACCACCTCCCAAAGGGTAGAGATCAAAGGAAAGAATATGGCAGTTCGTATGATTTTAGTAATCTCTTTCTTCGCATTTGATTCTGTGGACTAAGGTGGCTTCCTAAATAAGGACCATATTGGAAGAAATCAAAATGTAATTGATGTTCTAAATAAAATACTAGGTTTTGTGTACCTATTAAGCCACTTTAAGCTTTGTTCATGTTCCAGTGGTAGTAGTAGAGACCCATATTTTAGACTTAGCAACCCAGCATCATGTCAAAGAATGGATAGCAACAGGGCAATCTCTGGGAGAGAATATGACCTGGAGTTCAGCAAGGTAAGAGTGTGATTGCTTACACTATGGGTCCAGCAGAAAAAAGGTGAAGTTTTGGCAGTGTAGAAAACTCTAGAAGAATTCTACAGATGCCTAAAGGTAGGCAGGCAAAAAATCCAAGAAAGGTGGCTTAGAAAGATGCCTAAATCAAGGATCTTGGGTCTCATCCACAGGATCTCACACTGTTGGCCTGTGGCTAAGATCTGTGTGGCTTGCCCCACACCACTGTGGGTATTTTCATTTTTGAAATTATAATTTGAACACATGCTTGAAGCTTGGAGAGCTGCATTCTTGAGTTTGTTGACTCCTTCTTTTCCTTATTTTCTTACTGCCAAGCCTCTTCAGACATTTGTGTTTCCATCTTAGTCCTTCATGGAAAACTTGTGAGTTTGACACCATTGGGACTCTGGCCAGACTGATCCTGAGCCCAGAATGTCAAAAGATTACCTAAAAACAACAGCAATTAGGAGAGCCATAAAGCTGTCTTCTGATTTGGGAGCAAGGACAGTTTATGGCCAGCCCATTGCTTATATTCCTTGACGTGGATGGATGGAGGAAAAAGTTAGGTTTGGGCTTGCATAGATGTGTAGCCATTAGGACCAAATTGGAGAGAAGTTAATGGAATAAAATGGTCCTCATCCAGTGAAATGCCAAAAGGAAGGAAAAGAGTAAATCATAGGATTAAAGTGTTGACTTCTAAACCTACTGAAGAGAAAAACCATCCTCTACCAGTAGTTAAATAATAATTTTAATAGATGTTAAGAATTACAAGTGCTCAGAACAGCTTGCCAACTCAATATTATTGCAGATTCCTGAAAATTAATTTATTTAAAATTCAACATTGACCTACAGTGGATTTCTTACTGGGACATTTAAGCTGTTTGTGGATAGAATTTATAGGATTTCAGTGTGATTTTGTAACTGGAATTCATTTCTAAGTGTCTGTTTTGGCTGGTTTGTCTTATTCTTTGTGTCTGAACTACATGTTATGCAGTAATTAAAAAGCTAATTTGTCTTTCTTTTTGTTTAAAAAAAAACCAACACCAACCATGTCTTTCTCAGCTGGCTTCTCTTCTTCACTCTTTGGTCTCTGGTTGATTGGAAACCTGCCTCTCCCGCCTTCATTTCTTCCTCTTCTTCCGGAGTGGGTCTTTCTCTAAAATGTAGTCTGGTCAGGTAATTCCATTTATGTTTCCCCTTTGATGTTAATATTTTCTTAAAACTGACTCTTCAAACTCTTTAACTGACCTCAAAAGATTCATTGGCAGAATTTAAGGAAAATGTAATCCATTTTCTCAGGTAGAAGAAACTTCATGTGAAAGAAAAATATTTGTTCCACACAAATCAAATAAATAATGTGATAACAGCCACTTTTCAGAGCTTCCATCAGCATGTTCCTAATTATACTTTGCAACATTTTAAAACAGTTTTCCAGACAATTTGGCAACTTTTACCTACATTGGCAAATGTAGTGGAATTCTTAAAAAAAATTCTGATTTGTTGCTTAATGTTTCCAAGTTAAATAGGTATAACTCTAATAGAATATCAGGAATTCATGCCACAGCAGAAATCCAGAAATTCAATAAGATTAAGGCAAATCTGAAATGCTTCACCTGGTACCATTTAATAGTGCATTTTCAGTGTTGAGATCTCAATGCTGTGTATTAGAAATATGTTCAGTTAGACTGGTGTCCATGGATAAATGCAATTGCTGTGAGCTTTGCCTTCTTAAATGAGAAAAGAGTTTGCCAAAATAAGCAGTACTATTTAAGTAAAACACATTTATTTTCTACAAACTACCTTTGCCAAGTACTAATAGAAGCAGATGCTGGAAGAAAAGTAAATGGAAACAGAATTTTGGATCCTCATCCAAACAAAATTAGTTACAAGGCAGTAAATAAAGGCTCAAAGCTACATAACTGTTATAGATCATATTTTAGGGTTTCCTTCCCAAGATCCCCGCATGTACTTACATATGTCATTGACTGTCAACTGCTCTTATGGGTACAATTTGTGAAAGATGCTTATTTTTGTGGGGCTAACTTCTGCTGATCCACTTCTGAATTACCCACTTGCCCCTAAGAAACACAAAATGTTTTTAGTGGGAGGAAAGTGCAGTTAGAAAAAGGTCTTAGTTTAGGCTATTAGACCCCAAGACAGTGATCCTAGTGCAAGCGGTTTATTTTGGAGGTGAAGAAAACACTACAGGGATTGAGATGGGGAGAAGAAAGTGGACAGTAGAGACTGTGTTACTAAGCAAGTCACCAAATGCGCTGTTAAAACTGAATCCTGCTGGGGGAGCTCTGGACGCCTGGAGAACACATGCTTCTGAGACCAACTGCCCCAGGCAGGAGAGGGTCTAAGGAACATTCTTGTGCCAGTGCTCACTGATCAGAGGGTGAGAGCTGCTCCTGGGATGTGAACTCTGAGGGCAAGTGGGCATCTATAGCTAGAGAAAGGCCTGAGGCAAAGAAATGCAGTGTTTAGTGCAGTCACGCACTAAAGTGGTAAGGGTTGGGGACATGGTGGGGTACAATGAAAGGAAGTTAATCTACAAGGAGCAAGATGCTGATTAAACCCCAAATGAATTATTTTTACATAACCTATGCTCCATTCACTTTTTATAGAAAGTTAAAAATAGACTACATTATTTTAAATATGCTTATAATTTCACTGTTTGATAAACAGTAAATCCTTGGTAAAGGACAAGGACCCAGATGCTATATGTTATTCTAGCCCATTCTCATGCCATCAGACAGGCTGAGGTCTGTGTAAAAGCAAATAACAGTGAATGGTCCTTTTAATTCCACCCACTTCAGATCACTGGGGTCAAGTGTACTAAACAAATTGATCCAAACAAGACAATGGATGTGGTGATTGGATTGTCAATGGATGTGGTTGATTTAGATCTGGTCATGAAATATAAATGGCTACCTATAGATTACTTCTGCTTTCTCTTCTTTCTTCACTAGGACTTGAGGCCAGGAGATGTATCTGGCAAACGGAACCTCTGGGAAAAGCAATCTGTGGATAAGGTCACTTCCCCTACTAAGGTAATCTCCTAAGAGGATGGGTACTTCAGAGGTTTTATTTCTTGATGAACCCTGTCATATAACATTTTGACAAAGAAGAAATATCCTGTGGGACGGACCCACAGTTCTGTCCCATGCCTGACCCTCAGTTTCTAAAAGACCCTCATGTAGTCAGGTGAAAGGAAAAGTTCAGGGTGCCCTTGGACTTGCTCTAGATACCCTGTAGTGGCAGGAAGTCCAGCAGAGATGGCCACATGGGATAACCAGGGTCTACATATCTTTGCAAGGTCCCAGCTTGGCACCACAGTCATTCAGGGAAAACAGATCCTCAGAGGGAAGTGTCTGTTTCCCTGAGTAGATCCAGAGCTGTTTTCTGGAGCCATTCTAAGAGACATTGCCAGCAGCCTCAGGCCCAAGGTTGCCATGGCAACAAATTAAAATAATATTCACAAGTAAGGCAAAATGTGCTACTCTGTGAAAACTAATGGCTAAGAATGCTTAGAATGCCTCTCTAATTTTTGGTCCTCTGAGTGAAGAAAATGCTTATTATTTAGAAAGCAGGCTCTGGATGGTATCTAAAGGACGCTCATACTACAAATAGGGTGCCTTGTTGTACAAGGAACTAACTCAACTCCTAACTGAAGCCCTTCCCCATTTCAAGAAACAGTTCCAGTCTTCTTCAATAGAGGAAAAATTAAAAAGAGAAATCAGAGACCAACAGTGGGTAAGATTCAACTGCTTCTTGGTAGATGCAGAACTCTAGGAAGAGAAGCACTTCTTAAGCAAACTCAGGGCCAAAGAACACATCAAAGGCAACTAGGGAATCACTAGAATTCACTGAAATGAGAGAATTACTTCCTCATTCCTATTTGCTTCATACTGTTAAGTCTGGTGCAGCTGCCTAAGTATGTTACTTTATCTTCTCTCTCAGTTATGTATTGCTCCTTTATTCCAATAAAACCCACTAGCTCAGCTTCTCTACTTAAAGTGACTTTTAAATAAGTTCAGATTTCCAAATGATTGCTAAATACATAAAAGTACCTGGTAAGAATGATCACCACTACATACCACTACGAGGGAGCATCCACCCTATGCCAGGTGCTGTTATTATCCCATTTGATCCTCCAGCCAGCACGTGAGGTGAGTAGCATTATCATTCCCATTGTACAGCTGAGGAAAATGAGGCACTGAGAAATTAAGTGACTTTCCTAAAGGTACACAGCAAATAAGTAGCAAAACCTGGATTGCTAGTGAAGCTGTCTGATCTGAGGCTTCGTTCTTATTCAGCAGGAAATGTATAGTTTTAAAATTTCTTGCATTATTTTCTATTGGCGGCAGGAAAGAGGAAGAATTTTGTTTTTTTAAACAAAGAATGAGCTTATTGGCCTAAGACTTAGTGATCCTTCCAGCATAGATAGCTGACCTTTCAGAAGTGGCGGTCCAAGTGTTTATACTTCCTCCTCTCTGAGTTGTCCGTAGTCCGTCATCACAGGTACCATGGAATCCCTCTGGACACACTCCTCTTAGCCAGAGCTCTGGAAGGTGAAGTAAAGATGACCTGGACTTTCAGAACTCAGAGAGCACCACTTCTATGCAATCCAGCATGAATGGTACTCCCTGGAATTGTGCAACATGGTAGCACCAGGTAGGAGGGTGACAGTTTTAACACATACCACCCCCTCATCCCTGGTCTATGCTGCTGAACTCTTTCTACAGCAATAATATGCACAGGCTCGCCAGACCCAGAGCTGAGATAATGAGCCAGTAGATGAGGTCATTCTGCTCCAAAATGCCAAACTCACTACCTGCCGTGCAGTCTACCTCTGTCATGAAAATGCACAACACATCGAAAATGTGAATTCCTAACACTTCAATATCTCTTAATACCTCAGCAAGGATTTTTAACAGCTAGATAAGAGGGGAGGGGAATGGATTAAGAATAGGACTATGGGTTAGGTAAGTCTCAGGGGTCTGGATATAAGAATGGGAGGGAAAAAATAGAGATTGCTAGGGAAAAAAGGGGAGAAAACCAAAAATGAATATACCCTGCTTCTCTGTTGCTGGGGCCCTGACTGACTCAGTCATGTGTGTCTATTCTGGATCACCCAAGACTTTCCTGGCCTTTAAGTGATGCTTTAAAACAACCTCCCAGACTCTGAATGCCACAAGCAAAGCCAAAGGTCAGGATTGGAAAAGGGAACATACAGGAGAAGGAAAGGAAGAGAAAAGCGAAAAAAAAAAAAAAATCAATAGAAGAAAAGGTTGGCATAAAAGAACATATTTGAATAGAATGTCAAGAGTAATTCTCCCTTTCATAAATATTTATTCCTGCCACACTATAATTCTGTTTTGTTTTGTTTTGTTTTCTTCTGCCAAAAGCCATCTGGGTGAAATGTGCTGGGCTGTCGATTTAAAGTTCTCTTCTCTTAACAGGTTTGAGACAGTTCCAGAAAGAACCCAAGCTCAAGATGCTGGACCACCTCAGTTGTAGAGGGCTACTTGCTCTGTTTTATATTTATGTCAATTTAAGAAATTGGGTTCATTTTCCTTTGTTTTTCAATCTCCCAGTAAACCAATGTATATGATCACTATATTTAATAATCACATCTATAGATGTTCATGGTAAAAGTACTGCCTTTGCACAGGAGCCTGTTTCTAAAGAAACCCATGCTGTGAAATAGAGACTTTTCTACTGCTCGTTGTAAATCATGTCTGAACAGTGATACCAACCACATTGGAAGTCAACAACAGAAGGTTAAGATTGCCTGAGGAATGTGTGCAGTATCTAGAAAAGTGAACCATAGTTGTTGTTAATACAGAAGTCATGTTGTTTCTGCACTTTAGAATAAAGCATGGAAGAAATTCTCTACGTAGCCATGGTAACTGTTTCTGAAAGTAACCCATTTTGGATTTGATATTCTGCAATAATGATGTCTTTTTTAAAAAAGATGATGTACTGTTAAGGTATTACTTTTTTTTTTCGTGCTGATTCATATCTAAATTGGATTATTATTTTAGCTGACAGTGGTACTGATTTTTTTAGGTTGGTTGCTTTGTGGATTTCTTTGATAGTGTAGTAGCTTGACCCACATTTTAGATTACCCGATTATGTATGTATGTATGTGCATACACATATACAAACACACTAACAGTAGAGTGCTTTTCATGTGCTAGACTATTATTTTTAGTAGTATGTCTTTGTAACTAACCAATATCACAGCTCTTTAAAAATTTAAAAACACATTATTATATTAATATGTCATATTTGCCAACAGAAACATGGCAGATAGGTATGGATATGTTTTCAATGCCCAATGACTTATTAAAAAAAGTACTGAAAAGAGAGATTAGAAGTGTCAAAAGGAGTTGAATTTTTCTATAAGACATAGTATTTAGTCTATAATTAAAGGCAATCTGAAGCCCAGTGTGAATTTTACAAAATCTACCATCTGGATCAAGTTCAAGCCTACTTACCTGTAACATTAGAGTTCACAGTAAGTTGGCCAACATGATAGCTAAGGTCTTTTCCTTTGCTAAGGTTTGAAGACAAGAATTTCTGTGACAATACTGCATAGATTGGTATTCCAGACTGAAATATAAACAAAGACCAACTTTGGCTCATGTCTGGAAGGGAAGCAGAGAAGTGAAATGAGTAAAATCTAGTATTTAGGAGGTGTGACACCTTCATATACTAGTACCTCCACCTTCATACACTCTGAAATCTTTTTCAAGTTAAACTTTTCTACTTTGTTAGTCATTGGTACTTGTGATAAGTTGATAATGTTCTGAAATTCAAAAATATATGTACATTTTACTAGTATTATTTTTTCCTCTGAGTCCTTATTGACTCACCATTTGTACACACACAATCCAGATATCAGATCTTATTTTAGCATGTAAGTCTTTATTCTTCACAATAGATGATGGGAGAGTACTCTGGTATCTTGGCAAAATGTCCTAGTATAGACTTATACATACAGTTCACCTTGTAAATTCATACCTCAGTTGACTTAGCCAAAATGGTTGTAGGCTCCATTCCTATCACACTGAGAGAGCATCCCAAATAACTATTTTATAAGCCACACACTTCTCCAGAAAAGCTAGCCAGGGCAGGGCTGGCTTGAGGAGTAAGCACTGTCTTCCAAAGCCTATCTTCCTCCTAAATCAGGAAAGGTTAGTTGGATCCCCTAGATTTAGCAAACTTGGACCAAAGGAAGGAAAGCCACCAAGATTGCACAAGCCATCCACCCATGACAGAGTAGACACAAGTCTATGATAAAATGAACTAGAATTTACGTGAGACTCCCATGTAGAGGATTCCCATCATTGGAGTGAAATGGTTCAACATCTGAATTAAAGCCAATGGTGAGGGAACATTGTTTTGCTGAACTTTTGAACAAGAGCTTCTCCTGATTGCTATTATATATATTTTCTAGAAAATCTAAAGTTGAGAAAAGAATGTATTGATCCTGACTTTTTATTCCAATGTTTGGATGGAATAAGTTTTAGGTTAGAATTTTGTTCAGTTTGAATTTAATCTTTGGGAAAACAAATTCCTCATTGACTCGTCTGATTACAATTCTCTGTTATCTTTAAGAGATAAAACTGCAAGCTGACTAGCATGTTCTGTGAATCTGCCATTCTTTAAAATGTTATAAACACTTGATATTTTTCACTGATAATTGACCGCTGCAATAAAAATATATTGTGAAAATGCATCCACAATAAATGGAATTCCTCCAAATGTCTTTGCCTCACATACTTTTATGTACTATATTGATTGCAAGAGGTGTGCCTGTTAAAATAAAGATGATGGCGTGGCAAATCCTGTATGTCACCTTGACTGGTTTCACTCTTTGAAGGAAAAAAAAAGCATATTCGTATTTTTAAATGCTTCTTATTAGAGGTAAGCATTAAAATGTAGAATCATTATATCTTCCAAGTGAATTTAATATTTTATCATTATGAAATGATCTTTTATTTGTAGCAAAGATGTTTGCCTTCAGCTTATTTTTTTATTCTGAATATTGCTACTGTATCTTTCTTTCAGATAGCACTTGCATCATATAAATTTGTCCATCCATTTACTTTCAACTTTATATATACTTTAGTATTAGATGAGTGTCTTTAAAAAATTTTTGTGTATTTTGGGTTTGGGTTTTAATGCAATTTGATCATCTCTGAATTTTTGCTAGAGTATTTTTTCCTTTCATATTTAATGTAATTACTGATACATTTTCATTTAAATAGCTTCCTAGCCATGTGCCACCTGTACTATGTTACTTTTGCTCTCTTATTTATGCCAGGGCTGCTCCTGCTTCAGAGCATCTGCTGATCTACAAGAGGCAGCTTCAGAAGCTCAGCTTTCATTTTGACAATGTGATTTAGCTTTAAAAGGGGGAAAAAGTCAGAATCTGCTAACTGCCAAGGATGAGAGCCTTGGTAAACTGTTTCCAGTTTATTGGGTCTCCAAAAAGCTGTTTCCTAAAAGTAAGAGTGAACTTGAAATCATCTGCTCTTCACATCGATTGCCACCTGCTTCAGTTGTGGGGAACAACCATATCATTATAGCAAGGAGATAAGTGATGAAGATGAGAAAAGTTACAAAACATTGAGTAGCAATTCAAGAATTCTAAGAGATAAAATATCACAAAGCTCTAACACATAATTGTCAAAGAATTATGTAGTAAATATCAGCATTTAAAGGGAGCACAGGATACTTCAGCCCGGAGTAATCAAAGGAAAAAAATTGCCTTATAGGTTTTTGTGTGCTCATGTGTGTAAGTACACATGAACAGTGCTGTATAAGCGATAAGATGATGGTTTTATGAGGAACTCAATTTATAAACTCTAATTAGATGTACTGTCAATTTTTGTAGTAAAGTTCCTAGAGTTCTGGGAGGTTAATTTATTTTATGACATTTTTGTAACCCCAGATTCGTCGTTCATGTATCAACCCATCCCTCCACAAATATTGACTTCTACTTCACTCTAGTGCAGCTTTAGTAGCAGAATTTTGCCAAGCCATTTTTCAGTGGTGATGGCTATGTTACAATATGATTTCAAAAAACGAATGTTTCATTAAGATAAGATTTTAAAAGGCTCAACTGGTTACTTTTACCCAGTAAAAAGACAGGAAGCTTCACAGAATATTCTAGGATTGTGCAAAAGGACTACAATCATATAGAACACAAGATTAGTGTAACTGGTTTTCAACCTCATTCAGCACTCTTCTATATAGAAAAAAAAAAAAAAGGCATCTTTTGTCTTGAGCCTTCCAACATTAGAACGTTAGTTAACACAGGATCTTAGAGGTTTTTTTTTCAAATGACGGAAATCAGTTGTCCCGAGTTCAGCAGGGCTTCTGAATCCTTGCTGAACATCAGCATGAATGGTGGGCTTTTTTAGTTATGTAGGTTCCACTCCCAGCAGATTCTTAGTAGATCTTGAGTTGACTTTTCAACTCTTTGCTACCCAAAGGAAAATTCAGACTCTCATAGTAGGTCTGGGTGGGGTCTGAGATTTTGCATTTCTAATGGGTTTCCAGGTGATGCCGCAGTGGCTGCTGCTGAGTTGGAGACTACATTTTAAGAAGCAAGTTCTCTCTCTCAGCCTATGCTCTTTCTAAGAATGTATGCTTCAAAGATTCTCATCAGAAACAACAGAATGAGAGCACTTACAATGATCTAACACTTTATGTATGCTAATGACACAATCCTCATAACAATCTTATCATGTAGATGTCATTATATCCCCATTTTACAAGGAAACCAAGGCACAGAAATGTTAAATAACTTACCCAAAGTCACACAGCTAAGTATTCTGATTCTCCAGTATATATTCCTTATTCTCTGTTCCAGTGTGCATCAGGATCACCTGGGGGACTTGTTAAAATATCCACTGTTCCACCCCAAAGTTTCTGATTCCATAAGTCTGGGGTGGGGCTTTAGAATTGCATTCTAACAAATTTTCACATGATGCTAGTGCTGCTGGTCCCAGGGAACATACTTTGAAAACCACTACAGATGCCATGAGGAGATTGGTGGCTCTGACCACCCCTCTCACAGGTTATATGAGTGAATAACATGTATGTGCTTTGAACTTTACATGTTTTTCACTCATTGAATCTTTTCAATAACCTGACAAGATAGGTATTACTCAATTATCTTGTATAACCTGGTTAGATCTTTTCTAGGAGCTTCATCTTGTGCATCTGACATCCTATAGCTTGTAACCATGAGTAAGATCCTACAGATGATACACATAAAGATTGTTTTAGTCCACTCTCTGTTGCCACTAGCACAATACCCACTTTACAGGTAACTAAATGGAAGCACAGGGAACTTCAAAAACTTGTCTATAGCCATACAACTGTTAAGTGGTAGAACATTTGACCCTCAGCAGTCAGCTGCTGAGCCCCTGTTCTTAAGCATTCCTCCACCCATCTGTCACAAGAGATCATTGCCTAGGAGTGGGACTTGAAGAGATTGCTGGGTCAGGAGCCAGGTCAGAGCTACCAGTCTCCTGGTGAAGCTTACAGATAGGACAGGATGTGAGTCCAACCACGAGCCAGTAACTGGCCAGTTAAGGACACCTCACCCCTTGGGCTCCCCAGCTTATCCTCATCCTAACACAATGAGGAGCTAGAAACTAGAAGGAAGATGGGATGGAGGTAAACAGCAAAACACCATCCTCCCTGCCATTTCCCAAGCCACCAGAGCGGGAACACACTCAGGCTGCTCTGAGAGGTGGGGAAAACGGGGACTCTTTGAATTAAGTTTGAAACTGGAAGTTCAAAATGAACTTAATACTGAATCTAAATACCAAATACCAGAATAAAATTGTTTTAGGAGTTGAAAGAGGCCGAAATGTTATGGAATTTAGCCAACATGTCCTCTGTAAAAAAAAGATCACCGTTGCACAGGGACAGTTACTGAGGAGGGAAAACCATGTTTCTTTGAGATTTCACCCCGAGCCTGAGAACCATTTGTTCTCTTTTGAGTTAATTGATCCTGATATTTGTTGAGGAGGCAGGGGACTTTCCAAGTGCTAAGGGGAATTACTGTTTCTTTGTAGTCTCCAAATACAATGAATTCTACTAATGAGAGATTAGAAAAAGTGTCTTTATGGGAATGATTCTTGAGCTGAGTCTTGGTTAGTTGCTGGCTAGAATAGATCTCTAGATTTGAACTTGGAGACAGTTTTGAGGGGTTGGCCTGATACTGTCATCCAACACCCAGATGGTCTGAGGAAGGCCCAGATGGTACTGGTCTACTCCTGGGTTCCCAAGCCCTGGTGTGACTTCATCAACCAAACTGTGGTAAGACCACAAGGGCCCCATGACCACTAACTTCTATGACATCATAAAGAACTGACTGCCCTAAGGATTTCATATTCTAGTTTAAGTCTTTGCTCAATAAATTGAAATTGATATAATTTCACAAAATAAATTATATTCTCACCATAACTTACATTGGACCATATTGCTAAGATGAGCTTTCTCCTGATTCCCACACCAGTGATTATGTCTTTGGGGTATGGTTTTGGTTGTCTTGTCCTTTTTTTCTTATTCTACTTTTTAAAAAATATTGCCTTTTAGATTGCAGCCTTGTAGTAATCTCACCAAAAAAAGCAGAAGAGGGAAAGTTGCTGCAGAAGTCAATCTGCCTTCCAAAAAGGCTATACAAGAAGTCTATCCAGTAATTTTCTCAGGTAGATCATAGGGAACTAGAAGAAAAACTAGTAGACTAGTCAGACTAATAGAGAATGTCCTTGGTAGAAGCTGACTTCTACCAAGTCCACTAACTTATAGGCAAAAAAAAAAAAAAAAAAAAATCATTTCTAGTATATTCGATTATCTGGAATAGGAGAATAAGTTAAAGATTTTAAACATTTTTAAAGTTAAAAGGAAGCAGTAAGAAAATAATTTTAAATTTGCTTGGGAAAGAGAGAAACCCTTACGAAGTCTGTTTCTTTAAAGTGATTCTGACTCCAGCTAAGCTCTGGCTGAACAGTTCACAATTCTTCTCTCCTATTAGAATGTAATCTCTGTAGAGAATACTTTGTTCCCTGCAGTAGCCTTACATTGGGAACAGTCCCTGACATGCAGTGAGCATTCAATAAAGATTTGTGGAATTAATGAAATATGAAGGGGTATTTTGAATGAAGTTTTGTTAAATTCCTAAGCATTTTTGTTATGTACTAAGATAATTTTTCTTTATAAGGATTCCTTGACATATTTGGATTCAAAATAATGAGACTTGAGGCTGGGGATATAGCTTAGTTGGTAGAGTGCTTGCCTCACATGCACAAGGCCATGGGTTCAATCCCCAGCACCTAAATAAATAAATAAAGAGAAAAAGACTTGAATCCTAGCTTTGCCATTTATTTCTTGTAAAACCTAGTTAGATCTTTTCTAGGAGCTTCATCTTGTGCATCTGATATCCTATGGCTTGTAACCATGAGTAAAATCCAACAGAAGAAACACATAAAGATTGTTCTAATCCACCCTCTGTTGGTACTAGCACCATACCAGACTGGGTATATTTAAAGCAAAGATGCTTATTTTGGGTCCTGGTCTTGTAGGTGCAAGCTCAAAGGACCACATCTGGTGATGGTCTTCTTGATACCAGCATCCTGAGGATATATGAGGCATCACACCACAGACACTGTGTGTGGGAGTGTGTGAGTTCTCGTCTCTCCCTCTCCTTATAAAGCCACCAGTGTTCAATCATGGGGACTCCACCCAGATAACTTTACCTAATTCTAATTAAATTCCAAAGGTCCCTCCTCTAAACACCATAGTCAGATTGTTTTTACCCTCTTGAAGCCTCACAATGGAGATTATATTACAATATATAAAACTTTGGGGGACACATTCAAGCTATATCCAAACCATAGCAAAGATTCTCTGTGCATGTGACCTTCAGTGATGTTTGCATGGCAGAAAATAAGGTATGATGAAGACTTATTTTCAAAAAAGCTTTATCTAAACTATACTTCATTTTTTCAAGCCTGGGCCTAATCTGGAAGGTTCAAATTTCTAAATTGCTGATATAAAAAACCTTATTTTCAAAAACTTACAAAATCTATAATGTTAGCCTACTTCCATGCTTAAACCATAGTGCTTTGTCCTTTATTCTACTTTCAAATTGCTATAATCCATTATCTCCATTTCCACACTGTCACAAATCTCAGCTTTCACTGGCTCATGAAGGCACCAAACATCTGTAATTCTTTTTTTTTTAAAGGCTATACTTGGAAAACTGTTCCAATTACATTAAAATTATCCACCAGAGCTAAAGATAAGGTAAAAATCAAAATGGGATGTACACAAATATTAAGCCCGTTATGGGAAGGTCATATGTAATTAGATAATACACATAAAGTGATTTGCTATGCCCCAGAAGACAGTAGAATGTTCAATTTGTTAGCTAATGATTATTATATTTAAAGAATCTCAAAGCTAATAAGAATTTTGAGAGTTCACCCTAATACGTCCATGACTCCTCCAAATCAAGATTCAAGGAGAAAATTTTCATTTTTCGGAATAAAGATCATTGGTTACAATTGTGCTGAATGGAACTCACCGTGCATACAAAGACCAACATTCGGCCGGGCGCGGTGGCGCAAGCCTGTAACCCCAGCACTTTGGGAGGCTGAGGCAGGAGAATCTCAAGTTCAAAGCCAGCCTCAGCAACCCCGAGGCGCTAAGCAACTCAGTGAGACCCTGTCTCTACATAAAACACAAAATAGGGCTGGGGATGTGGCTCAGTGGTCAAGTACCCCTGAGTTCAATCCCTGGTACCAAAAAAAAAAGAAAAAGAAAACAACCAAAGACCAACATTCGATTTAATCTTCTAACAACTCCAAGTAGTAGTTGCAATTATTGAGTCCACTTAAAGGATGAGGAAATTTTAGTCCAGAAAATTAACTTGTCCACGGTCACGCTGTTAAGATGGGGTGAGCTCCAAAGTACAAATCTTAAGTATGCTTTACTGCCTTCCCCGAGAAAAGGCCTGACAACCAACCCACACACAGGAGGGACTAACTGCCGTCCCGTCTTCCCTTCTCCTAAATCCTCCCACAGATCCCAAAGCTCTAACCTACCCCGTGTCGCCCCTGGCCGCCCTGCAATTTTGCCCTGAGTTCCCATCAAACCCCGCGGCTCTATCTTTCTCCGCCAAAGCCCAGCACACCGCTCATTGCGCTGGTCGCTAAGTGATACCGGAGGATGCACGCAGTCTCGCGAGAGTGGGGCCGTTGCCTAGGTAACGAGTGGCCTGGGAGTGGCTGAGGCTGCTAAAGGACAGTGGAGCTCCTGTTAGCTCCGGACCCGGGTGTTTTAAGGAGTTCTCAAAATATTATCCCAGCACGAGTGGGACGACTTCCTGGCCAAGGACTTGCGGAGGGAGTGAGGGGCCGCCTAAGGCGGGACAAAGTGCAGAGAAGGAAGGCCAGTTGGAAGCGGACGCTCCCGCGGAAGCAAGTGCGGAAAATGAGCTCCTCTGCATTCTGCAGCGTCCTGCAGGAGTGAGCTGGGAGAAAGGCTGCCACCCCGAATTGTGGCGGAGTCGTGCCTCCCACGGAAAAGGTGGAGGTGCCGGCCCGCACGCTTGTGCTGCAGACGTGGGAGCGCCCGTTACATCTCTGCGTGGGGCTTTGCTGACGCTAAGGTTTTATTCCACGGCAGGTCAGCACGTGGTGAGCCTCATAGGCACGTGTAAGGAAACGGAATCCAGAGGTGTGCCTGTCCAGTTTTGTAAATTGGGATTTTGTTCCCCAGCCTGACACCAGTCTCTCGATACTAGAGGAATCGCCTCTACGCAATTTTCTCCATTGCATTTGTAGTTATTTGCGATGGACCTTGGACGTTATTTTGTGCAGCCCATGTTCCAGGGCACCCTATTTGTAGAGAGGCGCATAAGCCAATAGATTTGAAATCTCCCAACCTATAGAATCTTGGCAAGGAGTTTCGATTATTTCATTGTCTTAATGATAACCACATGGGAGAATACTTGGATAGGCACATAATGGCCATCGTCAATACAGCCTTCTGGTAGCTATCGAGATTTCAGTAAGATAATATAATTGAATATTAGAACAGAGACAGTATTTACAGAGTAATCTTAAACTATAAAGAGAAAAGTATTGTCATTTGAACTTAAATTTTCACTTGAACTGAAAAATTAAGGAGAAAAAAAATCTTTTAAAACTGTATTGCTGCATATCATTGCCTGAATAAGCAACTGTAATTTTTATTTATTTTAATGCCTCCGCAATCATTCTGAACCTATGTAGCATTTAATTGTAAATATAGAACGTTAATGACTTTCCTGTGTACTCTGGATTTTTTAAATTAAATTATTTACTTGATTTGTCTTTTATTGTGATTTTTGTCTGCTCGTAGTAATAAGTTTCTTGAAATCTTTAAAGTTAAAGGTATAATTAGCAGCATCATAATTGTTTTTAGAGACTTGTCACTGTTAATTAAATATAATTGAATGCATTTTTTCGTACTCCTTTAATGTAAAAAATACCTTCAGCTTAAAAAGAAAAGCTGTCAAATAAGTTCCTTAGAAATTGTTTTACAGCCTATCCACGTGATAAATTTCAAGCCAAACAGTGGAAGAGATGTCAGAAGATTCAGAGAAGGAGGACTATTCGGACAGAACCATCAGTGATGAAGATGAATCAGTATGTTTTTCTCAAATTTTATTTTACTTTATTTGAGATAAAATGTGTGTTATAAAATACATATTCCCAGTTAAAATATTATACAACCAATTGGATATTTAAATCATTGCCATTGAAGCTGGGACATAATTTGACTGAAAAACTAAGCTATGTGTGCAGTATGCCCTATTTAGAAAGAAAAACTGTATTGATGTCTTCTTGAGAAAATAATTGTGACCAGTATTCTTCTGGATTTTGTTAAAGGTCTTTTAAATCATTAGGATTTTATTTTTGTAATACATTTCCATTTATTTTCTTCCATATACTAATTCTGTAGTTACATCATAGCTTACATGGTGCTGGAACCCTGAGAGGTTTAATGTGTCTGTGATATCACAAAAGAAAGACCATGGAAGAAGAAAATGGGAGAGAAATATAGTGTTTAAAAATCTGTTAAAAATACTTTAAAATATTTTCAGTGTTTAAAAATATTTGTACATATTTCTGAGATGTTCCTTTTAAATTTTATTGAAGTAAAAAATTGTGTATGTGAATCCAAAAATAAGCTCTCCCAAATAATGTATAACCTCTTAGTTCATGGTTTTCTGTGTTTCTTTTTGTTGTTGTTAATCTTATTCTTAAATTGTGTTCCCAAGTTTACCAAGTACCTTTGAACTTCAATCCTTATTCTTTCCCTGGAGTCACTGTTGCTATCCCCAGGGGAAGAGGAGGAATAAAAATACAAACCTTATGTTTCCAGGGTATTTGAGATACTGCTTTGAAACCAGTGACCCATAATAATTCTTCAGTTTCCTCATTATTAAACATTAAAGACATGTACTCAATCCCCGGTACAAAGATGTAAAAAAATTTCTGGATTTAGAAATTGTTATTTTTTTTTAATTTAAAAATTCTCTTGTTTTAGGATGAGGATTCATTCATGAAATTTGTAAGTGAAGATATTCATCAGTGTGCACTATTAACAGGTTTGAACTTATCCATATATTTTTCCTCCCTTTTATCATAAGATGTTGAGTGGATAAAAAGTGAGGAAACTAAAAAAAAAATCAGATTGGGTTAAATAGAGAATTTTTATTCTGGTGAGTAGGAGCCAGAAATGAGAAATGTTGTATACACTTTTATAAGAATCATTTGGAGATTAAGCTTTTCGGGTTTGTTTTAGGTAAACCTGGTTCATATTAGAAAATAGTAAATGAAATGAAATGAAAGCCATGATTCGTTTATAAAGGACTTAAGATTTGCCTTTGTGTTCCAATTTGGGTGAAACTTACTATTAAAAGGTAAATTTTGTCACAATTGTTAAAAAGTTCATTTGAACAAACAGCAATTCACAAAAAATCAGGCAGCTCAAAACTGGAAGTGGTTTGGGTCTCCACCTAAAGCGCATGAGGGGAAGGTTTTCACAGGGTGAATGCAAAAGCAAGGCAAAAAAAAAAAAAATAAAACACCCCATTTGATTGGTTAAAGTGGAGCAGGAGCCTTATTTGGGTCATTTCACTGGAAAGTTCCTAGTTAGAGATTAGTTGTCAGTTTCTGTAGTATCATAAAGGAAGGGAAATCAGCTTAAGGAGAGCTTCTCAGCAAATCGATGCCACACAGTTAAAGAGACTGGGCCACTGCACTGCCTGCTGGGGGCGGCCACACCGTGTTCAGGGGGCTTGCCACACAGTGACCCTAGAAAGAACTGAGGGGGAAAACTTGTGACTGAGAGATCACTGGCAACCTTTGAGATAATTGCAGGAAGTGGTGAGGAACTGTAGTCACAGATGTATTCAACCCATTGGACAAAGAATGTGATGAAATAGTTGATGATTTGCTAGGAGAGCTGCAAGAAACAGACAAGTGGAGAGTAGTGGTGAGAATAAACTGACAGCATACAAGGTCGACAATTATTTTTTAGCCTCTGTGAAGATCAGTTGTCACAAACTTTCATTAGTACTTCTATTAAAAATGCCATAATTGTTAGTTCTAATGATATCCACATATATTCATAAATTGAAGAGTGTTGGAAAGAAAAAAGGAACTATATAAAACATCGTAAGAATTGGTGTCTTCCTTCTTGTCACTCGTGGTTGTGTTTGAATCTTTTTCTCAGCCGACTCTTTTGGTGACCCATTCTTCCCTCGGACCACACAAATACTCTTGGAATATCAGCTGGGGAGATGGGTGCCACGCCTTCGTGAACCACGGGATTTATATGGTGTCTCTTCTTCTGGGCCCCTGAGCCCAACACGGTGGCCTTACCACTGTGAGGTCATTGATGAAAAAGTCCAGCACATTGGTATGTTTTTTAGCAGCTTGGGGGATTCAGACGTTAGCAAGCCTACCACATCAGCCTTGATTAAAATCATTAAAATGAGACTCAGTGTTGGAACAGTGCATTCCAAAAGAAATGTAACGTGAGCCCTAGATGTAATTTTAAACTTTCTAGTTGCTACATTTCTAAGGGCAAAAAGTAAAATTAATCTTTAAAATACACTATATTTAACCTAAATATATCCAAAATATTTTGCTTCCCTTCTTTTTATGCAAAGACTTCCAAATCTGGTATACATTTATATTTATAGACATCTCAGTTCATATTAGTCCCATTTCAAGTGTTTCATACCACATGTGCTTAGAGGGCTTTAAAATATGTGCCATGGCTTTAGTCATTCTAAACAATTCCAATTAGCATGACTGTCTCATCACTGTCAAACACAGGGAATCACCAGAATGTCCGAGAGCTGCAGTCCTGCTCCTTTTTGTTCCCTCTCTCTTTTATTCCCCTCTGGATGTCCTTTCTTCTTAGTTTATCTTTATCTTCTTTTGCCTCTTCCTGTCCTTTTCCCCCTTTTCCATTTCTGTTCCTCTTTTATTTTCTGTTTCCTTGTTCCCCTTTGTCTCTCTTTCTTTCCTACTTCTTCTTTCCTTTAATGGACATTTATGGAACTGAAGAGTACATACTTCAGGGTGTATTTTTGTGTTTCTGTATATGTATTCCCAAACTGATTTTTCACTCTTAGAAAGAGCCAGATTATGTCCCAAGTCCACAGAGGCATGATAGGAACATTCCCATTGTTCTGTACCTTCCCACGGCTGCTGCATTTCTCCCTTTTGTTGATTATTATGTGCTCATATGAACATTCATTGGAGTATAAAATTTAAAAATGCTTTTGGTGCCTATACAGATTTTTTAGGAGTCCTTAAAAACTAAGTTTTCCCCTTATATTTTCTGGTTGGTAGGTAGGTGGTAGGTAGGTAGGTGGGTGGGTGGATGGATAGATAGATGTATAGATGGTAAAGGGACAAAAAAGGAAAAAGAGAGAACAATGATTTTTGTTAAGAGAGGGCAAAGTTGATTTCTAAGAATTCCAAAAGTTAAAAATGTATTAAAGAATTTGTGCTTATTAGTACTTACATGCATCATTTATTTACAATGATCTTTCAGCTAGCTGTAGGTGGGTATATATTTCTCTTCTGGAGTGGAAAACATTGCTCTCTTTTTCTCCTTTCAACCCTTATACCATTATTCCCACCCCCCATCCAAGAGCCCCTCCTCCTTTTTGCTCCCATACCAGGGAGAGAAATTTTTAAAAACCCGGCAGAGAAAATGCTACCATGCCACCTTGAACCTTCTTTTAATACCTCACTTCTGTTTCACAGCTTCCACATTACCTATCTGTAGCAATAGAAATGAAAAAGGATCAGGAAAGGAAAATCCCTCCTGCTTCTGTTCAATTTCCTTTTTGTAATCCTGGTGAGAAAACAAGAACAGAAGATACCCAACAGGAAAAGAGAAGCAAGGCCCCATCATACCACCATTCCAAGCATTCCCCCAGCCCATGTGCTCATTCCACTCACTTTCTCGCCTTCTAACTAGGCAGCTCCACTTGGACATCCTCAGCACATCTGCCTGTTCCTTATATTTATTTCCTAGCCCTCGTTTCCAGCCTTCATTTTGCCCACAGTGATGAGAGTCACCATCTGTGGCTCAGGACAGAGAAAGTTTCTAGTCCCCTGGTACTTGAGAGATTGCTCCTTCAAATTGGAGCAATTATATTTCTGGCCTCTTCTATTAATTCCAAATATTATTTCCTTACCATCATATTATTTTAAGAGTGTTAGAGTCTATGGTGCTGTATTTCGGGTGTCTTAGACTTTGGGCTCTATGAGCCCAGTCTCCCCCCTGAGTGAAGATGTAGTACTACACAGGCAGGTGCTGATATAGCCTCTCTCACCAGCAGTTTCCCAAGATCCTCAGAGGCAGGTTTGAGGTCACACAGATGTGAGTGACACTGTCTATGTAAGATGGAGTCAAGCTGGGTGAAAGCTTCACTTGGGGCTTTGCCACTGCTCTTGTTTTTGTTTTTGTTTTTTAATAGACAACATTTAAAATGTCTTTTTCAAATATTTTTGTTGGTGCATTACAGTTATACATAATGATGGGATTTGTTGTTACACATCAGTACATGCATACAATATTACAATATAATTTGGCCACTGTCACTACCTAGCACTTCGCCACTCCCACCCCCTGGTCCCTTTCCTCTGTTCTACAGTCTCCCTTTGCTTTTCATGAGATCTCTCCCCGCTTTTTCTTTTTCCTCTGGCTTCCACATATGAGAGAAAACATACGACCCTTGACTTTCCAAGTTTGTGTGCCACACTGCTCTTTCCTCACAGTCTTTGTCCTGAAATATTTGCAAGCTCCTGGTTTTCAAGCCAGTTGCAACAGCCACTGCATCCCATCTAGGAGGAATAGAATTTGCTCCTTGGTGTCCTTCACAGCTTTCTCTGCTTGTCTTGCTAGCATTTCAGAAAGTATATTTCCCACAGTCTTGCATACTTTGGACCTTGCAATTTTCATTTCACTATTGCAAAGATTTTACAAATTTGGATATTTGAAAAGTCACTGACGACTCTACAGAGTTCTACTCAAATATAGCTTCTATTTAAAGGTAGAGAATATGGTGCAGCAAGATAAAGAGGCTTCTGGCAAATGTTGGGGCCCAAAAGATATACTGATGCATGCTCCACAGGGTCATTACACACACACACACTTACTGTAGACTGAAAGACCAACATCTGTGTGATGAGATCTCAAGTCAAAAGTTCCCACCTGGGTTTTTGTGCCCCTCTAATCATGTCATCCAGCCAACCTGTCGAAATAGTTCTATCAAATGAAACCATCAGTAAACAAACTTACTGTGTAGGATTACCAGAGGAGTTTCAACTTTAAACAGCTCACCATTAATCTTACTGTCCTTATCTTGGCCAAGAGTCAAAGGCAGACATCCAGACTTCCCCAGGGATGAAAATAGAGCTTTTCCAGCCCTGCTACAAATTAACGATGTCCTATACAGTCGCCCTTCTTGACAGTCTTTTCTTATCAGTTAATATATACTAATCTCTCTTTTATGTTAGATTTCATTAAGTTCACTTAACCATAATTTCTTTAACTGGTACCTTATTAATGAAGTTTAGATGTTTCTAGTCTTTGATTCTGGCACACAAACTACAGGAACATCTTTTTATGTTTGTACTAAAAATGTATTTTGAGAGTGAATTTCTGATCAAAGGATACTGCCTTAAAGTGTTTCCCCTGTTTCCTTCCAGTATTTTCATATTTCTTTTGAGCTGATTTCTGAATATAGTAAGAAACAAGGGTCCAGTCTCATTCTTTCCCATATATATGTTGAGTTTTTCAAGCACCTTTTACTGAAGAAATTTTTCTTTCTCCAGTGTATGTTCTCAGTACCTTTATCAAAATTCAGTTGACTGTAAATAGGTATTTTAATTTCTGGATTTTCTAATCTCTTCCATTGGTCTATATGTCTTTTTATTCCAGTGTTATGCTATTTTGATTATTGTCACTTCAAGTATATTTTGAAGTATTGTGATACTTCTACCTTTGTTCTTTTCGCCAAAGATTGCTTTAGCTTTTTGGAGATCTTTTGTGGTTCTATATAAATTTTGTGATTTTTTTTCTAGTTCTCTGAAGAATGACATTGGTATTTTGATGGAGATTGCATTGAATCTGTAGATCACTTTGGGTAATATGGACATTTTAACAATATTCTTCTAATCAATGAGTATGGGATGTCTTTCTATTTTTTAATGTCCTCTATAATTTCTTACATCAATGGTTTATAATTTCATTGTTAGAGATCTTTTGCTTTCTTAAATTTATTTCTAGATAATTTTTTGCAAAAATCCTATGAATGGGATTGCTTTCTTGATTTCTTTCTCAGCAATTTTGTCATTGATGTATAAAAACACTATTTTTTTGTATGTTGATTTTGTATCCTGTAACATTAGTAAATTTGTTTATCAGTTCCAACAATGTTTTGGTGGTCCTTAGGGTTTTCTATATATAAGATCATGTCTTGGCAGAGATAATTTAACTTCTTCCTTTCCAATTTAGATACTTCCTTCCTTCCTTTCTTCCTTCCTTCCTTCCACCCCCTTCTCTCTTTCTCTTTCTCTATTTTCTCTTGCCTAATTGCTCTAATTAAGACTTCCAGTAGTGTTAAGTGGGAGTGGCAAAAGTGGGCATACTTGTTTTGTTCCAAATTTTAGAGGCAAAGCTTTCAGCTTTCCCTTAGTGCCTGCAAGTTTGTCATGTGAGTCCTCAATCTTGTTGAAGTGTGTTCCTTCTTTACCTAATCTGTTGAGAGTTTTTATCATAAAGGGACATTGAAATTTATCAAATGAATTTTCCATGTCTATTGAGGTGATCTTATGGTTTCTGTCCTTCAGACTTGATGAGCTGAATTACATTTATTGATTCGCATATATTGAACCATTCTTTTATCTCTGGAATAAATCTCATTTGAACATGCTGTTGGACTCATTTCTCTTTTTTAAAATTTTTATATACATATTGGTAGTTATTGATGGACCTTTACTTTATTCATTTATTTATATGTAGTGCTGAGGATTGAACCCAGTGCCTCACACATGCTAGGCAAGTGCTCAACCACTGAGCCACAACCCCAGCCCGGATTCCTTTTTCTGATATTTTGTTGAGACTTTCTGTATCTCTGCTCAACAAGAATATATTGGTCTGTAGTTTTTGTTGTTGTCATCGAGTTTTTGTCTGATTTTCATATCAGGGTAGTGCTGGCGTTGTAGAATGAGTTTGTTGAAGTTTTCTCCTTTTCAGTTTTTTTGAAATAGATTGAGAAGACTAGGTATTAGTTCTTTAAATGTTTTATGGAATTCAGCAGTAAAGCCATGAGGACCTGACTTTTCTTTGTTGTGAGACTTTCTTTTCCACTATTCAATCTCATAGTTCATTATTGGTCAGTTCAGGTTTTCTATATATTCAACTTATAATTTTGTTATATATATATATATATATAATTTTGTTTTATATATATATATATATATAATTTTGTTATATATATATATAATTTTGTTATATATATAACATATATATAACATATGTTATATACTAGTAAACTAGTATAAATTATATAATTTTGTTATATACTAGTTTACCAGTAAAGTGAGTTCCTTTTAGGCAGCATATCATTGTGTCATTTTTTTTCCTTTTGTTGTTGTTGTTTTGTTTAGATACATATGACAGTAGAGTATATTTTGACATTTTGAAAATTTTCTAGTTCCTCTAGGTTTTCCATTTTGATGGTGTATAGCTGTTCATAAATAGCTCCCAATGATCCTTTGTAACCTAACATGTGGTCTATCCTGGAGAATGTTCCATATGCTGATTAAAAGAATTGAATTCTATAGCTCTTGAATGAAATGTTCTCTAAATACCTGTTAGGTTCTTTTGTTCTCCAGTATAATTTAAGTCTGATAGGTTTTTTTGCTCATTTTTCATTTGGATGACCTGTACATTGTTGAAAACTAGGGGATGAAATCCCCAAATATTACATTGTAGTTCTATCTTTCATATCTATCTTTCCTTTAGATCTAATGTTTTCTTTACATAATAATTGGGTGCTCTAGCATTGAGTGCATATATGTTTGTAATTATTATTTCCTCTTGCTTAATTGGTCACTTAATTGTTATATAGTAGCCTTATTTGTCTTTTTAAAAAAGTTTTTGACTTAAAGTCAGTTTTATTGATATAAGCATAGCTACTCCTGCTCTCTTTTGGTTTCCATATGCATGTAATTTTTTTTTTTTCTTTCAGAAAGGTCACTTCTATAGTGTGGCTTTACTAGTAAAGTGAGTTCCTTTTAGGGAGCATATCATTGTGTCTTTTTTTTTCCCTTCCATTCAGCTAGCCTATATCTTTTTGTTGTTGTTGTTCTGTTTAGATACACGTGACAGTAGAGTATATTTTGACATATTATTCATACACAGAGTATATCTTTTAATTAGGGAATTTGTTAATTGTGTTCTAATAGTTTTGTATATTATAATTTATTCCTTTCTGCCTCTTTATTTTTCTTTCCTTTATGGTTTGATGATTTTCTTTTTAAATTTTTAAAATTTTTTTTGTTTTTTTAACACAGCAAAATGCATTTCAATTCATAGTACACATATGGAGCACAATTTTTCATGTCTCTGGTTGCACACAAGGTAGAGTCACACCATTTGTGTCTTCATACATGTACCTAGGGTAATGATGTCCCTCTCATTCCACCATCTTTCCTACCCCCATGCCCCATCCTATCCCCTCCCTCCCCTTTGCCCTATCTAAAGTTCCTCCATTTCTCCCATGCTCCCCACTCCCACCCCCATTATGGATCAGCATCCACTAATCAGAGAAAATATTCGGCCTTTGATTTTTTGGGATTGGCTTACTTCACTTAGCATGATGTTCTCCAACTCCATCCATTAACCTGCAGATGCCATGATTTTATTCTCTTTTAATGCTGAGAAATATTCCACTGTGTATATATACCACAGCTTCTTTATCCATTCATCTATGAAGAGCATCTAGGTTGGTTCCACAGTTTAGCAATTGTGAATTGAGCTGCTATAAACATTGAAGTGGCTGCGTCACTGTAGTATGCTGTTTTAAGTCTTTAGGGTATAGACTGAGGAGTGGGTCAAATGGTGGTTCCATTCCAAGTTTTCTAAGGAGTCTCCATACTGCTTTCCAGATTGGTTGCACCAATCTGTAGTCTCACTAGCAACATAGTGTGCCTTTCCCCCCACATCCTTGCCAACACTTATTGTTGCTTATATGCTTGATAACTGCCATTCTGACTGGCGTGAGATGAAATCTTAGAGTAGTTTTGATTTGCATTTCTCTAACTGCTAGAGATGTTGAACATTTTTTCATATATTTGTTGATTGATTGTATATCTTCTGAGAAGTATCTATTCAGCTCCTTAGCCTATTTATTGATTGGGTTGTTTGTTTTTTTGATGTTGACAAAAAGCAAAATGGTTTATGGGCAGGATGGAAAATTCAACAAAGATAACATTTTTAAAATCTTGGAGATCGGTGCTCTATCTGACATGCATGAGGCAAAAATTGGCTTGCAAAATGTAGGCTGTCTGTTCAGGTTTGGTGGTTTTCTGTAGGGATAGTTACAGTTCTCTTTCTTTCTTTCTTTCTTACTTGTGTTTCTGCTTCACCTGTGAATTTTATTCTTTTTTTGCGTTTTCATGATGGTAATACAGTCCTTTGGCTTCTGGATATAGGACTCCTTGAAAGATTTCTGATAGGTCTGGTCTAGTGATGACAAATCCCTTCAGTTTTTTTGCATGTTTTAGAGTGTATTTATTTCTCCTATATTTTTGAGGAACAGCTTCGCATTTGTGTTTTGCTTTTTCTTTTTTAAGTTTGAACGTGCCATCCCATTTTCTCCCAGCCCTATAAGGCTTCTGCTAAGAAATCTGCTATTAGTCTAATAGGGTTCTCTTAAATGTGACTTGCCTCTTCTTTCCTCTTGCTAGTTTTAGAATTAGCAATTCATGTACTTTTGATAGTTCGATTATAATAAGCCCCAGACAGGCCCTTTTTTTGTCAAATCTATTTGGGTTTCTCTGCATCTTCTGTAATTGTTTCCTTTCTTTCCCAAGATCTGGGAAGTTTTCAGCTATTATTTTGTTATTAAGGCAAAATAGGTTATTAAACCTGTTAAGCTTTTCTATGCATTTTTCTTTCTGTTTTCCTTCTGAAAAATTGATAATTCAAAAATTCGTTCACTTGATGGTGTCCCATAAATCTCATAGGCTTTCTTCTTTCTTTTTTTGTCTGAGTTATTTCAAAAGATCCATCTTCAAGTTCAGAAATTCTTTCTTCTACTTGGTCTAGTCTATTGTTGAGTTTCTAAATTGTATTTTTAAAACTTAATTTATTGAGTTCTTTAGCTCTAAGATTTCTGTTTGACCTTTTTTAAAAATTTTATCTTTGTTGAATTTTCCATCCTGCCCATAAACCATTTTGCCTATTTCATTGAATTGTGTGTCTGTATTCTCTTGCATCTCACAGAGTTTCCTTAGGATCATTATTTTAAATTCCTTTCCAGGCATTTTATGTATATCCTTTATTGGAGAGTCTCTTTCTGGAGAATTATTATGTTCCTTCAGCAGTATCGTGTTTTCTTGCTTTCTTGTGCTGCCTGTGTCACCACATTGTTTACACATCTGTTACATCAGTTGTCTGTGCTAAATTTGCAGATTAGCTTTCATGGGAAAGGCTTTTTGCTATAGACAAGTCATGGGGTATTGGTTGAGTGTGGTGCATTGGTTTTGGTTCTGAGTGGGCACAGTGCTGTATTCTCCATGTGAATTCTTTAGCTATAATCAATGTTAGCAGTACCTGCAAGTGTTTCAGAGGTTTAGAGTATAGGCATTTATGGAGGTAATAGTTCAAGTTTGTAGTTTGTAGTGTTTGTGCCGAGAAGCATATGACCTTAGGACCCAGAGGAGTAAGAAGTTCACCAGTCACAGCCAGGCCTCTGATGGTAGCAGGGGCAGTGCTGGAGGACATGGAATGTGGGTCACATATCCACAGGCCCTGAAGGGGCAGGCTTTATTGGTAGTGGGGACCTTTGACAATGGGAGTAGTGACACCAGGGGTGTAGACCACCAGGGATGTGTCTGCAGGCCCCTCACAGTCAAGCTCTGTTGTTGGCAGGGGCCTCCAGCAATGGCAGTGGTGGCACTGGGGGTGTGCAACATGGAAGACACGCTTCCAGTATCCACAGAGGCAAGCACCACTTGAAGAGGCTTTAACTAATTGTGGATCACAGGGGACATGTCTCCTGGCCTATGTGGATAAGCACCATTGGCAAGGAGCCCAGCAGGAGGCACAGCAGCAGACCTTAGGAAATGTGTCGAGGGCAAAGCAGTGGTGGCGCTATGGGCTATGAACCAGGGGACATGGTTGGGTATAGAGAATCCTAAAGAATCCACTAAACAAAACTTATTTAGAATCAATAAATGAGTTCAGCCAGGTTGCAGGATACAAGGTTGATATGCAAAAAGTCAATTGCATTTCTGTACTCTTATAATGAATAGCCCTAAAATGAACTTAATTCTACTTTAAAGAGAAAGAATAAAATAACTTGAATTAAATTTAAGAAAAGAGTGCAATACTTATACTCTAAAAACTAAAGATCATTGCTGAAAGAAAATAAAGTTATCTAAAGATCTAATAAGTAGATAGATAGATATTCCATATTCATGGATCAGAAGACTTACTATGTTACAATGGTAGTCCTTACCAAATTGATCTGCAGATTAAGTTAAATTCCCATTAGATACCAACTGGCTGTCTTGTGGAAATTGATATGCTGATCCTAAAATTCACATGGAAAATTTAAAAACCCTGAATAGCCCTATAAAAAGATAAAAACTTGAAGAAATAAGAAATTCAAAGACTCACACCTCCATGATTTCAAAACTTACTAAAAGCTAATGGTAATTTAAACAGTGTGATGCTGTCATGAGGGTAGACATAGAGACCACTTGGGAGGTTGAAGCAAAAGGATTACAAGTTAAAGCCCAGGCTGGGCAACTTAGCAAGACTTTGTCTCAAAATTTAAAAAAAAAAAAAAAAACAATTAAAGGGCAGGGGCATTTGGGATGTAGCTCAGTGGTACAGTGCTTGCCTAGCATGTATAATACCCAAGTCTGATTCCCCAGTACCTAAAAATTTAAATTAAAAGTCTAGAAATAAACCTATGTGTCTATGGCATTTGATTGTTGACACAAGTGGCAAGATTATTCATTAAGAAAGTCTTTTCAACATATGGTGCTGGGGCAAGTTGATATATAGCCACATGCAAAAAAAAAAAAAAAATGAAGTTCAACCCTTATTAACTAACACACATGCAGAAATTAATTCAAAATGGCTCAAAACCTAAATGTATAAGAATCAGAACTATAAAACTTATAGAAGGAAACAAGAAAATCTTCATGACTGGATTTGGCAGTGAATTTTTAGATAAAACATCAAAGCAAGAACAAGGACAAAAAACAGATAAATTTGACTTCATCAAAATTGAAAATGTTTATGCTTCCAAGGGAATTATCAAGCAAATGAAAATACAACCCATAGGATTAAAACTTGCAGATCATTTATCTAACAAAGGACTTGTATCCACAATATATAAAGGACACTTCCAACTCAAAAATCAAAAGATAAACAATTCAACTAAAAAATGTATAAAGGTTCCAGATACACATTTCTCCAAAGAAGATAAACAGAGGGCCAATGAACACATGAAAAGATGTTCAGCATCTTTAGTCATCAGGGAAATACGAATTAATACAACATTGAGATACAACTTTAGATCAGCTAGCATGACTAGAATCAAAAAGTCAGATAACAAATGTTGATGAGGCTGTAGAGAAACTGAAACCCTGTGCACTGCTAGAAGGAATGTGGAATTGTGCACCCAAAGTGGAAGAGTTTGGCATTTCCTCAGTAAGAAAGTTACAATGTTTGACTCAGCATTTCTACTACTAAGTCTACCTAAGAGAAGTGAAAACGTATGCCCAAATAAAAAATGGCACATAAATGTTAATAGCATTATTTATAATAGCCAAAACAAGATTATTCAGTAAGAAAGTCTTTTCAACATATGGTGCTGGAAAAATCCAAATGTTCATCAACACATGATTGAATCAACAAATGTGTATTTCATAATGGAATATTAACTGGCCATAAAAAGAAACGAAGTACTGATATATGCTACAAGAGAGGTGGGCCTTGAAAACAGCATGCTAAGGGAAGCCAAACACAAAGGGACAGATATAATTCCATTTATATGAAATGTCAAGAATAGGCAAATATGTAGAAACAAAATCTCACATATGCCTGCCCCTCACTCAGTGGTAGTACTTTTATGCCCATGGTTCCCTTCCCCCAATGCAATTACTTGCCTTCAGTGCCCTATTAAAGATTAAGCCTCTCATTCCAAAGGAAGAGTGGGTAGATGGTCTTGGTAGAGTTTTGGCAAGGGTTCCTGTTACTCTTCTCAAGCCAGTACCACAAAAACTTTCCCAGTATGTATAATTATAAAGGAATTTCTTGGATTGGCTCATGATCTGAGGCTGAATCATGGCCACAATGGCTACCTGCAGACAGGACAGTGGAAACCAGTAGTTACTCAGTCCAGAAAACTGGAAGCCCCACACCAAGAGGGACCAGTGATACAGCTCCAATCCAAGACTCAAGACCTGGAATCCCCCTGGAGAGTCACTGATGCAATGAGATCTGGAGTCTGATGTCCACAAGTGATGGGACAGCAGCAACAAAGCACCACTTAAGAGTCAGCTTCAGGCAAAACAAGGTTCCCCATTCTGCTTCTGTTCTATCGAGGCCCCCTGCCTATTGCACAGTGTCACCCACATTCAGGGTGAGTTTTCCCTATTCAGTTTGCTGACCAACATGCCAGTCATCTGTGAATCACCCTCACAGGCACAACCAGAAGTGTGCCTTACCATTCTCTAGGATCTCTCGATCCAGTCAAGTTGACAACCCAAATTACACCTGGCAAAGAGGTCATTTCTAGAATATAGAAAGTAAAAGACAACCCTGTAGGAAAATGGGCAAGAGAGTTGAATAGGCACATAAAAAATTATATCCAAATGGCCAATGAACATGAAATGATGATACTTAATCTGATTTTGAAATGGTGTCTCATTGTAGTTTTACATTTACTTGATTATTAGTAAGGCTGATCGCTGTTTCATAGACATATTAGAAGGTTAAATTTCACCTATATTAAGCAATAGTGAGGATGTAGAGCAAATAGAACTTTCATCATCTGATAGCAGGTGTATAAATTGAGATAGTTTGGATGATAGCTTGGCATTATTTGCTGACATTGAAGACATACATGCTTCTACCTACAATTTTTACTCCCAAGTGTATACCCAAAAGAATTATGAGCACATGAACTCCAAGGAATATACATAAAGCTGTTTTTAGCACCACTGTTCATAATAGCCCTAACTGAAACAACCCAAATATCCAGAAGTAGAAACGATAACATTGTAGTCTACTTATACAATAACATAGGGCAATGAAAATGGACAAAATATAGCAAATCGCCACAATGTGGATAGATCACAAATATGATCATGGAAGAAAGAAGGCATAGAAGAATATCTACTATGTGGTTTGATGTATGTTCAAAAGTAGGAAAAAACTATAGTTTTATATCTAAACTATATCATATATGTGCATATATATGAATACATGGGTAGTAAAACTATAAAGGAAAATAAGGAAGTAAATGCATTATTCAAAAGCTAATAGTTTCTTTTCAAGGGAATGGAGACTAGTGGTGGGAAGGGGACATGAGTGTGACATCTATGTACTGGCAGTGTAATATTTCTTGACCAATATATTATTTGCTTTGTGATAAATCAGTGAGCTGTCTTTGTTTTGCTTTTTATAAATGTAATTCCTAGTGAATATTTTGTTCACATATTAGAGTTCTTTCTCACCATGTAAGCTATGTTTTGTTAGATTTTTTTAAATGGGCACAAATAATTGGCAAAAATGTAAATATATCATTGGTACAGAATAAAACAGAAATAAACCAAAACAATTATGACCAAATGATTTTCCACAAAGGCACCAAAGTGATCTAATGGGGATAAGAAACATCTTTTCAAGAATTGGTGCCATAACAACTTGGTATCTGTGTAGAAAAAAAATTTTTTGACCCAACTTCACTTGATATACCAAAAATTTTTAGTATGTTTATAAGCTTAAGGGACACTATTATCAAGCAAGAGGCTGATGGTGCAGGGAAAGGAAAAAAGAATAAAAGGTGGAACAAGACTTGTGGAAGTGGAATAGAATGGCATCGAGAGCTCAAGAGAAATAGAAATGGTGGTATAAAATCCATAACAAGTACAAAATAATCTTGAACTAAATAATTTAGAACAAGTTATAAATAAAATGTCATGAGTTTTGTTATAGTGTTATAATGTTCATTATTACTTCCTTTGAACCCTTGGTAATATCTTCATAAAATGCTTAATTTTAGCCTCTATATATCAATTAATAATTTGAAAATATTATAATTTATAATAAAATTTGCCCATTTTATTTTGAAGTAATATTCAAATAATGCCCTCCCTCTTCCAGATTGGACTCCTTTTTATCCTGAGCCAGTATATATCCCAACAGGTCTAGAAATGGAGCCCCTTTATTCAAACTCCAAGGAAGATACTGTGGTTTATCTGGCTGAAGATGGTAAGCATATAATGAAACACATTGCTGTGAAATATAATTTGATACCTTGGTTAATGTCTTAGTTATATTTGCTCTGCTGTTAATAGTAGAAATTTCAGATTACTCTAAAGTCCCTGTCCCCATAATATTGGTTGAAATATTTGATTCAAATATCAATTTGATACTAATTATAGTTTTGAAGAAATGCTAGTTTATGCAAAGCTACTTTAAAATAAGGCCTCATGTTGAACATTAGAATGGAAAGTTATATTTAGAATGAACTCTGCCTCGTGTAAGTTTTCAAAAATAAACCTGGTGTGCTCTGCAACTATTGTTCACTGGCCATCTATAGGTTCACATCAATGCAATCGTTCAAATGCGTTTCTTTTCATTGTACACTTGTTCAATGCATTTCTTGTTATCATGTTTGAAAAAGAAGAAAGTACCCCATATTACAAATAATATCTAAGATTATATCTCAGGATATCATGCAGGATCAATATTTACACTTTGAGAGCTCTCAGTGCAAAATTTGTCTGCTTTTATGATAAGAGAGTGCTAATAATCAAACACAGAAGTCTCAGCCCATATTCTATACAGTACTGCTCCTGAAGCACTAATGTGAGGAATTACGGGGCTCCTGAACAATTTCACCATAACTATTCGATATCTTAGTGTTTTCATATATTGAAGATAACTTATAATAGGAAGCATATGTCTTTTTCAAGTGCTAGCAAGACAAGAAATTCTCAGGGACCATTTACTGTATATTAAGCAAATCTAGAAATCATGGTTTCATCCATATTTTTAAATAACTGGAATGAAAGAATCACCTCAGATTTTTAAAAATTTGATTTCAAATATTAACATGGCTAAACTCCCTTAGAGCTTCCATACATAACTGAAATAAGATCAGTTATTTATGGAAGTTATTTATCAGTTATTTATGATCAGCGAGTCAGTGAGGGGTCTCACCAGGAATTAGATGGCACACATAGGCTAACGTAAGACAGTTTAGTGAAATGTAATGAATTTACAAAGGGCGGACAGAATTAAGGGAGACTAGCAAAGGGTGCTGAAGCAAGATAGGACTGTCAACAGAGTAGCATCCAATGTCTCCAGGGCCTGGAAGGGTAAGAGCACAGAATGGTTTCCAGACCTGTAGAAACTTAGCTGTTAGGAGAGGCAGTCCCCAAAAAACTGTGGCTTTCTGTTAAAACAAAACAAAAAAGATGTCAACCTGTGGCATTGAAGGGAGAGATCCATGGGAAGAAGTAACCTAATTTCATGCTGCAGCTTCCCTTGCTCCAGAAGGGAGGGGGGCCTCTGAGGCAGCCCAAAGAGATCAACTTCCTGAGAAACATAGTGTGGAAAAGAGCAAAAAATGAATCTGAAGGTAGAAACTAAACATCTACATTAGTTAACATAATTTAATCTTATTTTTATGCCATCCTTGGGAGTTGTGAAGATCCAGATGTCAGTGGGTTGAAAGGAAAGCTATGGAAACCAGTTTTAAGGATAAAAAACAAAAAGTCTAGCATTTTGGTTTTCATCCAGCATATAAAATATTATTTGTAAATACTTTTTCCATTTTTACAAATGACAGAAACAGAGCAGAAAAAGAGAAATTTTAGTAGGTGAGATATAAATTAAATGTCAATGATAATTAAATTTTCAAATAAAGTTGAAATCCTAGGATTGGATACTAAAGAATGTGGCATTATTTGGCATGACTAGTGGTATAATTAGTGCTTATTTTGGTTAAATTGAAGTTAAAATGTATACAACAGTGAAATACAAAGATCAAAAGTGCATTATTTTGTGAGCTTTAAATATAATCCATCTTCATAACCAACACTACTATCAAGATATGGAACACCTCCTTCAATTGCCCCAGAAGGTTTCCACTTGTCCATCTTTGGTCAGTTCCCCAGCTACATCCCTGGACAACCATTGTTCTGATTTCTGTCATTGTGGATTGATTTTGCTTATCTTCAGTGTCACAGATGCTGTCATATAACAAGAACTCTTTTTTGGTCTGGGTTCTTTGACTCAGAATTACATTTTTCAAATTCATGTATAAAACTTTATTCTTTTTTATTGCCAAATAGTACTCCATCATATAATTAGACAACAATTTGTCATCTTTTTAAAGTTGAAATGTATACAAATATAAATTCTGTGTCAGATATGTCTTGTGAACATTTTCTTTCCATCTGTACCAGCCCTTTTCATTTTCATGTCTTTTGATGAGTAGAGCCTTTCAGTTTGATGAAGTCAGTTACCAATTTTTTTCTTTCAAGTTTAATGCATTTTGTGCCCTCCTACCAAATCTGTCTTCCTCGTGATGACCTGTACTTTTTGAAACTTTATCATTTTTCACTTTTTCATTTATGTCTATGATTGATCTTGAATCATTTTTTTGTGAATGGTTTGGGGTAGGAGTCAAGATTAAATCTTTCTTACCTGTTTATGAAATTGTTTCATCACTATTGAAAAGACTATTCTGTCCTTCACTGAATTGCTTATCCATCTTTATTGTCATTTGAACACACACACACACACACACACACACACATCTAGATACACCACATCAAAGCAGCTTTATCCACAGGAGGCCACTTTGATATTAAAATAACTACTTGAGATTTCTTTGGATTGGTATTTACATAGTATATCTTTTTCCATCATTTGACTTTTAATCTTATTTAAATTCTTTAATCTTATTTAAATGTTATTTAAATAATAATTTTATTTAAATTCTTAAAAGTTTTGAGGTATATACAGCATATAGTTGGGGTTTGCTTTTTATAAAATTTGAAAATATGTCTTTATTTCATTTAATATAATTATTGGTGTGTTTGGATTAATAGCTACCATATTGTTAGCTCTCTTGTATTTGTTTCATCTATTGTTTCTTTTTTGTTCTCTGCCTTCTTTGAGATTGAGTATATTTTGATTCCATTTTGTCCCCACTATTTTGCCTTATCATGTGTACCTGTTTTTAAATGTTTATGTGGTTACTCTAGATTTTTTATTATGTATCTCTAAATTAGAAAACTTTTCTTTCAAATACTCCTATGCCAATTCACGTACTTTTTTTTCTAGAGTTTTCATTTGATTCTTTTTTTATAGTTTCCTTTTCTTTTTTGAGATTACTTCTCTGTTACCTCATTATCTCTATCTTTTCCTTTAAATCTTTAAACATATATTCAAAATCCTTTTCTATTGCTGGGTGCAGTGGCACATGCCTGTAATCCCGGTGGCATGGTAGGCTGAGACAGGAGGATAGCAAGTTCAAAGCCAACTTCAGAAACTTAGTGAGGCCCTAAGCAGCTCAGCAAGACCCTATTTATCTCTAAGTAAAATACAAAAAAGGGGTGGGGATATATTTCAGTGGTTAAATGCTCCTGGGTTCAATCCCCAGTTTAAAAAAAAATTCCTTTCCTCTCTGTTAATTTTAACGTGGGTTATCTTGAGGCCTGTAGGAAAAAAATGCACACACACACACACACACATATATATATGTATATGTATGTATATAAAATGTGTATATACTATATATAATAAAATATACAATGTATTCTATAGAGAATATACATATAATCTCTGGCTATCTCACAAAAAGTTAAAAGGCTGGTCTATTTTTATGCTATCCTTACTTTTGAATTTGGTACTAATACATAAGGTACAGCCTTTCTGGAATGCCTAAGGTGTTCTGGGAAATACCTCCATCATAAATACATTGGAATTCCAGTATACCCCCAAGGAATAAAGAATCTTGCCTCCATATATATATCTTTTTTCAGTCACTGTATAGTTCTGTTCTGTGTTGTCCAAAGTAATGAAAGGAGCTCATATTATTTATTCAGTTTTATAGTCATTTACAGTGAAAGGAAAAGTTCAGGACCAGTTACTCTGTCATAAGCAGAAGTAGAATGAATATTTTTATATGAGAGATATATAAATTTAATTTAGGTATTGCTTTTCTAATCTAAGTACTCTTAGATTCTCATTTACAGTGAAAGGAAAAGTTCAGGACCAGTTACTCTGTCATAAGCAGAAGTAGAATGAATATTTTTATATGAGAGATATATAAATTTAATTTAGGTATTGCTTTTCTAATCTAAGTACTCTTAGATTCTCTTAACTTCAATCCACATCTATATAAATTGGTAACAAATTACTTTAAATTTACAAGCTTTATACTGGTGTAAGTGTAGTTCCAGACTGATGCAGAACTGCCTGCATGCTTTAGCCATGTCTCTCCTTGTGTCATATCTTGACATTTCCATGGTCTTCTCTCTTATCAGCTTACAAAGAGCCCTGTTTTGTGTATTCCCGAGTTGGAGGCAATCGAACACCTTTGAAGCCACCTGTTGACAACTGTGACAACACTCTGATGTTTGAAGCAAGGTTTGAGAGTGGTAATCTACAGAAGGTAGTCAAAGTGTAGGTCTTAATTTTTATTTGAGGGCCTAGACCATCAACTATTTATTTTTTGTATTAGATATATTCAAGTTCTTAGTATCATTAGTGAATGTTAATTTCTGAAGTATAGATGCTAATTAGAGTTGTGAAGGATTTGCTACATTTATTTTACCTATTCTCAGGTCATTATTTATAACTGTACTCAGATGTACATTAAAAAAAGTTACTTGGTAAAGGAAAAAGTCCCAACTAACCATGTGAGATTGTATGTATATAAACAATATTCTAGTGAAATATTTCTGTCCCATCTTTTTATAATTGTATTTTTTTATTAATAATATAAAACATTGACTACATAATCAAAATCCCATACTTTGTCTCAGAGTAACACATCTAAATATCATTTGCTTGTAATAAAAGCAGCTCATTAAGAAAAATATGAAAACTTTCATATTCTGAAGGTCAGATTTTTTTCTTTATTATTTCTACTTTAATAAGTTAATATTCAGTGTACTTTACAACATGAAGATTAATCAAAATATAACTAATTAAATTATAAATAAGCATTAAAATTTTGGTAATCTAGAATATAATTTTGCATTTAACTTTTTCCCAGAGTATGTTATTTATAAATACTTGTTGCATAAACTGTTGCATTTCATTTATGAAACATAAAATATTTGCAATACTTTCTATTTAAAAAGTAATTCATATTTTCAAACAAAAAATAAAACTATACAGTTGTTTCATTAAATGTAGAATAATATTTTGGTAAAATTAAACATCTCTTAATAACATTTTCTAGGCTGGTCGTATAGTTCAGTGCTTTCCTAACATGGAAAGGACCTGGGTTTGATCCTCAGCAAGTTCTGGAGGCTCAGAAGTCCAAAATCAAAGTGCCTGCAGATTCAGAATCTGATGAAAGCCTACTTCTTTACAAACCATTCCTTCTCACTATGCTTTTGTGAAGATAGAAGGGCAATTTTCTAGCTCCAACTTACTATATTGTTCCTGTCTCAAAATCTCAGAGGTTCAGTCAGTGGTTGGCGAGGTTCATTGCCCCGGGCTCAAGTGAAACATCATCATGCCCATGGGTTTGGTGGAAAAGCCTTATTTAACATCACCTTCAGTGACTCAGTTTGTGATTCACATAGTTATGAAATGTAGTCCTTGTACTAAGGAAGTTATTATACTGAAGGAGTTCAAATTTTGTAATTTATATGTGATCTATGAATCCATGTGATATAGTCACTCTCAGTGAAAATCATTTCATATCCCTAGAACTGAAATTATTAGAAAATACAAATGTGTCTAAAGCAAAGGAGGACACATGGATTTTTCCTGTTAACAATACCTCTTTAATCATTTATTTTATATGAACCAATTGCTTTGAAATATATACTTTTTTATCAAAAGTATGTGTTTTTATTGTGCTCTCTTGACCACAAAGAAATACAAAGGATTTAGAATTAGCACAGAAGCAGTTTTTCAGCCAATGAAAAAGAAAATTTCAGAATTTTATCTTTTGAAATTACTTGCTATTGAATACTGCCTAAGTAAGCATTGTATCCCACAAAAAGCTTTCTGTAGGTATGTAAAACAGATAAAAATAAAATAATTTTCTTCATTTAACTTAAAATCAGGTATCATTTTTACCTTCTTATGTGCTTTCCCTCTTCCTTTCTTGTGTATTAGGGCAGAATATGAATACCAGTTGACTGTGCGCCCTGATCTCTTCACAAACAAACACACCCAGTGGTACTATTTCCAAGTCACTAACACCCAAGCAGAAATTGTCTACAGATTCACTATTGTCAACTTCACCAAGCCCACTAGTCTTTATAATCGGGGTATGCGCCCACTGTTCTATTCTGAAAAAGAGGCCAAGGCTCATAACGTTGGCTGGCAGAGAATTGGAGACCAAATCAGGTATTACAAGAATAACCTGGGGCAGGAAGGCCGCCATTTCTTCTCTCTCACGTGGACATTTCAGTTTCCACACAGCAAGGACACCTGCTACTTTGCTCACTGCTATCCATATACTTACACCAACCTACAAGAATACCTTTCTGGCATCAATAATGACCCAGTACGGTCAAAGTTCTGTAAGATCCGTGTCTTGTGCCACACGCTTGCGAGGAACATGGTGTATGTGTTAACGATTACCACCCCCTTGAAGAACTCGGACTCCAGAAAGAGGAAGGCCGTGATTCTGACCGCAAGGGTCCATCCCGGTGAGACCAACAGCTCTTGGATCATGAAAGGCTTCCTAGATTATATTTTAGGAGACTCAAGTGATGCACAGTTGCTTCGGGACACTTTCATCTTCAAGGTGGTACCTATGCTGAATCCGGATGGAGTGATTGTGGGAAATTACCGGTGCTCCTTAGCTGGACGAGATCTCAACCGCAATTATACCTCCCTCCTGAAGGACTCCTTTCCTTCTGTTTGGTATACACGGAACATGGTGCATAGGTAAAAGAAGCCTCAAGTTATCTCTGCTTAATTAGTAAACTTGGTAGTAAAACTTTTGCTCCCACAATCCCATTCATTTTACTTTAATTTTTCTTAAGGTACTTTGAAACTACTTTATTTCATCCCCATTCTTCCCAACTGATTTTATAATTTTCTGGCATTATGCCACTGGGCTCAATATCTTTCCCTTAAATAATGAAAGAGACTCCAGAATATTTTGATGACTCTAAAAATAATAGTTAAATTTGCATATCCCAAATTGGGTTGTTTGCTAAAGCTCACAGTAGCATTTATGTTTACAGTGGGATCCTTGAATCCCTTATAAGTAAATATTAACTACATTTCACAGAGCCTTCTGACTCCGTGTTGATCATACATTGCTGAATGAGTCTGACTATCAGATTACATAGTTATTTACACTTGCAGGCACATCATCTAAATTGCCCCTAGGAGAATTGAATAGCTTTAAATTTTCCAAAGACTCTAGAAGAGTAAGATGTACACAATATTTAATTATTTATTGTTTGGGTGAATTCCTTGATGGATTATGGTAACAACAATGAGGAATAGATATGTGCTACAGTAAAGAGATTTATTGGAATAAGAGAACATTCATTCCTAGTTCAAAGCCTCTTAATATTTTTGTTTAAAAGCACAGATTTGAGAAATAATTATATTACATTTAAATCCCTGTTATTTCGTTTACTAACTGTGTAGTTTTTAAAAACTAAGTCTCAGTTTTGTCATCTATAAAACAGGAGTAACAGTACCTCCAAGTTGAGAGAACTAAATGAGAAAATTATTACTAACATGTGCAGAATAGTGACTAGAACATTGAAAGCTTTAAATACATTCAATGTGATTCATCAAGTATAAAAAGAAAAGTTAATTGAATTTCCTGGCCTGACATATGATGGATTACAGACCACCACCTCTTAGCTTGTCTCTATGGACAGTTGTCTCAGTTCTTAGATTGCCAGAGTCTACTCAGTAGGTTTAGAAAGACTTCTAAGAAAAAGAAATGCCTCAGTGCAATTAATCAAAGACTGGTAAGTAAAATAAGAGATTGGTCCTGTATATGTAGAAAGGTGAGCAGCTCTAAGTAGATCTAAGAGTAAGTATATTGAAAACATATTAGAATAAGAGTAGATCTTAGTACAGGGTACTTGGTATAAAAGACTTAAAGTATCTTAGTTACCTGTGGATAGGAAGAAATTCAAAATTATTCTTTAAAATTATTTTAATTAATATAAAGTAAGATACCTTAATATCCTGTTTTACTTTAGAAGTGATATTTTTTTAGGAATGGATTATTTAGAAGTAGAGGAGTTTTTTTGATTCATGTATAAAAAGATAAAAAGTCATCAAAATGAGGAATTTGGGGTTTAAAAATGCACAGCATACTTCATATTTAATGTCTTCATTTGATATTCATATTTGTCTAGTTAGTATTCTAAAAACTTATAATGATCTTTCAGTAGCTTTATGTCGAAAGTATGTTACTGATTAGAATTTATTTGGCAACAAATGAGATAAGGGTAATCAATGAATATCTGTAACAGATTTCAGTTTAAAATTTACTTATAGTTTAAAGGAGAATTGTTTTTAATAAGAGCAATTTATTAATTGCTTTAAATTTATTTTAGATTTTAATAGTTCTGTTATAAATATATAATTATAATACTATTTCTAACACTTAAGTATTTATCCTTCCATGTATATCAACAAATGGTATAATTTTCATTAATAATACTACATAAGATGTGAAAATATGAAAAAGAGACAAAAATACTCATAACACTACTTTTTTTATTTAGCAAAAGCCACCTTGGTTAGTGATTTTCATTTGTCAGTTTTTTTTTTTTTTTTTTTTTTTTTTTTTTTTTTTTTTTTTTTTTTTTTTTTTTTTTTTTTTTTTTTTTAATATTTTGTTTTAGTTGTAGATGAACACAATATCTTTATTTATTTTATGTGGTGCTGAGGATCGAACCCAGTGCCTCACGTATGCGAGGCAAGCGCTCAACCGCTGAGCCATAACCCCAGCCCCTTCATTTGTCAGTTTGAGGGTGTTATTTTTTATGGTTTTAAAATTGTTGAGTGCTAAATTATAATTGTGCTCTTATGGAATGTATAATAATTTCTTTGAAATATTTGTTAGAAATTTATTACCAAATTTTCAATTCAAAGTTTGGTACCATTTTTCTCAGAATGGTATTTAGCCACTACACTAATTAAGAATTAACTATTATTTGGTTTCAACACCAGGTTCTCAGGCAATTTTTAACAAATGTTTGGATATGTATTATGTGCTGTTCTAGAATATTAAAAGCATTCTCCATCCCTAACGAGTTTAAATATCAAAAATATGGAGACCTTTCTAGACAAGTGCCAAGGAAATACTACCAATAAAGTGCTACAGGAGTTTGAAAACAGAAAAATAGATGGGCTTTCATAGTCAGGCAGGAAGTGAAACATCAGATGAGTTTCCAAGGATGAGGGTAGCAGTTACATGCATAAAGATGAAGGGGGAAGACATTCCAGTTCTCCAGAATCAGTGGGAAAAGTAATGAGCAAAAACAGGAGTGATCTGTTTTCTGAGTACAATAGAAAAACAAAATAGACCAGAATTTGTTGGGAGAAAGTCTTGAGAGTAAGGTAAATTTGTTCTTATGAGAGGAGGTCTGTAGCATTCAGATTTTATATATAATAAACAGGAACTTATTATACATTTCTTTTTAAAAATGCATATTAATAATAATATGCGGTATAGATAAGAGAAGAACTGAAAGCTAGGATATAAGAAACTGTGTTTATTTGGATTTCACATTTATAAATCCAGAATTGTATCCATAGAAGAAAATTCAAGCAGTAATATTTAGTAATTTGTTCTTTTTCTTCTTGGTAGGTTGATGGAGAAACGAGAGGTTATTTTATATTGTGATCTCCATGGACATAGTAGGAAAGAGAACATCTTCATGTATGGCTGTGATGGTAGTGACAAATCTAAAGCATTATACTTACAGCAACGAATCTTTCCATTTATGCTGAGTAAAAATTGTCCAGATAAAGTAAGTACCTTTAGGATTTTAATTTTTATTTTAATAAATGTTGCCCATGTAGGACAGTGGAATGAAAAATCCTATTCAGTAACCTGCTTTTTGTTAGTCATTTTGACTGATGTATAAAGTTGACCATAAGAATAACTGTAGAGGGGCTGGGGCTGTAGCTCAGTGGCAGAGCACTTGCCTAGCATGTGTGAGGCACTGGGTTTGATCCTTAGCACCACATTTAAAAAAATGAACAAATAAAATAGAGGCATTCTATACAACTACAAAAAAATTTTTAACTGTGGAATTGTTCAGTGACCAATAATTTGAAAATACGAGAAGACAAAAATTTCCATAGTCCCACCCTCTTAATACCACCACTGTTTTAGCTTTAAAAAGCTTCCTCTATTGACCATATCAGTCAGTTTTGAGATCTTTATTTATTGTTTCAGTATGTATTCAGTGCCTAATTGTGTAGGCTAAAAGTTGTGCACTTAAGAAATACATAATAATTTCTAGAATTATACCAGGAAAAAATAGAATTTTACCAGGAAAAAAATCAATAATCAGTATTTCAAAAATACAGAGAAATTAGAACAAAAAAAGAATACAGTGCATTTTCAGGCTATAGAAATGTTGAAACCACTTAGTTACAAAAGATGTGAAATTTAACTAAAAAAAAAAGGTTCCTGTAGACTTCCTCTTAGGTTCCCAACCAATCAATTCAACCATAAAGAACTTATTGGGAAGTACTCATTATTTTCTGGGGACAACTAGGACCCAGAGACATAGAAAGGGAAGGACAATCCGGTAAGAATAGCTATTTGTAGAAAGCATAGGTTTACTACTCAGAGTATTTATTCCTTCAGAAAGATCAGTAAAATCAGCACCAATGCCTGAAACTGTTCCTAAGAAAGTCATGTCAGTACTCATAGGTATAGTTTATTACTCTTATGAAATGATACCATTTAATTTAGATACTTTAATATTTGTCTATTGACATATTTTCTTACATGAAATGGATCAGTTTCTTGAACAATACAACCAACCAGTCTACAGTTTAAACAGGTCTTCCACATAATATAAATTTTGTTTAAAATATAGAGGCTTGCCAGGTATGGTGGCACATGCCTGTAATTCCGGCAACTCAGGAGGTTGAGACAAAAGGATAGCAAGTTCCAGGCCATGCTCAGCAAGTTAGTGAGACCCTGTCTCAAAATAAACAATCAAAAGGACTGGGGATGTTGCTTAGTGGTAAAGTACCCCTGGGTTCAATCCCCAGTACAAATATATATATATATATGGAGAGAGAGAGAGGAAGTGTTCCATTCTAGGTTTTCTCTTAAATGTTCTCATTAAAATCTTTGTGTAAATCCCAAATGATAGTTATATAATTATAGGTAATTTCTGTCCCAATTAGTAATTAGTACACAGACAATAGACATAATAATTGGTAGACAGACGATATGTAAGAACTGAAAACACCATTGTATGAGTCAGCTTTTTGTCACTGTGACCAAAATACCTGATAGAACAATTTACAGGAGGAAAAGTTTATTGTGGGCTCATGGTTTTAGAGGTTCAGTCTATACTCAGGCTACTCCCTCACTCTGGGCTTGAGGTGAGACAGAACATCGTAGAAGGGCATGACAGAGGAAAATTTCTCAGCTCATGACATACAGGAAGCAGAGAGAAGCCTGGGACAAGATACAACCCCCCAAGGTCATATCCCCAGTGACCTGCTTCCTTCACCCACACCCCACCTCCCTAAACCTACCACCTAATAGCCCATTCAGCTCTCACAATCCATCATGTCACCTCTGAACACTCCTGCACTGCATAACACATGAATTTTGTGGGGGGACACCTTATATCCAAACCGTAAAAATGATCAAACTGATTTTAATGGATATTTACAGAACATTTTTTTTTAGTTGTAGATGAACACAATACCTTTCTTTATTTTATGTGGTGCTGAGGATCGAACCCAGTGCCTCACACATGTGAGGCAAGCGCTCAACTGCTGAGCCACAACCCCAGCCCCATTCTATTGAACAGCAAAATACACATTATATACAAATGCACATAGAACATTTGCAAAAATACAGATTATATCCTATTTAAAAACAAACCTTAACAAATTTGAAATAATTGAAATCATATAAAATATGTTATCTGACATAATGGAATCAACTTAGAAATCAATAAAAGAAAAAATAATATATCCAAACATTAGAAATTAAACCACATTTCTAAATAATCCTTAGTTCAAAGAGGAGATCTCAATATATATTTTAAACTGAAGGAAAATGAAGATATCTGACATCACATTAAAAAAGAATAAAGATCTCAAGTTGATAATCTAAGTTTCTACAAAAAAGAAACTGTAAAAAGAAAACAAGCCCCAAACAAACAGAATAAAGCACATAGTTAATATAGGAGCAGGTGGTGAAATTGGAAACAGAAAATCAATAAGGAAAATCATTCAAATAGAAAGCTGTGCTTAGGAAAGAGCAATAAAGCTGAGGAAACTTTGTTAAGACTGACAAGGAAGAGAAGGAAATGACACAAATCGTCAGTATCAACAATGGTGAAAGAGGGTGTCACTACAGACCCTGCAGGCATTAAGACAATAAGGGGAAACTCAGGGTTGTAGCTCAGTGGCAGAGTGCTCGCCTCGCACTTATAAGGCACTGGATTCTATCCTCAGCACTACATAAAAATAAATAAATAAAAGTATTGTATCCATCTACAACTAAAAAAATACTTAAAAAAATAAGGGGAAACTCAACTAGATACACATAAATGTAACAACTTAGATGAAATGAACCAATTCCTTGAAAATGACAAACTACCAAAACTCACATAATGTGAAATGGATACTCTGAATGGCTCTGAAACAACCCCCCCTCCCAAGTAAACCTTTACAAGAAACGAAATCTCAGATCCAAATGGATTCGATAAAGAGTTCTACCAAATGTTTAAAGCCAATCTCTTCTAGGATTACCATGATATAGCACAAGACAAAGTAGTACAAGAAAGAAAAATACAGACTCTTAAACACTTCATGAACATCGATGCAAAGATCTTTAACAAAGTATGTAAATCCAGCAATTTATAAAACGCATAATACACCATGACCAAATGGGGTTTATCATGAGACTGTCAAACTGGTTCTATATTTGAAAATTAATCAATGTAATCCATTATGATAACAGTCTACAGAAGAAAATGTGTGATCATATCACACATTTACCACACATTGCTATATAAAAAGCTTTTAACAAAACTCAGCATCTATTCATGATAAAAACTTTCAGCAAATAAAGAATAAAAGGGTACTTTATTAACTTAGTAAAAGATGTCTACATAAAATCCTATAGCTAACATTAATACTTGATGAAAAAGAATGTTCTTCTCTTAAGGGTAAGAGAATATACACTCTTAACCTCTTCCATACAACCTTGCACTGAAAGTTCTAACCAGTATGTAAGACAAGAGATAGAAAGAAAGAAAAATCAGACTGGAAAGGAGAAGTAATGAAAACACCATGTTTATCTATGTAGAAAATCCAAAGCAGTCCTCACAAACTGGAAGAACTAAGAAGTGAATTTAGCAAGATTATAGAATACAAGGTCAACCCATGTAAACCAATTTCAGTTCTATCTACTCACAATGAGTAGTTGGAAACAAAATTTAGAATAATACTATTTTTACTGTAACTCTGAAATAAACACTTGCTTAAAAATCTAACAAAATGTACAGGATCTATATGATGAAACCTTTAAAATCATGCAGAAATAAATCAAAGATCCAAATAAATGAAGAGAGAGACATATTGTATTATGGGCTGGAAGACAACACAGCATGATATCCGCTCTTTCCAAAATGATCTATAGGTTTAACATAATTTCAAATAAAATTATGACATAATTGATACAAACAAGCTGATTCTTGTTGCAGGAAATGCAAAGAAACTAGGCAAATTAATTTTGGAAAAGACTCAAATTTTATGAAAGTATAAATTTATAGTAATCAAGACAGTGTGGTATTAGGAACAGTATAGATCTCTAAAGCAATGATACAAAATACCAAGTCTAGTAATAGACCCACAAAAGGTGCACAGGAAATTTAATGGGGATGGGGAGAAATTTTCAGTAAATGGCTCTAGAATAATTGAACATCCATATGAAAAAAGAATTCCATCTAAACATCATGCCTTAAATGTTACACATCAAACTAGAAAGGCTTTAGAAGAAACCTTTATAACAAAGTTAGGCTAAAGGTTCTTAGATATACGCTGAAACCATGATCCATTGAATCATAATAAATAGGACTACATCCAAATGAATCCTTTTTTTCTGGGTTGGGAAGAGGCAACAAAGAAAAGTACAGATAGTAGAAAACTCTGATCACTTCTCAATATCAAACTTGTATCCAGAATAACTCAATAGTAACAAAAAATTTTTTTAAATGGCAAATTATTGAATATGCACTTCACCAAAAAGGATTTATGATAGCAAATAAGCACAGGAAAAGATGTTTGACATCATTAGCCATTACACAACTGCACATTAAAACTATGAGGAGATACAATTATACACCTATTAGGATGGCTAAAATTAAAAACACTGATAATCCCAAATTGCTAAGAGGAATTTGGAGCAACTAGAATTCTCATACATTGTTGAGGAGAATGAAGAATGATACAGCATTTTGAAAAATAGTTTGGCAGTTTCTTATAGTTTAATGTATATACTTACACCATCTGACAATTTCATTCCTAGGAATATACCCTAGAAAAATGAAAATTTAACATTCAAATATAAACCTTTACACACAAATGTTTATATCAGCTCTATCATAATTTCCAAAACTGAAATCAACCCAAAATTACCTTTAACTAGTGAATGAATAAATCCACTTTAGCACCATTCACAAAATGGAATATGTAAAGCCAGGAGACCAAGAGGTGGTAAATAAAACCGCTGGGTAAGGCTTTATTGGGAAATATGCTTCCAGGCGAATTCCCCTGTCCGACTGAGCGGGAGGGGAGAATTGCATACGTGTTCCGCAGTACAGAAAATTTAAAGAGCCCAGTCAGGAAGGGGCAGGCTTAAGGCAGGAAGAGGAGGGTTTGAGGTAGGAAGAGGCAGTATCTGGAGTCCTATGTTCTCTGGGGTTGGTCAGGGGATCCTGCTGAGGTCAGAGTCCTTCCGGGATGAGTCAGGAAAAGTCTGCTGATTGGTAGGAGGTGCCATTACTGCTTAAGTGTCAGCATCTGGCTGGCTGTTCCTTTGTGCATGAGAGCTGCTTGATGCTTCCTGTCGAGTCGTGGTCCCACCCCCCAGCATTCGCTTTGCGAGAAGAGACAGGAGATCTTGAGCTGACCTAACAGAATACTGTTTAGCAATAAAAAGGAATGAATGGATGCAACAAATGGATAAATCTCAAAGGCATATACCATGTGAAAGAAGCCAGTCTCAAAAGGTTGTGCACTGTATGATTCTATTTATGTGACAATCTTGTAAAAACAAAACAGATAGATAATCCCTGGTTGCCAGGGGTGAGAGGTAACAGGATGGTGTGACTACAGAGGGATACATGAGGAGCTTTGTTCAGGATAGTAGAACTATTCCATATCGCAATTGTGGTGTGGTACACGAATCTCTACATGTGTTAAATTTCTTACATGGAACACAAATCAGTTTTGTCTTATGTTAAGTAAAAAATAAAACTTCTGCAAAAATCTGTTGATAGACAATGATCTCTTTATAGACAATTTTTTAAATAGTTCTTTTTTAGTTGCTGATGGACCTTTATTTTATTCATTTATTTATGTGTGGTGCTGAGAATCAAACCCAGTGCCTCACACATGCTAGACAAGTGCTCTACCACTGAGCCACAACCTCAGCCCCTTTATAGACAATTTTTAATGCATCTTTCAAATGATCTTTCATATGAAAATAAAGAATATTTAGTCTATTGCTGGAGATCTATAACACTAATCTTCATTCCTAAAAATGTTTAAACTCCTTCCTAGACCTTAAAAGATAAGATCCCATCTAAACAGTATTAAGAATTCAACTGATGTTCATTAATTATACATTAATTATCAATTAGTATTATCAGCTGATGTTGTAGACATGTTATATAAAAACAAAGTACATTTTATTGCAGTAATTAGAATCTGTAGTTCTCAGAAATATAAATATATCATCTTTAAATGAGTTATTTCCATTGTTCAGGAAATGAAAGATAGCTCCTTAAGCTTTAGTGAGAATTACAGATTTTGTAGTTAGTTTTTCATTTTCAACCCTTCTTCCTAAGAAATATATGTGTCTCATTTTTATTTGCTTCTTGTCAGTTTTCATTCTCAGCTTGCAAGTTTAATGTTCAGAAGAGTAAGGAAGGAACAGGAAGGGTGGTAATGTGGAAAATGGGAATCAGGAACAGCTTTACCATGGAGGCCACCTTTTGTGGATCTACTTTGGGTAAGGCCAAGTGTTCTCACTCACAGCTCTCAGAGCATTAAGCCAAAGATATATATTTTCAATGGAAAATCAATAAGTAGAGTTGATCTGGTAGTGACACATTCTTCCCATTTAAATGTATGCTGATGTTTAGTCAATCTATAAATGGAATGAATAAACTTCCACTATATGATATCTATATTTCATTTCCCTTTGTTTAGAACAGAATGTTTGACATGTTATGCATAGAATAATTGGTTGTTTCATAAACTAATCTTCAAATGCTTGTTTTTTTTATAGAAGATTTCTATATATTTTTTAAATGGGGGTTTCTGATGATTTCAAGACAAAGCAATGAAAATACTTAAAAATGGTAGAAATATTTTTATTGAATTTGCCCTTTGAAAGGCAAAAATAAACTGCTGTGGGGTGTGTGTGTGTATATATATATATTTAAAAGGAAACACTTGGGTTCCTGAACTAAAAATTAAAATGTGCTTTGTAATCTCATTAGAGAAATCTTTTAGTCACATCTAGCATATATTAATGCACTTAAAATACTCTAAATTAAGATAACTTTTTGCACTGTTAGACAATGTATCCAAAGGAAAGTGCTAGGAATCCACATATGTGATTTCTGGCTAATTTTTAAAACACCTTAAAACTGATGGATTATTGTTCATGATGAGGAAAATATTCTCTCATAAAATCTTGACCCAAGTTTTTTCAGAGTGATTACTAATTCTGTTTATAACTGGTAACCCAATATTACATAAATGTCTGCCTGAACTTTCTTCTCTGCCTTGTAACATAAACTAACCTGTGTTAAAATAAGGAAAAGCAATAGTTTAGTTTTTTTCCTTCCAGCATTGCAGTAGATTGCTTTCTCCTTGTTTTTAACTTTAATGTGGTAAACTGTTAAATGGCCTACCTCAGAGAGAAAAATCCAAAAAACAGGATATGGAATCAAATCAATGTTTATTTACACCCTTGCATTTTAGACCTGCTTGGTAAGGAAAAAAATGATTAACTCATCCTCAAGGGTAGATAAACTTATTGATGTTTTAGGTAATAAACGAGGCACTCATTTCAGCACAAAAGACTTGGAGTCAATGGGCTACCATTTTTGTGATTCTCTCTTGGACTATTGTGATCCCGATCGGAGCAAGGTAAGCCCAGAGCACTTGATAAAGCATCAGATTCTAGCCTATCCGATAATACAACCGGCCTGTCAACCTACAGCAATTTTTCCCTCTTAATGTCCTAAACCCATGGTCTGGGAGTTTGGTTATTGTTGTTGTTTGTTTGTTTGTCATATTTAATGTCCAAGTAACTATTATTCCAAGTGCCTATGAATATTCAATTAGTTTGATTAAGAAGTAAAAAAAATTGGGTTTTGGCACTGGGAATTGAACCCAGTACATGGTAGGCAAGTGCTCTATCACTGAGCTACATGCCCTTTCTTAATATTTTATTTTATATTGAGGCAGAGTTTGGCTAAGTTGCCCAGCTGGCCCCAAATTACAAATTCTCCTTCCTCAGCCTCCCAAGTATCCAGGATTATAGGCATGCACCACTGCACCCAGCATGAAGCAAAATTATTTCATAATGAACTCATTTATCATTTTTCTCTAGTATTTTCAGTGCCTGAAAGAATTAGAAGAAATGGAAAAACACATGAGCTTGGAAAAAGTCTATGAGGATTCAGATACTTCTCTAATAGAAATTACATTGGATCTAGAGTCTACGTAAGTCAATACTGTTGAACTAATGTAATTTGTTGTATTGTTTTACCACATTCTTTATAATAATACTAGGATATTATTTTCAATTCCACACTGAAAATCCCAACTATAAGCAGGAGGCAAATTTTTCAGTGTACCTGATTTTGGCCAGACCACATCAAGACTTCATTTGATTTATTCTTTTATTCACATGAGCATTGCTATGCACAGTGTATTTTATGTGAAAGACATACAAAATTGTTTTGTTTGCTTTCTCTTTTAGACTTTGTTAAAGCATTTTATGTTCACAGCAAAATTGAGTAGAAAGTACAGAGATTTCCAAAATAACCCCTACTGCTACACATGCATAGCCTTCCCCATGACCAACATCCCCCACTAGAGTGGTACATATGTTATCATTGATGAGTTTATATTGGTACATCCTTATTACTCAAAGTCTGTAGTTACATTCGGGTTCACTCTGGCTGTTACAGAGTCTATATGTTGGACAAGTTTATAATGACATGTATCCACCATTAAAGTATCATACAGAGTATGTTCACTGTATGGGTACACTCCAGAATTCACCTGCTCTTTTCTGTCCTTATCCCTAACTCCTGGAAACCTCAGATCTTTTTAATTGTTTCTGTAGTTCTGTCTTTTCCAGAATGTCATTTGGTTGGAATTACACAGTATATACAGCCTTTTCAAACTGGCTTCATTCAATCAATAATATGCATTTATATTTCATTCATGTCTTTTCATGGCATAATAACTCATTAGCACTCAATAATACTTCGTTGTCTGAATATTCCACAGTTTATCCACTCAGCTACTGAAGTACATCTTGGTTACTTCCCAGTCTGGGCAATTATGAATAAAGCAGCTATAAATATCCATGTGCCGGTTTTTCACATGAATAAAGCGGCCATAAACATCCATGTACAGGTTTTTAAACTGTAGATATAAGTTTTTATATACTTTGGGTAGATAACAAGGAGCATAAATGCCAATGTAAGAGTATGTTTAATATTTTTTTCCCTTTCAGCATTAGAGTAGATTCCTTTCTCTTTATTTTTAACTTTAATGTGGTAAGAACAGTTAAAAAGAGATCAAACCTCATAATAGTAACTTTAAGCATACAATATATTATTTTGACTATCGGTACAATGTTGTACAGCAGAGCTCTGCAGTTTATTCATCTTTCTTAATTAAACTTTTATGCCTGTTGGTAACTCCCATTTCTCTTGCCTCAGCTCCTGGTAACCATCATTCTATTCTTTAATTCTATTAATTTGACTATTTTACATACTCCATTATTAGTGGAATCATTTGGATTATATTTCTGTGACTGACTTATTTCACTTAGCATCATGTCCTCAAGGTTCATTCATAGTGTCAATATTGGAGTATTTCCTTCTTTTTAAAGCTGGGCAGTATTACACTGTCTTACATACCACATTTTTTTGTACATTCATCTATTGATAAATATTTGGGTTGTTTCCACATCTTGGCTATTATGAATAGTGCTGCTGCACTAAACATGGGAGAGCTGATCTCGCTTCAGGCACTGAATTTCAGTTCTTTCAGATAAGCACCCCAAAGTAGAATTTCTGGATCATTTGGTAGTTCTATTTTTAGTTTTCTGAGGAACCTCAATACTATTTTTAATAGCAGCTGAACCATTTTACATTCCCACTAACAGTGTGCAAGTGTTCTGGTTTCTCTACATCCCCACCAACAGTTGTTGTCTTTTGTTTCTTAATAATAGCCATCCTAGGGCTGGGGATATAGCTCAGTTGGTAGATGCTTGCCTCACATGCACAGGCCCTGAGTTCAATCCCCAGCACCACTAATAATAATAATAATAATAGCCATCCTAACAGGTTTGAGGTGAAATTTTATTGTGGTCTTCATTTGCATTCCCCTGAATATTAGTGATGTTGAGTACCTTTTCATATGCTTGTTGGCCATTTCTGTGTCTTCCTTGTTGAAATATCTATTCAAGTACTTAGCCCATTTTGGTTATTGGGTATTTTTTTGTGCAATTAGAAGTTTCTTATGTTTTTGAGATTAATCCTTTATCAGATGTACAGTTTGCAAATATTTTTCTTATTCCATAGGTTGCCTTTTCACTCTGTTGTTTCCTTTTTAGTTTGATATAATCTAGCTTGTTTATTTTTGTTTTTGTTGCCTGTGTTCTTAGGGTCATATCCATGAAATCATTGCCAAGATCAATACCATGGAGCTTTGCCTTTGTCTTTCTCCTAGGAGTTTTATGGTTTAGATCTTACATTTAAGTGTTTAGTTCATTTTGAGTTCATTTTTTATATAGTATAAGGGTCCAGTTCTTTTCTTCTTTTTGGGGGGTGGGGTGGGGGGTGGGGGGGTAGGCAACACAAACCTTTACTTCTGCCAGAAGGGCATGCTACAGGATAGCAGGATGCCTTGGCAGGCAGTAGGCCTGTTTATATACCTGTGCCCTGACTGGAGGACTCAGAGGTACAATCTATGTGATTTGCTAATTTTAGAATTAGGGCTGGCAAAAGGGAAGGGCTACTACAGTTGGACTCAATTAAGGCTGAATACTATCTTTTGAAAATGGAAGGGTCCACTTTCATTCTTCTGCATGTAAAAAAACTGGATATCCAGTTTTCCCAACATTATTTGTTATAGAAACTATTTTTTCTCCATTGTATATCCTTGATGCCCTTGTTAATTATCAGTGTACCATATATGGGCAAATTTATTTTGAGTCTCTAGATTCTATTCCAGTGGTCTACATGTCTGTAGCTTTATTATAATGTAATTTGAAATCAGGAAGAATGAGTCCTCCAATTTTGTTCTTTTCCTAGATACTGAAGGTATAAAGTTAGGTTGTTAAATTGAGATCATTAGTGTGATCGTTTCTCACAATAAATTCTCCCTAGTACTGCTTTTGCTATATCCCATAAATATTGGTATGTTGTGTTTTCAATTTTGTTTTTCTTTAGGTATGTTTTCTTTTTTTTTCTTTAGGTATGTTTTAAATTCCTTTTTGATTTTTCCTTTGACTCAATGATCATTCAAAAATATGCTCTTTAATTTCTATTTATTTTGTGAATATATCAGTTTTCCTTCTGCTGTTGATTAATATTTCATTCCATTGTGATCAGCATGATATTTGGCATTTCAGTCTTCTTAAATTTATTAAGATTTATTTTGTGACCTAACATAATCTGTTATGGAGAAAGTTCATGTGCACTTGAGAGATGTAGATTCTACTGCTATTGAGTGGAATGTTCTCTATATATCTTTTGGATCCATTTGGTCTGTAGTATTGCTCAAGCCCTCTGTTTCCTTATTGATCTTCTGTTTGGTTGTTCTGTCCATTATTGAAAATGAGATATTAAAGCCTTACTATTAGTATATTGCTATCTCTTTCTCCCTCTAGTTATGTCAAGTTGCTTTATATATTTAAGTAGTCTGATGTTGAGTATGTATGTGCATGCACACAAGGTATGAAAGATGTGTGTATCCATCATATCTTCCTGATAGGTTATCCCATTTATACTTACATAATGTTCTTTGTTTCTTGTAATAATTTTAGCTATATTAAAATTTTAATGTCTACCATAAAATAGTATAATGTTAATATGCTAGACAGAAATTGAAAAGAGTATATTACTACATATATATAAATAAGAGATGATTATTATATAAAGCAAACAAAGTAAAAGATAAACGGTAAATGGAAAACTAAAAATAGATGCACTGATAATTCACAAAGGAGAAAAAATAAATAAATATATCAAAAGATACTCAACCTCACTATTAACCAGGGAAATGAAATAAAGCAACAAAATATTATTTCAATCATCTTGTGATAGTTTTTGACCTAAAGTCTACTTTGTCTGTTGTAAGTATAGCTACCCTCACTTTGTTTGGTTACTGTTTGCATGGGATCTCTCTTTTCTATGTCTTTACTTTCAGCTTGTGTCCTTACATCTAACGGAAATTTTTGTAGACAGCATATAGTTGGGTATTGTCTTTAAATCCAGTTACTCTTTGTCCTTTGGGGAGTTTAACCCGTTTACATTTAAGGTAATTATTGATAGGGAGGATTTATTGTTGAAATTTTGTATATTGTTTTCTATTAGTCTTGTAGTTTGGTCTTTCCTCTCTCCAAATTATTTTTAGTGCTATCATTACCTACAGAGAACTGACACTTATATAGAGATGACATAAAAGTAGTGTAATATTAATGAATAAAAATGTACAAAATTTAATGCAAAGAAATGTTGTTGGAAGAAGAAAGGTATTAATTTTAGAACAATTTCTATAGGAAAAGTAGAACAAATGTTTTATTTTTCCTTGTATTTATACACTTTCAAATTCTGAAACTTCCACTGATGATTAATAATTTGTTTGCAGACAGTATCATTTTGAATCCATGGATTTGTTCATATTTAACATATTCTAATCTAATATCATTTTAATGCTCAAATTTCCCCAAATCTGGTCAAGAGAAGATCTTTATTAAGCACCCCTGGGTTCAATCCCAGGTACCAAAAAAAATAAAAAATAAAAAGTATTGATGCATTTGAGTGTAGGCCCTCACTAAATTCTGAGGCTGGCTTTGAACTAGGCTGGCTTTGTAATGGAAAATATTTCTTTATAAAGTGCAATATTTAGTGGTACTATAACAAATAATATTTAGGTTATAAAATAGTAAAGCAAAGATAAAATAGCTTTGAAATTTATCTTAATGACAAAATATTTTCTAGTGCACATTCACTCAGATACGGCTGTAAATACAATAAACTAGGTATGTCATTTCTTAGCCAAAAAGGACAGATTTAAATAATTAATAACAACATGCTTTAAAACATAAGTATGTACTTATCTTACTGTATATATGAAAATACCTATATACACATACATACATCTATATTTATTTATTTCTAAGTTGCAATCCAGAAAGTTTTATTTCTTATTTATCACTCTATTTATTTACTTCTCTTGTCTTACTGCATTAGCTAGGACTTTCAGCTCAATATTGAATAGAAGTGCTGAGAGGGATCATGCCTGCCCTATCCTCAGTCTTTGCACAAAAGCCTCTGGTTTCTCACCACTAAGTGTGATGAATACATACATCCTAGGCAGGTGCTCAACCACTAAGCTACATCCTCAGCCCTTTTTTTTTTTTTTTTTTTTATAACAAGTCTTGGTAAGTTGCCCAGGCTGGCTTTGAACTTGCAATTCCCCAACCTCAGTCTCCCTAGGAGCATGTATATCACTGCATCCAGAAACAACTGAAATTTTAAAATGCCACCAAAACATTCTATAAACTAAAATTATTATTTCTGTAGTAGCCGAGGCTCTGACAGCTCAGAATCCAATGACTCTCAGACGTATCTTCTCAAGGTAACTTCTCAGGTATAATTAAAAATTTTTGCTTATAATATGGATATGCTATTTAGTTCACTCTTCTTATTGTGGCTATCAATCAGGAAAAATGTCTATAGTTATATAATTATTACATAATAATTTTTCTGATTATGTGCATATCTTTAAATAAAAGAATTTTTTTAACTTTAGGGGTTTGTTTACCATGTCCTTTATAGATAATAATGGTTAAGATCCAGAGAGATTAAATTACTTCTCAAAAACCACACCACTTTTTAGTGAAAGACGTGGCAGCCTGACATATATCACCTGATTACTAGCCCAATATTTATTTATACATTTATAACTCAACTTCATATTGTGCTCTAACTACAGAGTTGTAGCACCAGGCACTGTCTATGTGCTGGGGACAGAGCAGTGAGCAAATGAGACCAAAATCTTTGTTACCTTATATTCTGGTTGGGAGAGACACACAATAAATAAGATAAATAAGTAAAATATATGACATGTTACATGACGATTAGTGCCTGAGGTGGAAATTACAGCAAGATGATGATTTAGAAGTTTAGGTGGAGATTACTGTTTTGAAGGGGGTTACCAAAATGAAGAAGTGATTGAGGAAGTGAGGGAGCAAACCAAGCAGATAGTAGGTAAATTAGCTGCTTTCTGCTTAGCAAACAACTTCAAAACCTCAATGACTTAAACTTATTCTTCACTCATGGTCTACAGGTTGGCTCTGCTAGACTTGGATAGGGTCAACTGCTCTTAACTTCAGGTTGAGTCCAGTTACATTTCACATGTTTCTCATTTTCCTTGGATCAGAGATTACTCAAGGAAACATCCAATGGTGAAAACCCAGTAAGTGGGGCAACCAATCAATATAAGCCTGTTTATAACTACATTTTCTCCCAGCAACAATATGTCATACTACAACCACACCTTATAGCATATTCAACAACATTCCATTAACCATTATGTCATATAACAAGGCCCAACATCAATAGATTAGTGAAGTATACTCCATCTATAGTGGAAGATGCCACAGAGTTACATGGTAAAGATTGAGGAATATATAAATCCTATTTTAGAGGAGTAAAAAATTGGAAATAACAATCCAACATTCCAGAGTTCACCTTTTGGATATCTAGGATACTTAGTTGTACTTAGGAGGAGGAAAAGGAACAGGACTTCTCCATCTTCTAGGAAGTAAGTCTTAAGATAGTTTTATGTCTGTATATATATGGTCATTGATGTGTTGATTATATATTGATTTTAATATTAATATTTTTCTTAGATAAAAACCAAGAAAAAATGTCTAAAAACAAAGAAGGAAAGAAATTCTACCATGGCAAGCCACCAGAAGGCCAGAGAAGAGGTAAGACTTTATTAATCTGGTTGTTAAGAGGTTTTCTTTTTAAAAAAAAAAAATGAATGCAAGAGAATGGCAAGTTATTTTCTCATATGCTTCTTATACCATAATTTTCCCCAGGAAAGGTAATGATTAAAATTTTGCTCATTCTTGACAGATGAAAGGCAGGTATTATTAAGGTACCATGTTTAAGTTTTGTATTTGTTTACCTTACTCTAAAAATATTTGAGGAAGTTTGCAAGATGCATCCATGATAGCAAGAAGAAAAAATTAAAACTAAGAAAAACTAAATGTAAATATAAGGGGAAAAATAGATAGTGCTAAGAGATTGACTTTTATGTGACAACATGAGGAACCCAGCAAACCCACTTACCAGCAAAATTGTCAAATATTATGCAAGAAAGAATGAAGAAGTATCTGGTCCAACAAATGCAAAAAAAAAAAAAAAACTACTCAAGGGAATTATTCGAATTCATTGAAAACAGCAAAGTCTCCCATATTTGAATCTAGAGTCCTTCCTTCCCCATCTCTCAGCTCAGTAAGACAGAAACTCTACTCCAGACTAGCACAGCCAAAGAAACTGCACCCTTTTCCCCCACAGCCATCAGAAGGATATTTTCCCAAGAGGGGCAGGACGTCAGTATTTTTATCCTGCCTCCAGCTACCTATTGCTGAGCTAAATTCCAAGTAATTGCAAACAAAAGGTGGGAGCTCCCTTTTACCCATATTCAAGGGATGGAGGTTTTACCTTGAGTGCTACACCACTGAGAATACTTGGACACTGATCACCCTTGCTTTGGCTTGTAAAGTGGTGGCTCCATGCTAGAGAAAGCAGGTGGAGAGGCCTATGGCTCCTGTCCTCTTTTCCACCTCCTGCACAGCTCCTAAAGCAATGGTATTAGTCAGAAGACTGCCATTATCTCTACCCCCAGTTTCAGATCCAAGGCTTGAACATTTTTTCTCAGGTAGAACCAGGCCAAAAAACAGGTTCCTAATCTCTTCCCAAAAGAATTGACTTCAAATGCAACAGAGCTTAGAGAAGTTCAAATTTACCGGCATTCTGAAAACCGGTACAAGTATGGTAAAGAGCAACTGAGAGAAGATTGGTAGATTCATTGCAGATGCAAGCTACACTGTCTTGGAGAATAGACAGCTAGCAACAACAACACTTCCAGGGCATGCCCTCAGTGAACTACCACCTCCAACCACACCCTACCTGCCTGCAGTTACCACCAGTCAGTTTATTCAAACCAGGATGGACCTATTAGGTTACAGCTCCTACAATCTAATCATTCCACCTGCAAATATTCCTGCATTAACAGGAGCTTTGGGGGAACACCTCATATCCAAACCTTAACATTCCTTCTCATCCAGTGTTAGCATCTGCCATAAATCTACTCAACACCATGAAACTGACACTGGTACAGTCCACAAATCTTATTCAGATAACGAGTATGCAAGCATTCATTTGTGCACCAGTGCATGTGCACATGTATATATATATGCATACAGTTCTATGTAATTTTATCACATTTATACTGCAACTATCACCACATTCAAGGTATAGAACTGTCTCATCACCACAAGGCTCCCTCATACCACTACTTTATAGCCATCCTTCTTTCCTTCCCACATACTTTTAACTCCCACTGTGTTAGCTTTTGTCACTGTGGCCAAAATACCTGACAGAAACAACTGAAAGTAGGAAACATTTATTTCATTTTGACTCACAGTTGCAGAGGTTTCAGTCCTTGGTCAGCTGGTGCCATTGCTCTGGGCCTGAGGTGAGACAGCATGATGGCAGAAGGACATGGAGGAGGAAAGCAAAGCAGCTCAGCTCATGACAGCTGGGAAGTTGTGGGTAGAGGACAAAATAAACCTTTCCAGGGCACAACCTTAGTAACCTACTTCCTCCAACTAGATGCCACTTCTCCACAGTCCATTCAGCTATTAAGTAGATTAATCTACTGATGAGGTCAGAACCAGTCCTTGCCTATAAGCTCCACTTTTGAATCTTGCTGTGTAGAGTACCATGCTTTCAACATGAGACTTTGGAGAACATTCCAAGTCCAAAACATAACACCTGGAAACCACCAATCTATTCTAAATTCTAGAATTACATTATTTCAACTATGCTGTATGAATAAAATTTTAAAATTCTTCATCTGGTAAGCAAACCCTCTAATTGTTCTGTGTTATTGCAGGTATGTGCAATATTCTAAGAACATATTTATTTGGTTCTCATAAATATAGCCACATAGTAGTTTTCTTTTATCCAATTTATATTTAATGAGAAATATGATATATTGCTTTATATTGAATGATCATGTATTTGATTTTTATGAACTTATTGAAATTATAACCTATATTTGATTTTGAATATTTCCAAATGGAAAATAATTATCATTTGGTCATATACTTATAGAAAATTGCATACCATTCTAAATTTGCCCATGAGGTAATAGGAGTTCATGGTCACTCCCTGGAATTTCTTTTCTAGTTCTCAATGACAAATAGAGTGAACAATCTCATCTTAACTGAAGACAACTTAATCTATGATTCTGAGCTTTCTATATCTTAATTGTTCCTAAAATAATATTAGTAAGTTATTTTTTAAGTACTGTAGTTAATTTTGTTTTCTACAATACTCTTTCAGTCATTTATTTTGAAGAGTTTCAGCATAAATTATTATAAATTACTATAGCTAGGAATCATAAGTTATGTTTCAAAGATCACTGGCGTAGTGGTATAATAGTTTATAATGGCTTGTACCATCATTTCACTGAAGAGACCAAGGTTTTAAAATGACATCAAAGAGTTCACTGAGCCAAGTCTTACTACAAGTGAATTTTCTTTATCCAGACTTTACCACTTGTTTCACCGAATTGTAGCAGTTACATAATGTTGCTATTTTTGTGTAATTTTTTCTAGACTATTTCTTTCTTTCCCCTTTCAATAATTAAGTTTTGATTTTTACATTTTCATTCGATTTCTATATAGTATCAATTTTTTTTCTTTTTTTTTTTTTTTGCTGGCAGTCAATTATTTCAACAAAGAAGTTGATTTTAGATTTTTAACCCTATTTCATGTTTTTGTTTATTTGTTTTATGGGGTTTTTGCTTGTGTTTTTGGTCTTTGACAAAGGGTATTGCTGTGTTGCCCAGGCTGGTCTCCATCTCCTAGACTCAAGCTACCCTTGTTCCTCAGCCTCCCAAATAGCTAGGACATGTCCTGCTTCAACTCTATGTCATAATCTGCTTTTACTGCATGGTTGATATGCATTACACGTTGAAAAAGTGTTTTCAATTCCTTTTTCCTTCCTCAGACTCTTTTGGAATATTATAATAACATCCATACATACAGATAAAGAAAAAAAATTGGAAACATTTAAAATATTTTCATGGTCTCATAATGATTTGTAGACTCAACATTAGCAGTCAGAATTCCAGTATGTGTCTCTTTTAGTCCAGTTGGGTCATATTGGCATGTCCTTTCAAGATAGAAAGCAGTGTCATATCTTTATGCTCTTCCTATCTCAGGACTTCTTTATGAGCTTCAAAAAATATTTTTCATCTTTTGTATATAAGCACAGTTTAGCAATCTGATTATATATTTTCATATAATTTCATTTACTTTCATCCATTTCACACTCTTTTTTTTTTAAATATTTTTTTAGTTGTAGATGGACACAATGTCTTTATTTTATTGCTTTGTATGTGGTGCTGAGGATCGAACCCAGGGCCTCAGGCATGAGAGGCAAGTGCTCTACCACTGAGCTACAATCCCAGCCCCCCATTTCACACTCTTTCTAATATTTAATTTAAGTAAATGATGTTATAACCACATTTTCCATCTCTTTCTCATTATATATGTTCTATGACAGTGGGAATTTTCTAACTCCCTTTAGTACAAAAAAAAATAACAATTTTATTTTATTCATTGATGTAGGAGAAAAGTTGTGTTGTAAAAGATATTGAAAGTTCAGATTTGTGACATATTTTTGGCCATTTGAAACCTAAAAAATAAAATGAGAAATGTTTGTTAAAAACCCATCATATCATAAATCATATAGGAAATATACTGCACTTTCATGTTTATAATATAGTATTGTTTTCCTTCTGATTCTCTATTCCATTAGGTTTATGGTAGAGAACACGTACTGCCAAAACACAAAGAATCAAATTCTGATGTGAAAGGTAATGTTCTGCTTCACCTTGTTATAAGTGATTGATTCATTTTCTCAACACAGGACTTGTGTGCCACAACTTTGAGGTTGTGACTGTGTTTGGTGCTAGATACCATTTCTTTCCTGCAGGAACTCATCTTTGAATCAGAGAAGAAAATCAAGTAAACAAGCACCAGGTTACAGGAGTAATGCCAGGAATTTGTAGAAGTTCCTAGGGAGCAGATAAAGCAGTAGTCAGTTACATGAGAAGACAGACACATTTTAGGGATATCTCAATGTTTTGAAAGATTTTCCCCAAAGAGGATATAGGGATTTCATGTTTTAAAAACAATATTCTTTCTGAGATCATAGAGGTTGATCTCAGGAGAGAAATTAAATTATAGACTATTCATTTGTTTCTGCTGCAAACCACTAAGTTTGATGTGAATTGTTAACTGATACTCTAGCATCTCTGGTATTTTTTTCTTAATTTTTATCATATTATCATTAATTGTGGTCTTTTGGGGAAAAAACATAAGTAATACTTAATTTTATCTAAAGTAATTGCTTAATTGTATATTTATTATAAATATACACTGTACTTATTTCCAAAAAAGATTTGAGGTAACCTAATTAAAATATGCATTACATATATGTATATATATAATATGAATATAATATATATATTCCATATTCATATATCCACTTAGTTTCTGAAATAGCAAATTAATTTAAAAATAGAAATAGAGATAAAAACCATACAAAGGAGAGAATTAATTCTATTATATTAATATAGTTAATTCACTAAACTTTATTCTTTCTAGTAGTGAGCAGTCAAGCAATTCAGCTTTTTATATGTAACTTTTATATATGCTTTTTAAAAAATGTGATGTGAAAAAGTAGAAATAAAGATAAGTGGAAGAGCCGGATGTGATGGCACATGCCTGTAATCCCAGTGGCTCAAGAGGCTGAGACAAAAGGATCATGGGTTCAAAGCCAGCCTTAGCAATGGCAAGGTGCTAAGCAATTCAGTGAGACCCTGTCTCTAAATAGAATACAAAATAGGGCTTGGGATATGGCTCAGTTGTTGAGTGCTCCTGAGTTCAATCCCTGGTACCAAAAAAATAAATAAAGATAAGTGAAAGACAGTAAAAATCACATTTTAGGATATTTATTTGAGACCTTTTTCTGTATTTATATACATAAACTCCATGTAAATGACCACTGGCCATGATAGAATTTAAATCAAGGTTTCAGGGGCTGGGATTGTAGCTCAGCGGGTAGAGCGCTTGCCTCGCATGCGTGAGGCCCTGGGTTCGATCCTCAGCAGCACATGCAAAGCAATAAAATAAAGACATTGTGTTCATCTACAACTAAAAAAAAAGTCTTTAAAAAAAAATAAAATAAAATAAATCAAGGTTTCAGCATAGGGGAATATGAAGTAGTCTTTTTGCTGGATTCCTTCATAATTGTTAACTGATTAGCTTTCTTTATCTCTCTCCTACTCCATCCTGAATCCTTTATAATTAAATTTAGAACATCTCAGAATTTTTCTTTTATCAAAATATATTAAATATATTAAAAATATTAAAGTTTTAATAAATTAAATATATTTAAATATTTAATATGTAAATATTTAAATTAAATATATTAAAAAATCTAATTAAATGATAAGATACCCCAGTGTTCATGGATGAGAAGATTTAATACTATTAAAGTGGCAGTATTTCTCCAATTGACAAAGAATATGCAATCCCTATCAAAATCTTAGTTACTTTCTGTGCAGAAACTAACAAACTGAATGTGCAATTGATATGGAAATGCAGGGGAACCAGAATTAATTAAAAAAAAAAAAAAGCTTAAGAACTCATACTTCCTGATTACAAAACTTACTTCCAAGCTATAGATATCAAGATGGTGTGTTGTTAGTGGCATAAGGGTAGATGTATAGATCAGTGAAACAGACTTGAGAATTGTGTTAGTTTTGTATCTTCTGTGACCAAAACACCCAACAAGAACTACTTGGACTAAGCAACTCAGTGAGACCCTGTCTCTACATAAAACATAAAATAGGGCTGTGGATGTGGCTCAGTGGCCGAGTACCCCTGAGTTCAATCTCCAGTACCAAAAAAAAAAAAAAAAAAAGAACTACTTAGAGGGGCTGAGGTTATGGCTCAGTGGCAGAGTGCTTGCCTCACACATGTGAGACACTGGGTTCAATCCTCAGCACCACATAAAAATAAATAAACAAAATAAAGACAACATGTCCACGTATAACTAAAAAATATTTTTTAAAAAAAGAACTACTTAGAAGAGGGAAAGTTTATTCTTGCTTACAGTATCAGAGGTTCAGTGGGCTGATTCCATTGCTCTGGGCCCAAGATGAAGCAGAACTTCATGGTAGAAGGACATGGTGGAGGAGGAGTTCTCCATTCATGGTTGCCAGGAAGCAGAGAGGAAGAAGGGAATGCAGGGAAGATGAATTCTTCCAGGGTACATCCCTTATTCACCTCCTCTAGTTACACCCCACCTGCCTTAGTTACCATCCAGTCAGTCCATTCAAACTAGAATGGTAGTGGGAAGACTGGATTTCTGCACGCAAAAGAATAAAGTTGGACACAGTCCTTACACCATTCACTAAATTAATTCAAAATGGACCTAAATGTAAGAGCTAAAACTTCTCTTAGAAGAAAACATAGACCGGGGCTGGGGTTATGGCGCAGTGGTAGCGTGCTTGCTTAGCACGCGGGAGGCACTGGGTTCGATCATCAGCACCACATAAAAATAAAATAAAGCTATTGTGTTCACCTACAACTAAAAAATAAATAAATAAATAAATAAATAAATAAATAAATAAAAGAAAACATAGACTATTTAAATATAGTAGAGAAATATATGATTTTAGCTTCAATGTGAATAAACCTTGAAAATCATCATTTTTGTCCTATAATAAAAAATATTAAATAAACTGAAAATCAATGATTTCTTGGATCCATCAGAGAACTGAGGCTTCCAGGTAAACTACCACCTTGATATGTTAGTAGTTCATCTTTGACTTTACCTGTGAATTAACTGTTGTGTTTTATATCAAAATAGTACCAGTTCAATCTGAATGTGCAAATCAGGTCCATATTTTCAGATAATGAAAAGAGAATAAGTACAATACCAATATCAGTTTGACCTCAGGCATCACCCAAAGGGGGGGAGGGAGGAGAAAGTTAAATGATTGTGTTATTTTTGTGTTCTTCTAATCACACACAGAAGGATAGAAGAACAATATATAACTAGATAACTGGTTAAGGAAATAATTAAGCATATTGGAGCAATATGCAGAAAAGAATTTGGAAAGGTGTGTCAAGGAAGAAATCAAAATGTAGCATTGGTTTAGAGTACTTAAAATGCAATTAGGAAGCATAATTAAATGTGATCTCAGACACAACCAGAGCTGAACCTTTGAAATGGGCTATAGGCATGCCCACCCCTAGATGTGAGCTAGTCATGTTTGTTAACCTCTACTGACCTTTGGTACAACAGACACAAACTACTCAGAGACTGAGACCACACCCAGCCCTTTTTTTTTTACAAGAAAGCTTAACCTTTGCCAGCACCATAATTCCTAACAAGTGACTAACAAGTAATTTTTAGCAACCCCCCTCATGATTTAAAGCTATAAATATAGCCACTGTTTTATAAAATCTTAAAACATTATTTTGGGTAATGTTAATTAGAATGTGTTTTTCCCAAGTGATCATCTTCACTTTGGCTCCAATAAACCATTTGTTCTCACAGGAGGTATTTCAACTTCACTTGTAGGGTGACCTGGGCATCATGGAGGAAAAGAGATATAAGTACATAGGGAGACTAAATCTCGTGAGTCTAGGATGACACAAGCAAGAACTAAATCAATGTAAAGTATTTTCCCTCCCACAAAATACCAATCAAAAATAATAGCTGGTAGGGTTGGGGATTTAGCTCAGTGGCAGAGTGCTTGCCTTGTACTGGCAAGGCCCTGAGTTCAGTCATCTGCCCTGAAAGAAAGAGAAAAAAAAGTTGCTGGTGAATTTGCTTGGACATACCACATGAATGAATAGTTATCATACCATTTCCTTGATTGCTTGATGAAACAGAGTAAAATGGTATCTCCTAATTGAGAGGTTGCCACTAAAATGCCCTGTGGGAAATTCTGATGACGGATGTGTTTGTCTATTACAGCATAAAGCTCATTTTATCAAATCTTACCAACCAAAATGTTTTCAACATTTTATCAAGTAATGCACTGAATCCTGGTAACAAAAAAGCATTCTCTTGGCTCTTATATATTTTGATTTGAAAAATGAGATTCCAGATAATCTTCATTTCTATGAAGATTTTAATGAAACCAAAGAAAACTTAAAAACAAATATTATTAGTATTTTGTCCAAATACAAACTGGTTGTGCTCATCAATCTGCATCAATGGCAATGAAAATGTAAATTTTAGCATGTTCCAATCAGTCATTTAACTTTTTACCAAAGAAAATTAAAAGATCTTACCTAATAAATGTCTCCAACATCTTGTACTACGAGTGGGTATGATTTGCTAACTTGTGACATTGAGGCTTTCATAATGGAAGTTTTGTGTCACATTTTAAGTTTCCTCAAAACATGAAGAAATGTTTCACTTTATAGAAATGGAAAAAGAGAGCCTCCTTAGACATGTGTATACAATAGCTATCATTGTTGCCAGTCATTGAGAAGCTATCAAAATGTTGTTCTGCCATTAAATCACATCTTCAAATGTGGGACAGAAAGGGAATATCCTTCTCTAATTTGGAAATACTTTGAAGATAAAAATAGAGAAAAGAACCACAGTGAAACCATTCATATGCTACTTCTCCAAACCTGATGATCTTTGAAGAGGTTTGAAGGAGCCAAGAAGATGAATTGATTGTATCTGAGTTGATCATCATCACACCCAGGCTGTGACAAAAAGGCATGTGGTGGAAAAAATGGTTCCTTGGGGGTAAATAAGACTGAGACCTCAAAAACCTGTGTCACTGGCATACAAATTAAGCACTAAAGGAGCATACAAATTAAGCACCAAAACTACTTTATTTGGTATCCTACTCCATTTTAAGCTCAAATGATCTCAGTGTTCAAAAAAAAAAAGTTTTTCAGCCGGGCACGGTGACACACACCTGTAATCCCAGCACTTAGGGAGGCTAAGACAGGAGAATCGCGAGTTCAAAGCCAGCCTCAGCAACAGCGAGGCACTAAGCAACTTAGTGAGACCCTGTCTCCACATAAAACACACAATAGGGCTGGGGATGTGACTCCATGGTCAAGTACCCCTGGGTTCAATCCCCGGTACCAAAAAAAAAAGTTTTTCCCTGAGAAAGAGAAATTTAACTTCTGATGACAGCCAATGAGTTATCAATCGGTTGAGGGTCCTTTTACTCGATTCAGACAGAAATCACAAATAGGCAAAGTGCAGCTCCCTAGGAGTTAGCAACTCTGAGCATTGAGGGTTAGCAACTCTCAGTTCTTAGTGTTAGCAGCTCTCCCGTTTGCTTTCTAGCAGCTGGAGCTTACAGTTCCTTCTGCAGCTGGAATTAACAGCTCTCCCAGCAGCTTTTGCTATAGCTCTCAGCAGCTAGCTGTCCTCAGCATCACCAACTCTGGTGACTGGCAGATTTTGGTGCCAGCAAACTTTAGTACAACCATCTTAGCCCATCTGTTTGAGATAAAAATCATGAATAAGTGAAACAAAATTATTCAGAGGAGACTTTATTAGGACCTTTACTGCAGCATAAGGAAACCAGTACATAGACCTATCTATCCTATAAGGGGAAAGAGAAGGCTGCTTATATAGACGAGGCTTATGAATGCACATAGCATCCTGCTGGTAAATCACAGACTTACTGGTTAGTTTTAGATAGGGAAGGGGCTTCTCACAGAATAGAATGGGGACACTTGAATCAGCTGCAGAGGGGTGGGGTCATTCAGAGGGGCTGTGAGACAGAGTCATCTGTGATGGACCCATGATTAAAACTTGCATGTCCAAAGGCAAAAGTTTTTAGAAGTTGTTTAAGTCTGATGTAGTTGCAGCCTGCTGCAAGGTATTTAGAGCAGCCACAGCTGTCGAAATGAAAGAATAATCAAAAGTATTTCTTGGGGAACATCAGGCCCTTCTGTCTCAAATGTACTTCAGGGTATCTAAAAATAATGGACATTTTAGATACAGACATCTACATGATGAATCTATAGACATAAAGGGATTGGACAACAAACAGCTAATCTACAAAACCAAATCTGAAGATACTAAGCAGATTGACATTTAAACTCCTGCACTTGATAATAAGATCCTAAGTTCTGCATGCTCAAAACATTTTTGTTTACAGTTTATCTAACTTGATGTCTTTACCATGGGACTGACCAGTACCAGTGTAATATGAGCTGGATAAGAACAGGACTACAGGGCTGGGGTTGTGGCTCAGCGGTTGAGTGCTCGCCTTGAATGTTTGAGGCACTGGGTTCAATCCTCAGCACCACATAAAATAAATAAAGATATTGTGTTCATCTATAACTAAAAAAATTAAAAAATAAAAAATAAATAAAAAAAAACAGGACTACAAGTCAAAAGGAATTTGATAGCCAGGTACAGTGGCACATGCTTGAAATCCCAGCAGCTTGACAGGCTGAGGCAAAAGGATCACAACTTCAAAGCCAGCCTCAGCAAGGCCCTAAGCAACTAAGCAAGACCCTGTCTCAAAATAAAAAAAAATTTTTGGAGGTTGTACCAGAGATTGACTCAGGGGCACTCAACCACTGAGCCACATCCCCAGCCCTATTTTATATTTTATTTAGAGACAGGGTCTCACTGAGTAGCTAGGCACCTCACTTTTGCTGAGATTGGCTTTGAACTCATGATCTTTCTGCCTCAGCCTCCCAAGTCACTAGGATTATAGTCATGTGCCACTGTACCTGGCTCAAAATAAATTTTTTTTTTTAAAAGGGCTGGTGAGGTTGCTTAGTTGTTAAGCACCCCTGTGTTCAATCCATGTACCAAAAGAAAAAAGGAAAAAAAAAAGGAATTTGATGTTTGTGTAAATTCCATTTTACCACTACATAAAAGAAAGGAAGCTGGGTGCGTAATCTAGCACTTAGGGAGGCTGAGACAGGAGAATCCCAAGTTCAAAGCCAGCCTCAGCAACGGCAAGGTGCTAAGCAACTCAGTGAGACCCTGTCTCTTCATAAAACACAAAATAGGGATGGGGATGTGGCTCAGTGGTCGAGTGCCCCTGAGTTCAATCTCCAGTACTAAAGAAAGGAATGATATTCTAAAGGCTATAGACAGCTGAGAGAAGTATTATTGAAATATGAAACAGCAAAAACATCCTGTTGTATCATGGGAAAGAAAAAAATGTTAGTTAATTTTATTCAGTATAGGTAATATCTACTTAGTTAGCCTCCATAATATTTACATTCAACTTTTTAAAGATTATACAATTCTATGGCCTATAAAATTTAAATATCTAATAAAGATTTAAAGTCCATAACAGAGGAAAGGAGAGAAACATTATAAGAATATTCTACTTTCTCATACATACTATTTGTTTAATTCTATTAAAACAACTAACTGCCTTTTAACTAGTTATAGTGTTTTTGCTTAAATAATAGCATGTATTAGCAAAGCAATACAGAATGATATATAAATTTGAATACCTATTTTATCTTAATGTATGTATAATTATTTATTATATTAATATACTAAATTAAATTTGGTGGGGGGGTCTGGTATATTTATGTCCTGAATTTGCTCTCTAAAAGGTTGGTCACTTTAGTGTTCATGTAGATATTCTTCATAGATCCAAACATACTCAATTCTGAATTGTTAGACAGTTATGAGTTAGGTATTTCTACTGTTTGCTATTCTTTGGAAATAGTTTAATCAAAAGGCTTCCAGAGGAAACATGTACTCATCTTTTATGTATCTGAATGCAACAATAGTAGATTAACTGAAGATAATCTCAATTAAGCTAGCCATTAAATATGTAAATGAATTGACAAAAAAGCCATTATGTTTTGTTGATCTTAACACCTAACTAGATATTTTATGGTATATTCTTTTTTATAGTGAAGATACCTGGAAAAGCTCCTTCTTGGCTTCTAAAAAAATATTTGAGGTAGGAAAACTATACTTGATTTCTTCTACCTAACTACCTTACTCATTTTCCTCTGTCTTACAAGATTTTGGTTTTGAATTAAAGCAACAGGTTAAAGTGACTTTCTGATAACCATTGCTAATTGAATATCTCCTTATATTTAACATAGTATTTGTAACTAGGTCACTTTCATATATATGTGAGTACCTATAAGATGTATTTTGAAGGATTCTAAGATTTCAGTATTGCCAAGCTATCTCCAAAGCTTGCCTTAAATTCTATAGACATTTATTTTTATGTACTCACTATGGCAGTATCTGAGTATCTCTTTTAAGACAAATAACTCTGACATAAGTTAATTAGTTAAAGCTTTAGAATGAATGAATAATAATCAAATGTTTTACTCTGTATAGTGGCAATTGGAACATTGGCCACTGGGGGATAAAGCTAGTACCTAAAAACTGCAAAAGGAATAGAAAAAGGGAATTCAGAGATTACATATACCAACTTTGTAGTTTTGTGTGTACCCTCAATTATTCTATCTCTATCAGCCTTGACAAGTTTCTCTGTCCTTAGGAATAATGATATAAACAAATATCTAGACAGCGAAATAGGTAATCATAGATAAGCATTGAAAATTGCCTGAATTTACACAACAGAGAGACCATGGTATGTTCTTTCTCCCTTCCTTGGTTTCTCCCATAAGAACTTGGTTTCTGCTAAATAAAATAGGTTCTAAGGAAAAACAGACAGACTAGTCCCAAAGGTGCCTTACATATTCTAAGACCAATAATGTAAGGCACCTTTGGGCATATCCATAAATGGATCTAAAATTAATTCTTTTAAACTAAGATTTAATTTTTAAAAATATTTATCATATTTTATCATATCCTATGGAAATAAATTGAATGATTTAACAAGATAAGAGAAAGTGATAGAAAAAGTTTTACAGGTAGAAGGTATGACTTCTAGACTTGCCTCTGCCTCCTATTAGCTAGGTGATCTTGAGCAAATAGTTTTTCTCCCTTATGTAAGATAAGATATATATACATATATTTTTAGATAGATAAACTTTGCATACTCTGAGGCACAGTATACCAGTAGGATGTGGCAGTACCTTACTCTTGTGTGGGTAGTTTGCTGTTTCTAATTGAGATCACAGAACCCAATTCCTTTCAGCTCCCAAAATGTGATTCAGAGTCTTAGCAAAGACCAACGAAGATATTTTTTAGAAACCTGTGAGAGGCCAATCCAGGAAATAATTCAACCCCTGGGAAATCGTTTGTATGAAAACTGTTTCAGAGTGACATCCTTGAAGTGTCCTAGAAGCCAACAACCATCAAGTTGGATTGAGAAGACAAGGATACCAACAGGTTTTTTTAAATTATTATTTAGTATTTTAATAAATACAAAGGTGGTTTATACTATATTTTCATTAATAAATCTTATGAAACCTGGATTATGGAAACTGCTTTGGTAAACAAAAAGAATTGATAACCATTTTTGTCCTGTCCCTGAAAAATAACTTGCCTTATTTAATCTTCATATGAGTTAAATATAGAAGAAAATTATTTCAGTTTAATGCAGCCTTGAAAAAAATTTTAATTACCTTATTTGTGATAGCTCCCTGCTATTGATACCTTTCATCCTCACTACTCCCCCATAAGGATTTTTTTTTTTAATGCCACCACCTTATTCTGGTAGCTTTTGCTTTCCAGACTGGGATTTTCCATTGAAAGATATCTGTTATTCATGACTCTTAGAGTATCTCCACACTAATTGAAGACCATTTTAGTTCATAGTTTCTGTCTTGAGATGTGTCTATTCTGAAGCACCCTTACAGAAGGACATAGAAGATTGACCTTGCCCTGATTCTATCATGGTAATTCACGCTAGTTTGTTAGTAAAGCTAAAGTCAAATTCACCTACATTACTCATCCAGCTGAATCTAAAAATCATTATGCTGAATGAAAAGTCAGGTACATAATGGAAAATGCTATATGATTTCATTTATATATAAGCAAGTTAATCTATAAAGAAAATAACAGATAAAAATAACAGATAAAAGTTTGGAGTGGAGGATGAATGGGAAATTGGATGCACAAGGAACCTTTTATAGGGACAGTCTTTACTAGATCCTGGCTGTGATGAAGGTTTCACAGATATTTACAAATATTGAAACTTAATGTTTTTGAGCCACAGCAACTAGCTGGATTGAATTATTATGTACTGATACAGAAAAAAACTTAAGAATGGAGCAACAATTCAGTTTGGACATGTTGTATTTGAAATGTCTGTTAGATATTAAGTTGAGCTATTAAATAGGCAGAAGGATATGAGTCTGAAGTTTAGAAAGAGACCTAGAATGGGAATACATTTGGGAATTTTCAGTATATAAGTACTATTTTAGGATAGATGCTGGATGAAATTCATAAGGGAACTGGTATAGAGATAGAAAAGGGCTAAAGACCAAGTCCCCAGGAGTCCCTACATTAATAGGTCAGGAGAACAACAGGAACCAACAAAGACTACTTTGGGGTATGAAGTAGGATAAGGAACTCATAAAATGTGCTGTTTCAGAAGCCAAATGAGAAAGTACATCAAAGAGGAGGGAATGATCCACTGACTCTGGTGCTTCTGACTGGTCTGAGATGGAGACTATTGAATTTTACAACACTGAAGTTCTTGGGGATCTTGATCAGAGAAATTTCAATACAATGATGGAAATACTAATTATAATTAAAGCATATTTTAGAATAGAAAGAGAGGAACTGGAAACTAGTGATATTTTGTGACTTTGCTACAAAAAGGAAAGTTATTTGTCCATTTTGGAAAGGTTTTTGTTGTTGTTCTTGTTCCCCTTTGTCTCCCCCGCAGTGCTTAATTAACCTTATCCAGTCTTTCCTGAAATTAGCATCTGATCTTCTCTTGATTATTTATAGACACATGTCTAATAAAAATTCTACATTACTCTTTAAGTAATATGAGTCCATTTAACAGCTATTTTCTTCTGTTTGTATTGCCTCCCACTTTTCTTATCATGTACGCATATAAGACTGTATTTTGCTCTAACATGTCACGTCTTCATTATCACTGTTTCTTACAGAAGGATGTTTGTCCCCATTATTGAACTTGTCAAGGAGGAAATAACATGGATTCTGTCAGAGATTAATGAAGGACCCAGTTAGACTTTAGTTCTAGAAGAGTTTATATTTAGTGATAAGGTATAGTACAAAAACAGAATTTGGGCTGCCAGGAGAGCGTGGAGGAGGAGTAAATTCATGACAAATCCTGCAGATAGTTTTATATCTAATTCAGTCTTCTTTGAACTTGGGAAACACAAATATAAGACCCTTGCAGCAACCACTCTTCTACCCAACCCAAACCCAGCAGCTGGCAGGAAGTCATGACACTCCAGGAATCATGTCTGTCTTTTGGAACGTGTTTCACCTACACAGACTTTCTTATGGTATTAGCTGTCTATAACCATTTCCTCCAGTGCCATCAATGGATGGATTCTAAACGTTCATCATTCCTATCAGGAAAACAAAATCAAATTATTAAAGCTGAGTGATGGATTTAAAGAGAGTTCCTATACTATTCTGTGTTGGGGGGATTTTGAAATTTTTCATAATGAAGCCCACAGTTTCCAATAACCTGTTGTCACCTTAAACCCTCCCTCTATATTTTAGAGTATGTCTGTAGATTGTTTCTGGGGTCTCTTTGTTTACTTAACAGGCATACTGCTTTTTCTTAAGAAAGATTTTTTAAAAGTCAACCCATAGGAGTTTTACCTGATCCATCTGCACTGTATTTAACAGAAATGCCTTCAAGTTTCTAACATATGGAAACCCATAATCCCTACTGTTTTCGCATGGTAGACTGTTTCCTCTTTTTCATATTCTCTCTCAATGGGAGACTGAGACAGGAATAATCAGATACCTGTGGTCACATCATATCTCACAGGAAGTTAAAATCTGGACAGTGTAAATAAGCAGAGCTGGGCAGATAGGGGACCTATATTGACCCAATTCCAAATATAGGAATATAATTTACATTCCAGCTCTTAAAACCTCATCCAAATCTCTAGCACATTTTCTCTGTTTCTTTGGTTTAATTTCTTTCTCTTCAACCATGTTCTTATCAGTGTATTTAAAATTTTTTGCCTCTCTGATCTTTTACTAAGCCCATGGTAAACCATTCAAATTCTAGATGAATCTAACTAGCCTCTACCCCCATCTTCATCTCTCTCTCTCTCACACACACACACACACACACAGACACGCTCATATCCCAGAAACCATCCAGCAGAAACTTCCTCAACTGAATGTCCCCATCCCTACCATGAATAAACTTAGAAACTTAACTCAGACTCATCATCTTTCCTTCCTATTTCACAGAAATAAATGTCTTTGTTTAAGGTTAATTCTTCCACCAGTGCTCTGGATCCCAGGCCCACCAATTCCTCAGTAACAGTTCTAATTACTACTTCATTATTTCCTTCTTCAAAATAGAGTTAATAATCATTACCCTCACTCCCTCACCTACTGCAATCCATACTTCTCAACCTACTGCATCTACTGTCACCATACCAACAAAATGACCATTTCCAAGATCATCAGTTTTTCATTTCTGTATAATTGATTCATTGAGCTCTTCAGCAAACATTTGTAAAACAAACTCTCCTTGTTTTACTCCCATTTCATGGCTTTTCATGAAACATGATGAAATAGGTGAAGAGAAGCCCATATAGACATTGCCTCTGCCTAAGTTTTAGTTGTTATTTCCCTTGTCTCTGTTCTCATCACAGACGTCACTTACCTGAACATATGACTTTCCCCTCATTTTATTCTGCTTCAGCCACAGGTGCCATCTTGGTGTTCTCGACACACTACATGCTCTTGTCTTACTAAGGCCTTTGCTCTTACTGTTCTCTTATCCAGAATACTCTCTCTCCTGATATCTGCTTAACTTATTCCTTAACTCCTAAGACATATCAGCTTCACAGGGAAGCCTTTTCTTGATGCCTTTTTAAAAATAGAAATCAACCGTTCCTCTAAGAATTCTCATTCTCCCTCCTCAAATTTATTTTATCTTATAAATTTTACTATCTAACATACTGTATCTTTTACTTATTTATTTTATGCCTGCTGTCATTGAAGTATAAGCTTCCTATGGTGAGAATATTTAGATAAAATTCTTAACATATAATTTGACTTAAATAATTGTTGAACGAATACAACTCATATATCTATTCATATTTTTCTGGTTGATCCCCAGATCTGCATCACAACTTAAAAAGCAAAGGTAAAGAATGTACATCTTTCCAAAGTAAGAAGAGTAGCATAAATTGGACAGATGATGAAAAAAGAATCTACAGGGATAAAAGAATAGCTCAAACTCAAGAAATATTGCATTATTTGCTCCCTATCATGGAAAGCCAAAAAAACATGGAAACCACTCAGATAAAACAGTTATTCAATTCAAGAACCAACTTGCAAACCCAACATCAGTAAGTCCATACAATTATCAGTCCTAGCTTTTTTTTTTTTTTTTAGGTGGTGTTGGGGATCAAACCAAGGGCCTTGTGCATGCTAAGCAAGTGCTAAACCGCTGAGCCACACCCCTATCCTGTTCCTATTTAATACATTCATTTATAAGTAAGCAAGGCAGATTAATTAATTATTCTAAGCAACAATCCTGGATAAATAAATAGGCTCTGGAAAATGGTATCAGCTACACCACATTTGACAAAGGGACAAATAAAACACCAGGTATGTGATGTTCTAAGTTATCAGGTCTTATTTGACTGGTTATTTGTATGAAACTACTTATTAATTTGGAGCTATGAATAAAGTATGCATAAATAATATGTGATCATATCTTGACTTGAAATTTTTAGGTGTTTTTAAACAATTCCAGTTCAATATAGTTCTTGAAACTCTAGCCAGACCAATCAGGCAAGAGAGAGAGACTGAAAGGATACAAATAGTAAAAGACATCAAATTATCTGTGGATAACATGATCATATCTCTAGAAGACACAAAAAAACTCCACCAGAAGACTTATAGAGCTGATACATAAATTCAGCAAAATACCACACAAGGTGTTAGCTAGGAGAATCTAAATTCAAACCCAGCTATACATTCTGATTCCAAAGTCCTTCTGAACATCATCATCATGTTTTGCCTTTTCTCTTTAAACATAATGAAAATCAGGACCAATATATCTAATATACAAAGAATGCCTACAAGTCATCTATAAAAGTATGAGTATTTTAATATCAAAATGATCAGAGGCTATGAATGAAGAATTTACAAGAGAAAAAACACAGCAAATGAACATTTAGAAATTGATCTCAATAAAATCCAAAAGTGCAGATTAAAACAATGACAAAATACCATTCACTTTTACTTCTCAGTGGAAGAATTTATTCACTGATTTCAGGAATATAAACAGGTAGAGTTTCTGGAAGGCAATCCAACAATATAAGTGAAAAATCCTTGGTTTCATACATTCCTTTTTTTCCTTTATGTGGTGCTGAGGATTAAACCTAGGGTCTCACACATACTCTACAACCTCAGTTCCCATACATCCTTTTTAACTATGAAAATTCACCTTTAGAAATTGATCCTACAGAAGAAGCCTGAATAAGGTCTAAAAGGCTTGTGTGGCATGATGCTTGTGTTCAGTATTGTTTAGAGAAGTAATAGAGAAATGAAATAAATGCCAAGAATAGAAAATTGCTTAAATAAATTATGGTATATTCATAAAATGAAATATTATATAGCTATTTAGTATTACAAAGAATATTTATTTAATTAGCATGGAATGATGTTCTCAATATATAAGTGAATAAAATAGGATATAAATCAGATAAACAGATTTGGTGTGATTGCATTTATATGTATGTGCACATTCAAACACATACACACCTACAGAAAGGCTCTGGGATCACATCACATATTCCCATCAATGATTATCTCCACATAGCTAAAGTGCTTTCAAGGGATGGTAGTCATCTTTCTGTTGTTTTTCCTAAATGTTTATTAATTAATATCTTTATATAATCAGAAAAATCAATAAGATTATTAAAATGGGAAATTGGTGGAAGTTTCTAGTGGAATAGGGTAGCAGTCATCATGAGGAATGCATGCCTGACAGGATTGGAGTCCAATAGGTCAGCTAATATGAGGGAAGCAGATTGTAATGTTGGCCCAGGCAAACAAGGGATCAAATATGATAATATCAGCAAAATCACAAATTAGGAAACTAATAACTAAATATAATAGAACTGAGCAAAGAGGCCAAGAAGCTGAAAATCTAGAGGTGGGCAAGGGGTCTGGGCGACAATTAGAACATAACTTGATTTTGAGCTATATCTTTCATAAGAGATTCCTTATATACTTTGAACCCAGAAATGTATTCAATGTGTATCGGCCTGAGCCTGAAGGTATAGACAAATATGAAGGTGTATTAAGACCTCTCTGTTTGTACATAACAAACCGATTCAAGCTAGCTTAATTAAAAAGCATAAAGTAAGGGTGAAAGGGAAGAATTCCAAAAAAATACTAGGCTATTCATGGGGAAGAAAGGAGAAGGAATTCATCCAGGCTTCAGGACGTGGGTAGAACTGGAAGAGGAGAACTACTAGGGCTCTTTATCCATCTACAGTCTGTTTATCCCTCTCTAGAAAAAGGTATACACAACAGTCAGCTCACAAATTTGCATCCCACAGGAATTTGACTTACAAGACCAACTCACTATCTCGCATTCCCAGTTCTAAATTATAAAGAGAGAGAATCTGATTGACAACTATGCCAGTGGATAGAGATCAAATAGTTACGTACATAGTTGTTGGAAGCCCTACCCTTGTAGGGAGTCTAGAGAGAGTCCCCAGAGATAGGCAAATTGTACCTGGGGTGGACATCCTCAAAAGTATCTACTTTCAGTTTACATGGAAATATAAAAAGTAGGAAGCTGCAAACAAGACTATTTTTAGCAGAGAGACTCTCACTGCATATTTAAGCATTATCAAGCTGATAATTTTTGCATTTATAATTTATTTTTTTCTCTGATCTATATTCTCTAACTGGCTTATCATTTTTACATATTATTACCTATAGAAAATGATTACAGGATAAAGTAAAGATAGGTAAAGAATGAGAAGATCACAGCTTTGCTAAATTATCTTGGACATGAATCTAAGTTTGGACTAGGTAGAGACTAGTTAATGTACTGCCACAGCTTGCAGAAATACCATGCTGAAGCATTTAACATCTGGATGTAATTATAGAACTTGAACTTAAATTGTTCTGCTCTTCAGCCAAAATGAATAAGGTTTAGGTGGATTACTAATCAACAATATGTTAGCAAGATGATTTATATCCCTTAAATTTATGCTGGGTCAAACACTAATCAGAATTCAGATATGGAAGAATAAATCTCATGTTCTGTGTTCTATTTGGCAATAATGAAAATTCTTGAGAAAGATTATATAAATCAGAAGGTAGTTGGAGAGATTTCATCCAGATGAAGTAGACTCTTTCCTGACTCTTCCTACTAAAAACAATCAAAACCCTCAGATATTACATACAAAACAAATACAAGACAACTCTGAAGGGTGGAGAAAAGGAAGTAGACTTGCTGGGGACTTCAGGAACCAAGTAATGACACAGTGGTCAATCATCTGGGTTTCCTTTTTGCCTCATGTATTCAAGACTTGAAGCTAAATAAGCCAGCAATCTGGAAACACCAACAGGCACAGATACATGCACAAAACTCCCACAAAAGCCTCAACTATATAACCAAAGAACCAGGAAAGTAACAGCTAACATGATAGAAAACTTTTAGACAACAGTCTCTCTACTCCAGCTAAGCACCACTGATAAACAGTGGTTGCACTCCCATCCATGTAAGTAGAAGCTATGTGAGGGATGTAGACTCCTACTCTTATGAGGTATAACACCCCACTTAGGGTGGGGTTTAAAAGGACAAGTAGAATCCAGAAACTTTACTCCACTGGCCTATAAAGAGCCCCTTCCCAGAAGGTGTCACTGGAAACCACATAGGGAGCCGAAACTTCCACACCCACTGGACAGAAATGAGGTACTCTTCTCCCCATTGGGCTGGTAAGAAGAGGCCTAGTGGAGAGTTAGGACTTTGTACCAAGGCCCCACAGCAACAAAGCAACCCCTATCACTGTCAGCAAAGGCTGCATGAGGAGATGGAACTCCTACACCTGTTCAACAAAATTAGGAACCTCTTCCCTCTGACATCAGTAGAGCCTGAAGTGGGGGACCTGGACTTCTGCTTCCATCTAGTGTTAATGAGGTCTTATCCTGCTGCTTTTGGTGGAGCAGAGTCATAAAAATTTAGCTAAAACAAAGTTTAAATAAGATCTAGAGTCTTATGATATGAAAATGCCCATGTTTTAATGAGAAATAAACCATCATTTTACCAGGAAGTTACCAGGAAGATCCAAAACTGATTTTAAGAAGACAGTTAGTAGTTCCAAATGCTGATATGACAATGTTTGTCAGCTCTTTTGCTGCTGTGACTAAAGGACCCAACCAGAACAATTTTAGAGGAGGAAGAGTTTATTTGGGGGCTCACAGTTTCAGAATTCTTAGTCCATAGAAGGCTGGCTCCATTCCTCCAGGCTCAAAGTGAGACAGGAACATCACTGCTGAAGAGTGTGGCAGAGGCTCTCTCAGGAAGCAGAGAGAGTCCATTCGCCAGATACAAATATATACCCAAAGCCACACCCCAATTCCCACCTACTTCAGCCACACCCTACCACTTCAGTTACCACTCAGTTAATCCCTATCACTGATTGGGTTAAGACTCTCACAACCCAATCATTTCTCCTCTGAGCCTTCTTGCACTGTCTCACAGTTTTTTGGGGGGCACACATCCAAACCATAACATTCTGCTCCTAGCCCCCAAAAGCTCACAACCTCCTAACAATGCAAAATATATATTTTTTCCATTTCCAAGAGTCCCCAATAGTCAACAGTCCCAAGATTGCTCAAAGTTCAAGTTCAAAATCACCTCTCAGGCTCAAGGCAATCTTGCATTGTGAGCTCCTATAAAATTAAAAGCAATTTACAAGTATCCAGTATATAATGGTACAGAGTAAACATTTCTATGCACAAAATTAGGGTCATAGAAAGAAGGGATAGGACCAAAGCAAGACTGAAATCCAGCTGGGCAAACAAGTCCTGTAGTGCCATTTACTGCATCTGGGGCACAAGGCATCTTGATGTTTTCTCCAAAGGGCATGTGTAAGCTCCACCCTGTGGCCTTGTTTGTTGCAGCCCAGGTGGCCTTTCTGTTGGCTCTGCTTGATTCCTGCAGCTGTCCTACAACAATGTCCCATGTCACTGGCATTTCTTACTCTTGGGAGTCTCCACTGCAGCTTCATCTCCAAGTCTCCACACTTTGACTTCCTAGGGTGCCCACAGGGATTCCAACCCTGCTGCACTTTTCCTGGCGTTGCTTTGAAATCTTGGTGGAAGCCTTCATGACCCCCTAACTCCAGCATCCTGCATTCTTGCAGAACCAGCACCACGTGGTTGACACCAAATTCTACCTCCTTCTGAAGCCAAGCCTCCAGGGACCCTCGTTGCAGCAGCCTCTGGGCGCCTGGCTGAGCACATTGAAAAAACTTCCTAGGCTCCCTTGTGCAAGAACGGTGCCCCACTAGTCTCTCCTCTAGAGGATTTTCACCTTTACTCCCTTGAGCTTCAGATGGATGTGGTCATGCCAGCTCCTGAAATGCCTTCAAGTCATCTTTCTTATTGCATCTAAGCAAAATCTTTAGAATTTCTGTAGTGGCAGTGATGTCTTTAACAATTGCAACTTCCTTAGCCCTAGTTTTATTCTAGCCTTTCAAGTTCATTTTCTCCAAATCTTCCTGCTCGGCTTACTGCTTCTGATTATCACAATAAATCTGGCTAAAAGCCACCAGCAATATCCATGCCACAACCTGAATGCTATGCTGCCTAGACATTTCTTCTGCCAGATTAAGAAGTCCATTGCTTCTAAAATCAGCCTCACAGAAAGTCTCTGGACCCGGGCAAAATGAAGACAGCTTCTCAGCCAGAACATAACATGAATGGCCTCTACTCCAAATTCCAATAGAGTCATCCTCTGAACGCTCTTGAGCCCTGTCTTCATTGTCCCTGGTCCAATTGGCATTCTGGTCTTCTGGGCTCCCACCAGAATCGGCCATTAAGTTCCACTTAAAACAACCTAAAGCATTTCTAGCTTGTACTGTTAAATATCTCAAAATTCCTTCCATCGATTCCACAAAGTTTTAAAATGTTTCTGAACCACATAGTCAGGTTAGGCACAGCAACGACTCCACTTCTCAGTACCAATTTCTGTTTTAGTCATCTTTTTCACTGCTGTGACTAAATGACCCAACCAGTACAACTATAGAGGAGGAGGAGTTTATTTGAGGGCTCATAAGATCAGAGGTCTCAATCCAGAGACAGCTGGTTCCATTCCTCAGGGCCCCAGGTGAGACAGGAACATCAGGCTGAAGAGTGTGGCAGAGGCTTACATGGTGATCAGAAAGCAGAGAGTCACTCACCAGATATAAATATATACCCAAAGCCATGCCCCAATTTCCAGGTTCTCCAGCCACATCCTACCACTTTGGTTACCACTCAGTTAATCTCTGTTAGGGGATTAAATCACTGATTGGGTTAAGACTCTCACAACTCAATTATTTCTCCTCTGAACCTTCTTGCACTGTCTCAGAACACCTCATATCAAAACCATAACTGTGAATAATGTTAGAATTTTCTAAGATTTCTAAAAGTCATGATAAAAAATACTTTAACAAACACAGTTGAAACAAATGGGGGGAAAATCAAGAATCTTAGCAGAATAAAGAGAGATGGGGAGAGAAGGATAAAGAGAATATTAAAAAGAACCAAATTTAAAAATTTAAACTGAAAAGTACAATAACTGAAATAAAAAGGTCAGTAGATGAGCACAACAGCATAAGTGAGGTGGTGGGGTAAAAAAAAAAGAGTCAGTGAACTGAGATAAATAGAAAAACAGAAATTATCTAACATCAGAGAGAAAATAGAGTAAAAATAAAACAAGCAGAGCCTGGGAGGCTATAAAATAATTTTTTTATTCATGTTATCAGAGTTTCAGAAAGAGAGGTGAAATAAGACAGGGATGCAACTGAACTCAAAGAAACAATGCCTGAAAAGTTTGCAGATTTGGCAAGAGACATAAACCTGCAATCAAAGCTGAGAAGTAACTCAAAGTGGATCAAGGACCTAGGCAGTAGACCAGAGACCCTGCACCTACTAGAAGAAAATGTAGGCCCAAATCTCCATCATGTCAGCTTAGGAACCAGCTTCCTCAAGAAGACTCCTAAAGCACAACAAGTAAAATCAAGAATCAATAAATGGAATGATTTCAAACAAAAAAGCTTCTTCACAGCAAAGGAAACAATCAAGAACTTGAAGAGAGAGACTATAGAATGGGAGAAAATCTTTGCCACCTGCGCCTCAGATAAAGCATTAATCTCCAGGATATACAAAGAATTAAAAAAAAAAAAAAACCATAAAAAACAAGTAACCCAATCAATAAATGGGAAAAGGAACTGAACACACATTTCACAGAAGAAGAGATATGAATAGTCAACAAATATATGAAAAAATGTTTAACATCTCTAGCAATTAGAGAAATGCAAATTAAAGCTACACTGAGATTTCATCTCACTCCAGTCAGAATGGCAGTTATCAAGAATAAAAGTAACAATAAATATTGGCAAGGATGTGGGAGAAAAGGTACATTCATAGATTGTTGGAACAGCAAATTGGTGCAACCACTAGGGAAATCAGTATGGCGATTCCTGAGAAAATATGGAATGGAATCACCATGTGACCTAGTTATCCAACTCCTTGGTATATACCCAAAGGACTTAAAATCAGCATACTACAGTGATGCAGCCACATCAATGTTTATGGTAACTCAATTCACAATAGCTAAGCTATGGAACCAATCTAGGTGCCCTTCAACAGATGAATGGATAAAGAAAATGTGGTATATATACACACAATGGAATATTACTCATCCTTAAAGAAGAATGAAATTATGGCATTTGCTGGTAAGTGGATGGGACTGGAGAGTATCATGCTAAGTGAAGTAAGCCAATCCCAAAAAACCAAAGGCCAAATGTTCTCTCTGATATGTGGTTGCTAATACACAATGAGGCAGGGAAGTGGGGTAAGAGAAAGAATAGAAGTTAATTGGATTAGACAAAAGAATGAAAGGAAGGATGGGGCATGGGAATGGGAAAAACAGTAGAATGAGTTGGACATGACTTTCCTATGTTCATATATGAATATACAACCAGTATAACTCCCTATCATGTACAACCACAAGAATGGGATACTAATTAGAATAAGTTATACTTGATGTATGTATAATATGTCAAAATACACTTTACTGTCATGTATATCTAAAAAGAACAAATTTTAAAAAGTGAAAAAATTTTTATCATGTTTTCTCTGCATCTGTTGGGATCATGTGCTTTTGTCCTTTACTTGATTAACATGATGAATTACATTGAACTTCAAATGCATTTCTAAGTAAACCTAGTCATGATGTTTTAAAAAAAATCATCAACTGAAACTGCCAAAAACGTATTAAGTACTCAGTGAGAAATGCACTTTTTAACCTTTGACCTACAATTTCATACTCAGTGAAACTATTTCCCAAGATGATAATAAAATAAAAACATTTTCAGGTAAAATAAGTTTTCATCAAAACATACTAAGACAAAATCTAAAGCATGTAATTCATAGTAAGAAAATCAACCCACAAATAAGTTCTGGTAAATGAAAGAGAATTGTGAATAAATAAAATAGTAAACATGGATAAATTTAAATAATTATCAATATGAATAATTGATAATAACAAACAAAAAACACTGAGCAACATTTCACAGGATACACCCAAAGAAATTTATACCAAGACAGAAAAATTTAACTTCTGAAAACTAAATAAAAAGAAAAAATCTTGAAAGGTGTCAGAGAAGAATAACACCTTTCCTATAGGAAAAACAACTTGAATGACAGTGGTTTACTCACCACAACCCATCGAGGCCAAAAGAAGTGCACAATATTGTCAATAAGTTGAAAGGAAGCATTGAACTAAAATTCTATACCCAGTGAAAATTAAAAAGGACTCAAGAAATGTTCAGATGAAATAAAACTAAGAGAGGCTTTGACCAGAAGACCTACTCTAAAAGAATGGCTAAAAGCATTTCTCTAAACAAAAAGAAAACAACAGGGCTGGGGTTGTGGCTCAGTGGTAGAGCGCGTGCCTTGTATATGTGAGGCACTGGGTTCAATTCTCAGCACCACGTATAAATAAATGAATAAAATAAAGGTCCATCAACATATAAAAAAATTTAAAAAAAAAGAAAAGAAAACAACAACAACAAAAAGGCTATCAGGAAAGAATATGGTAAGCAAAAATACATGTCAGTAGAATGGGTTTTCTAAATTATGTTTGTTGAAGCAAAATTATAACACTAATGTTCTAAATGTATGTAAATGAAATATTTATAAGGCAATTATAAATGTGAGAAGGTAAAGAGACATAAAGGGAAGTAAAGTTTTCATATTCAAACTAGTAAAATGAAACCACCATTAGATTATGATGTTGTGCATATGTAATATAATGTGTAGATCAATCTCTCAAAAAGCTATTCAAAGAGATACACTCACAAGCACTCTAGATAAATCAAAATGGAATTCTCAGTTCACATCATCCACAGGAAGGTAGAAAAAAGATTGAAATAAAAAAGAGTGAATACACAAAAAGAAAAAAGTTGGTAGCCTTATACCTTATGACATTAATAATTATATTAAATGTCAATCCTTGAAATAAAACCATTAAAGACAGATTGGCAGAATGGATCTACAATTATTACTCAATGATAAGTGATTCACATGAAACTCATTTCAAGTATGACAATGTAGGCAAGATAAAAACAAAAAGATGGAAAAAGATATATCATGCAAACATTAATAAATGAAAGGAGTGATCTAAATAAAGCAGATCTCAAAAGAAATAAAATTAGGCACATTATGAATAACGATCCAATACACTAAAAACACATAGCAATCTTGAAAACTGCAAAACTGACTGCAAAACATGTAAAACAAAAACTGGAAGGAGACATAGGCAAATCCACTACTGATTCAACAAGTAAATGGAAAATAAGGATATTAAGGAATTCAATTAAAAAAATATGTAATTGGTAATGACAGGGCACTCCACCCAACAACAGCATAATACACATTCTTTGCAAGTGTACACAGAGATTATACCAAGATAGACCAAAAACTGGTCATAAAACAAACCTCAACAAATTGAAGATAATTTAAAAAATACGAAGTATATTCTGTGACAATAATGGAATCAAACTAGAAATCAATAACAAACAGAACACAGATAAGACACCCAAATATTTGAAAAATGAACAACATACTTCTGAATAATTCATGATATAAAGACAGCCTCAAACTGAATAAAACTATTTACCTAAATGCATGAAAATAAACTACAGTATATCAAAATTGGTGGGATATAACTAAAAGCAGTTCTGAAATGAAATTTATAGAACTAAATGCGTATGCAAAATAGAAGAAAAATTTCAAATCAATAATCTAAGCTCTCCACTTCAAGAACTTTTAAAAAGAAGAGCAAATAAACTCAAAAAGAAGAAAGGTAATAATAAAAATAGGAGCAGAAATCAAAACCAGAAAAACAACAGAAAATCAGTGAAATAACTGGTTCTTTAAAACATCAATAAAATTGATAACCCTCTATCAAGACTGTCAAATAAAGAAAACACAAATTACTAACAGGAGGAATATCACTAAAGATCAAAAAGATAGTTGAAAACAATACAGATACAAATTTAACAATTTACAGAAAATAGATCCTTTCCTTAATATATACACACTAACTCTCCTCCTTCTAATTCACTCAATATGTAATAGAATATTTGAATGCCCCTATAACTATTAGATAAATTGAATTCATAATTTTAAACTCCTAAAAAAAAAAAGGAATCTTCTGGTACAGATGATCTCACAAGAAAATTTTATCAAGTAGAATTAATACAAATTCCACACAATTTTTTCCAGAAAATAGAAAAGTAGGTCTCAGTTCATTTCATGAAGCTACCATTGGCCTGATACCAAAACCAAAGACAGAAAAGAATAAGGAAAGATACATAATGAGAACCCTCATAAATGTGTTAGAAAAATCTTTAACAAAAAATTAGTAAATAGAATTCAGTGTTAAATTTAAAAAGAATTATACATACCTTGGTAGTGTGATCCATTTCAGGAATTCAAGGATGGTTTGATTTTTTTTTCTTTTTTTTTTGGTACCAGAGATTAAACTCAGGGGTACTCCACCACTGAGCCACATCCCCAGCCCTATTTTGTGTTTTATTTAGAGATAGGGTCTCACTGTGTTGCTTAGCGCCTTGCTGTTGCTGAGGCTGGCTTTGAACTTGCAGTTCTCCTGTCTTAGCCTCCCAAAGTGCTGGGATTATAAGCATGAGCCACTGCACCCGGCTAAGGATGGATTAATATTTTTAAAAATTAAGCACACATCTGTAATGCCAGCTACTTGGGAAACCGAGGTAAAATGATTGCAAGTTCAAGGCCAACCTGGGCAACTGAGCAAGATCGTGTCTCAAAATAAAATAAAAAGGGCTAGGGATGTAGTTCAGTGGTAAAGTGCTTGCCTAGCATACACACAGGCCCTCAGTACCACACACACACAAAATCAAGGTAATATGCCATATTAGCATATTAATTGATACAAAAAAATTAAAAATCAATGCCTATTCATGATTAACATTCTCAGAAAAAATAGGAATAGAGGAAAACTTAAATTGTCAAAGTTCATTTTCACCACTCTTTATCCAACATTGTGCTAAACGTGCTATCCATTGTAATAAGGCAAGAAACAAAGCATACAGATCAAAATGAAAGGAAAAACACATCCCTATTTATAAATTATGTTATTCTCTATGTAAAAAAAAAAAATCTCGAGAAGTTTATTGAAAAACAAAACTCCTAGAACTAATAAGCAAGTTCTTCTAGGCTTCAGAATATAAGATAAACATACAAAATTAATTATATTTCTATATGTAAGCAATGAACTTGTATACATCAAAATTACAAGTGTAATACTATTTTCAATCTCATAAAAATGAAATACATAGTTGGAAATTTACTAAATAAGTATAAGGCTTATATGTTGAAAACTATGCAACATGAATAGGGGAAATCAAAGATCTAAGTGAATGGAAAACAGCATGTTCATGGATTGAAAGACTCAATACATAAAGATGTCAGCTCTTCCCAAACTGATATACATGTTCTACACAATTCTTTTCAAAATCCCAACAAGACTTTTTCACAAAGGCATTAAAATTGCAAAAACAATTTTCAAAAAGGATAAGTGGGAGGAATCAGTCTGATTTCAAGACCTTTTATATAGCTATAATAATATAATGTACTATTAGAGGATGAAGATATATACATTAATAGAACAGGGTAGAGAACCTAGACATAGACTTAACTGATATTACAAAAATGCCAAAGCCAGAAGGCTGAGTCAAGAGGATCACAAGTTCAAAGCCAGCCTCAGCAAAAGTGAGGTCCTAAGCAACTCAGCAAGACCTTGTCTCTAAATAAAATATAAAAAGGACTGGGAATGTGGCTCAGTGGTGAAGCACCTCTGGGTTCAATCCCTTTTTTTTTTTTTTTTTTTTGGTTACCAAAAAAAAAGCAAAAGCAATTCAACGGAGGCAGATGGTCTTTTCACAAAATAATATTGAGATAATTGGACATAAATAGGTCAAAAAGTGAAACTTACATTCATACTGTATACAAAGATTAATTCAAAGTAGATTATGACCTTAAATATGCAGCAGAGGATTATTATAAAACTTTGAGGAAAAAAAATAGAAAATCTTGAGGAACTAAGGTTGAACAAAGAGTTCTTAGACTTTATACCAAAAACATGATTCATAAAATGAAATATCAATAAATTGGGCTTTATCAAAATAAAAATGTTTTGTAAAAGATCATATTGAAAGTATGAAAAGACAAGCTATAAAGATATATGAAAATACTGGCAAACCACATGATCAAAATACTTCTATCTGGATTAAAGAATTTTCAAAATTCAACAGTTTTTTTTGTTTTGGGGGGGTTTTTTTTGGCACCAGGGAATGAACTCTGGGGTACTCAATCACTGAGCCACATCCCCAGCCCTATTTTTGTGTTTTATGTAGAGACAGGGTCTCACTGAGTTGCTTAGCGCCTCACCATTGCTGAGGCTGGCTTTGCGATTCTCCTGTCTCAGCCTCCCAAAGTGCTGGGATTACAAGTGTGAGCCACCACGCCCGGCTCAACAGTTTTAAAATAAACATTTTGTTTAGAAAATGGGCAAAAGCATAAATAGACATTTCACCATACAAAATATACAGGGACACATAACCACATGAAAAGATGTTCAACTAGTCATTAAGGACATGCAATTAAGTACATAATGAGCTAGCACTGCACATATATCAGAATGGCTGAAATAAATAAAAACAACTGGGCTGGAGATGCTCAATGTTACAGCACTTGCCAAACATGTATGAGGCCTGTATGGGTTCAATCCTCAGCACCCACCCCACCCCCTGGCGCCCCCGCCAGAAAAAGCACCACACCAAATGCAGAGATTGGATTACTCATGTATTGCTGGTGGGAACATAAAATGGGGCAATCACTCTGGAAAACAGTTTGGCAGTTTCTCGAAAAATTAAAAATGTAACTACCATTTTACCCAGCAATTGCTCTCCTGGAAATTAACCCCAGTGAAACAAAGGCTTAAATTCACACAAAAATCTGTACACAAATGTTTATGCATCTTTATTTGTAATAGTCATAAACTGGAAACAATGTACATGTCCTTCAATGAAGAATCATTAAACTGTAGTACATCTATGCCATGGGTGACTACTCAGTAGTAACAAGGAATGAACTGATATGCAGGATACCTGGATGGATCTTCAAAGAGAATCATACAAACAAAAGCTAATTCCAGAAGGTTATATACATTATGATTCCATTTATATAACATTCTTGAAATAAGACTATACAATTGGGATGATAGATTAACGGCTACCAGGAGTTAAGGAGGGGATGGCCAATGAGGGAAGTCAGCACTAAAACAGCAACATGAGGCCACAGTCTTGTTGTGTCTTGACCACATCAGTGTCGGTATGCTGGCTGTAAATTGTACTATGGTTTTGCAAAATGTTACATTTGGAGGAAACTGGGTGAAGAGTACAGGGGATCTTTATTATTTCTCCCAAATGCACATGAGTGTACAATTACCTCAAAATTTAAAAGTTTAGGATCTGGGGTTATAGCTCAGTGGTAGAGTGCTTACCTACCATGTATAAGGCCCTGGGTTCAATCCCCAGCACTGCCAAAAAAAAAAAAAAAAAAAAAGAATTAGAAAGCTGAAGTAAAATATAGTTAAAATTCTGGGATTAAAAAATAGAATTTTCAAGAAAAACAGAACTGAAGTGGCTACCATGAATAATTTACAAAATATCTCTCTCAAAAAAAATTCCATCTTGCATGATGAATTCTACCTTGACTTTGTAGTCTAAAGTGGGTACATGTTGGGTAAAAGCTCACATATTTTATTTCTTTTCTAGACAAAAGCCAGCTACTTGCATAAATATAAAGAAATACCACTCATCTTGGACACCACCCAGAAACCCTCCTTTTGTAACCCAAAGGAATCTAATGAGAAATGCCTCAGAATGGTTCCAGTCGATGCCCCAGAGGTCACTTGAAAGTTTGACACCCCTCAAAGGCACCAAGAAGAGGAAAAAACATTCTCTCTGGGCCACAAAGACTGAAGACATGAAGCTTCTAAGCAGCAAATGGGAGACTGCTCCCTCAAGCTTGGAAACGGTTGCAAATATAAAAGATAAGAGTCTTCAAGCTGAAGAATCCAACCTGCAGAGTTCTAAGCAGATAGTTCCTCATCTAACCAAAAATAAGGATGAGAAACCACGTCAGAATGACAGACAACTCACCTTCCATCTGAGGTTCCAAAGGGACAATTAATCTTGCTGTTTGCTTGCTCTGAAAACTGGATGAAAGATGACATTTGCTGACATAGTAAAAAGAAAACAAGACAAGCCCTTCCTTCCCTGTACCTCCCTCTTCACAGGCATATGCAGATGCTAAACTACAAATTCTAGATATCCCATATTATTTAATGGGAAAGTCTATCAGATATTTTAAAAAATCCAGAGAAAATATATAAAATTGAAAAACACTAAAGATATTTATATTTAATTTTTGTGAACATGAGAAAACAAATTCTGAACTTTTGATTTCTTCCAGAATTATTTATGCATACAGCACCAAATAACAAAGAATTCAATGGAGAAATGGCATATGCTATCACTAATTTTAACCTACCTATTAGATACTTTACTGAATCAGTCAACATCATTTCCCAAATTTCTGTTATATGGTTGGTATGCTTAGAATCACTGATGATATAAAAGACATTTCTCCCCACCAGAAGAATATCATATAATTGTCTACATAAGACATACAGGACTAAAATGATTACAGAATAAGAGCATATATTGTATTTTGCTATGTCCTAACCTCCACCCAGTAAAGAAAATACCAGGTATTACAAGATGATAGAGTGGCACAAAATGGCACTGAAAGGCATGTATTATAGTTTAAAAGTCATTTTACTGATCAAAGTTAAGCAAAGGTGTAAAATATTAAAAGTACAATTTGTCTTAAAGCTGATGAGTGCATCAGCTCTAGAGCTATACATCTCCATCTGTTTATTCATGTGGACACTGTGGAACAAAGTCAGCACCTCACATTCTGTCATTCATAAGGCAGCAAGCACTGGAAGGGATTCCTTTAAGACGATGTGGAGAAACTTATCAGGCAGGTAAGTCAGGATGGATATAGCAAATGAAAAGAGTCAAACCAGCCCTGGGTCAACAATGGCATCTAATATGGACGAGACAAAGTAGAATGAAGGTCAAATAAATTAGGTACATGAAAGGTGCAGGCTACAAGCCTATTAGGGTTGGGTGGAACCAGGAAGATCTAAAGTTGGGTGATCTGCTGTCAACAATATTTCCAGTAGCTGAAGAAGATTTAAGAAGTGTCTGTTGTGATATTAAAAGAGTAAATTTTTTTTTTTAAAGAGTCTTGACCATAGATTTTTTGAGACTTCTTCGATGTCTGATGGGAAACAGTTATCTTCTGGATAAAATAGATTGTGCCTTGGGGGTAAGTATTCCAGCCTCCAGAGGGGCCTCCAACTTTTTACCCCAAAATTCTTATTCTTACTGACTGGGGCAAGAGCAGAGATCTGCTCCCTGCTAGATGCCTTCTGCAGGATAGGTGCTCAAGCTTGGTAAAGTGGTAAGATAATGTTCTGAACCATAACATTTATTGTAGCTGACATCAGGACGAGTGAGAGCTCTAGAAATTCAATTTTGCCCTTATTCTCATAGATCAAGGTGGAGAAAGTAAGCTCTGGGAAAATCTTGTTTGTTTTTTTATTCAGTGAAATATTTATCACTTGAACCTTCATTTGTCTTCAGAGCTTAAGATTATAAACTATGGAGTTGAGTATCTTTGTGAATAATAAAGTAATAAACCTATTCCTCGGAACATGAAGTGTAGAGATACGTCCTTAAAAATTTTACCTTAGTCCTCACCTTAATCGTTGTTCTTATATCTTATTATTTTATACAAATACTTGATATGATGCTTTCCCTAGAATAGGAGAATATGTAGGCTACTTCTCCACTCTGCACTTTTAGTCTTCTGAGTATGCCACTCTCATGAAGGCTATTCATTCTGCCTGGCATCTTCTTCACCCTACCAGTTTATTGGAAAGCCTCTACTTCTTTAAGATTAAATTTAAATACTATTTTCTGTTATAAACCTCAGATACCTTCAAGAATTTTAAACAGATATAATAGGCTGAGTGGTCTAATTGGATTTGTAGACAGTATGCAAGAACAGATGGGTAATATAAGAAGAGAGATGTAAACTCCAAAAAACAAAAAGAAATTCTAGAAAAAAAATACTATAGTAGCATGAATGATGAGCTCATCAATAGATTGGACATCTGAGGAAATAATCATTAAGCTTGAAGAAATATCAATAGGAACCAAGAAACTTAAATACAAAGAGGAAAAGGAATTAACAATAAAGAATATTCAAGAAAAGTAGGAAAAAATCACAAAAGGTGTTAACATATATAATGGGCATACTAGAAGTAAAAGAAAGGAACATAAGAAATACTTCAGGCAATAACAATTGAGAATTTCCCAAAATTAATTATACCAAACCATGAATCTAGAAAACTCAGAGAACACAAACATAAATACCAAAAATCTACATGTCATACTCAAAGAAAATCAAAGACCTAGAAAAATCTTGAAAGAAGCCAGAGGAAAAACAACGCCTTACATATAGATGAACAAGATAAGAGTTATTACTTCAGGCTCTTCTTCAGAATCCAAGCAAGCAAGAAAGTGGAGAGAAATATTTAAAGTGTTAAAAGAACAATTGCCTTAGTTCAGGCTTCTGTAACAAAATACCACAGAGTGAATTGCTTAAATAGCAGGAACTTATCTCTCACAGTTCCAAAGGCTGGGAGGTCTAAGATCAAGATGACAAGAGATTCAGTGACTAGCAAGGGTACTCATCTTGGTTTACAAGTGGTGGCCATCTGTATCATCACATGGCAGAGATGTAATGCCTTTTTTTAATAACAGCACTAATTTATGAAGACTCCATCCTCATAACCTAGTTATAATTATCTTCCAGAGGCCCACCTCCTAATACCATCACATTGGGGGTTAGCTTTTCAACATATAAATCTGGGGGGACATATAACCACCACCAACCGAGAAATCTCTATCCAACAAAATTGTGTTTTGAAAGTGTAGAAGAATAGACTTTCTTAAGCAAAAATCAAGGAAATATTTCACCATTAGACTCAAAATGTTGAAAGTTCTTCAGAGAGAAGGAAAATTGTACAAGTTAGAGACTCTGATATACATAAAGGAGAGCAATAGAGAAAAAAAGTATTTTAATTGATAAAAGATAACAGTTTTTTAAACATGAGAGTGGACTGGGGATATAGTTCATCAGTAGGGCACTTGCCTAGCATACATTAGCCCCAGTTTCAATTGCCAGTATGGCAAAATAATAATAATAATAATAATAATAATAATAATAATAATAATAATAAAAAACTATGTTCAGAAATAATAGCTTATGGATAAATGAAAAAATAGAAGCAATTGAGCAGGAATTGAAAATACTCTGTTAAAAAGTACTTGCATTATCCAGGGAGTGGTATAGTATTATTTGAAAGAGGATTTGATTTTGTTGTAAATTTGATGCGCTGTACAAAGGTGAAAAAAAGAATAATTGATGTAATAAAAGGAAAAAAGAATGCTGAAAACAAGAGGAGGTCCAAAAAGAATGGAAGACAAGAAACAACAAAAGCAGTAGATAGAAAACAGTAATAAATATAGTAAATTTTTTATTTTTTAATTTCTTTTGTGGTGCTGGCTGCAGGAAGCCATCTGTGGAATGCATGAGGAACTTCTCTCTAGGCATGGCAGCCAGGGAGGAGGTGGGGCTGGCATTAGGAACTTCCTGCAGCATTCTAGGGCAGGTGCTCCACCTCTTCTGCTCTGCCAGGAAAGTCCTCATTGCAGTACTGGAAATGGGTATATTCCATTAAGAACTGAGCCAGTCTACCTGCCCTGACTTTTTCTTATCTTGGTAAAGAATATTTGATGGAAGGCCTTTGAAGTTCCTCAATATAAATAAAGCACAGGCAGGCTCTGCTGTGCTAGAGGCCAGGTGCAGTGGCTCACGCCTGTAATCCCAGCACTTTGGGAGGCTGAGACAGGAGAATCATGAGTTCAAAGCCAGCCTCAGCAGCAGTGAGGTGCTAAGCAACTCAGTGAGACCCTGTCTCTCCATAAAACACAAAATAGGGCTGAGGATGTGGCTCAGTAGTTGAGTACCCCCGAGTTCAATCCCCGGTGCGAAAAAAAAAAAAAGGAGCAGCAGCTGGAAGTTAGAAGCTAGACACCTCTGGTCTTCTATCCCATGCTGCCCCTGCTTTTTGAAACTATTTTCTGTGTTCTGTGGTTATTCGCTGTTTTATTTCTCTTAGCTTTTATTGCTCAGCCAGCTGATTCCACCTGAGGGAACTTCATCTCCACCCAACCCAAGGCCTTGTGCATGGAGGCAAGCACTCTACCAACTGAGCTATAGTCCCAGCCCAAATATGGTAGATATTAATCCAATGACATTAACAATCACTTTTTAAAGGCAATGGTCTAAATACAGCAATTATAAGACAGGACACTGTCAGAGTGAATAAAAAGAAAAGTACTTTCTTGATATATCACTTTAAAGATGCAAGTTTAAAGGGATGAAGAAAGCTATACCATGCTAACACTAACTGAAAGAATGTTGGAGTAGCTATGTTAATTTTTGGCAAAGGAAGAAAAATGATCAGGGTCAAAGAGGAGTCAGTTCTCAAAGATGATATAACAATTCTTAATGTATATGCCCCTAACAACAGAGCATGAAAATACGAGGCAAACATTGAAAAATAGATGAATCAATTACTGCAGTTGGAGACTTTAACTCCCTTATATCAGCAACTGACAGATCCAGCAGACAGAAAATCAGTAACCATCAATTAACTCAAAATATCTATAGAACACTTCACCAAACTATAGAAGAACACACATTCTTCTCAAGCTCATATGGAGTATTCATTAAGATAGACCACATTGTGGGCAATAAAACATACCTTAACAAATTTAAAAGAATAGCAATTATACCAAGTATGTTCTCAGAATTAAAATAGAAATTAATAACAGAAAGATAGCTAGAAAATCCCAAAATACTTGGAGATTAAACAGCACACTTCTAATTAACACATAGGGCAAAGAGGTCTCAAGAAATTTAAAAAAAATACTCCAAACCACATGAAAATGGAAATATAACAAAATGGAATACAATGAAAGCAGGGCTTACTGAGAAATTTATAGCATAGAATGCATTTATAAGAATAGATTGTCTAATGAATCCAAGCTTATACTTTGGAAAACTATAAAAAGAAAAACAAATTAAGCCCAAACTATGCAAGAAAAAAATAGAAAATTAGAGCAGAAATCAATGAATTTGAAAACAAGAAGTTAATTGAGAAAATTAAATGAAAATATTTTCTTTGAAAAGATCAAAAAACATAAACCTCTAGCAATATTAACTAAGAAAAAGGAGAAAATCACAAATTACTAATGTCAGAAATGAAGAGACTGCTAGTCCCTTGTTGTTTTATGTCGTGCCTTGCGTGGGTCTGCCGACGAGCTGGGGTCCTGGGGGACCAAAGTAAGGGGTCTTCAGGAGGGACGAAACGGGGTCCTGTGGGATGAGGTATGGGGTGGACTGTGGCAGAGCCAATTCACCCAGACTCCGGGGGCTGGCAAGACTACTCTGCCAGAGTGAGACGCAGCACCTGTTTATTCCAGGAAGTGTAACAGCTTATGAATGGTCCTTGGACCAATCATGGCCCCGAGGTTATAGCCAATGGGGTACAGCTGTGTCAGGCACGCAGCTCATTAGCATAGGGTGGGGAAAGGGGGAGGGGAGGGGTTGAAGGTATGAGGAGTGCTCCTACAGTCCCCCAGACATTAAAAGGATAATAATCACATCAACAGAATAAGGAAGAAAAATCATATGATGATATCAATAGTGCAGAAACAATATTTGGGAAATTCCTACCCCATTCATGAGAAAACAAACTCTCAGCAAACAGAATGGAGAGAAACTCTCAAGCTGATAAAGGGTTTGCTGAAGATGGTGGTATATAGGCTGTCCGGATCAGAATTTTAGTTCAACTTTAAATTTACCTAACACACTAAAAATCTTAATGTAAATTGTTTTAAAGAACATCTTTAAAAAATAAAAAAAAAAACCCACAGATGCTTTCCTGCTAAGATAAGGAACGAGCCAAGGATGCCCATTTTAAGACTAGAAGTCTTAATTCAGTAAGACAAGGAAATAAAAGGTATACAGCTGAAAAGGAAGATAAAAAGCTGTATTTGTTCACAGATGATATGACTGTGTAGAAAAGCCCAAAGAATCAATAAAAATGAAACATCCTGGAATTAATAAGTGATAATAGCAAGATTGTAAGACACAAAGTTATATTTAGATCTTAAATATCCTCCAAAAGCCATGTGTTAAAGGCTTGGTCCTCAGGGTGCCATCAATGGGGTATGATGGAAACTTTAGGAGATGGAGCTGTGCAGGAGGAAGTGAGATCAGTGGGGGCCTGCTCTTGAAAGGGATAATCAGAACTTTAGCCTCTTCCTCTCTTTTGCTTCCTAGCTGCCATAAGGTAAGAAGTTTTGCTCTACCATGTACTCCCTACCATAACATTCCGCCTTGCCACAGACCCAAGGGCAAAAAGGCTAAGCAACATGGACTAATGTCTCTGAGATTATGAGCTAACATAAATCTTTCCTCCTTATTGTTGGGTCCGCTTGGGAGTTCGCCTCGGCGGACGGCCTGTGCAGATGCGGGCTGCGGGGAACCGAGCGGTGGACCACTCGCACAGATGCGGGCTGCAGGGAAGGAAGTGGCGGGTGGCCTGCACCAACTCGGACTGCAGGGACCCAAGTGGCAAGCGGCCCACATGCGCAGAGGAGCAGCCAGCTGTAAGCAGGAACCAGGAAAAAAAAAAAACTCTGACGTCAGCAGGATGACCTGACGAATACCAGGGGGTACAGGACTCTAGATGCCCTCCTCTTCCTGCCTCAAGCCCTTCTCTTCCGTCCTTAAGGCTTCCCCTTCCTGACCGCACCCTATAAATTCTTTGTACTTCAGAACACACGTGCATTTCTCCCGTTCAGCCCTGTTGAGCGGGAGTTCGCCCGGGAGTATACTTCTCAAATAAAGCTTCCCCAGCGGTTTTGCTTTACAAATGGTGCTTGCTCAGCGGTCTTATTTTACCTCCTTTGGTCATTTGGTCTTACACTTATGAGTTGATTTTCTCAAGCATTTCATCACAGCACCAGAAAGCTGACTTCAGAGTTAATATACAAAAGCAAATTGCTGTCTTACATACCAGCAATGAACAATTGGAGTTTGAAATTAAAAACACAAGACCATTGACATCAGCACCAAAAAATCAAACACTGAGGCATAAATCTAACAAAACATGTCAAGATATATATGAAGAAAACTATAAAACTCTGATGAAAGAAATTAAAGAACCACATAAAATGAGAGATATTCCATGTTCATGGATATGAGGGTTCAGTATTGTCAAGATGTCAGCTCTTCCCAACTTCATCTATAGATCAATTCCAATCAAAATCCCAGCAAACTACTTTGTGGATACCAACAAACTGATTTTGAATGTATATGGAAAGGCAACATGCCCAGAATAGGCAACACAATATTGAAAGAGAAGAACAAAGTTGGAGAACTGACACTACCCAACTTCAAGACTTACTATAAAGTTACAGTAATATAGTGTGATATTGGCAAAAGAATAGAGAAATCGATCAATAGGACAGAATGGAGCACCCAGAAAAAGAATCACATAAATGAAATCAATTGATCCCTGACAATGCAGCAAATAGTCTCTTCAACAAATGATGCTGAAGCCGGGTGCGGTGGCTCAAGCCTGTAATCCCAGCACTTAGGGAGGCTGAGACAGGAGAATCGGGAGTTCAAAGCCAGCCTCCCCAATGGTGAGGCACCAAGCAACTCAGTGAGACCCTGTCTCTACATAAAACACAAAATAGGGCTGGGGATGTGGCTCAGTGGTCGAGTGCCCCTGAGTTCAATCCCTGGTACCAAAAAAAAAAA